>VXAC01003690.1:773598-1055351 GCA_013399225.1 Rhipidura dahli | reverse complement strand
TTTTTTTTAACCCGAGAAAGGCTTTGATTTGGAGATTACTGAGCCCAGGTGCTGTTTCCTGTCGTTGCTGCAGCAATACAAAGTATACTGGGACCTGGGCGTGAGCTTCTGTGCTTCCCTGCCTCCGGACTGCCCGGGATTCCCGGTACGCTCCGGTCTCAGGGGCTGCGGAATGCCCGGGATCCCCGGGACGCTCCGGTCTCAGAGCCTCCGGAATGCCCGGGATCCCCGGTACGCTCCGGTCTCAGGGGCTGCGGAATGCCCGGGATCCCCGGTACGCTCCGGTCTCAGAGGCTGAGGAATCGCCGCTGGGGCGGCTCCGGTGCCGGAGGGCTCGGCCGGGCTGCAGGACGAAGGCTGAAGCTCCCCCGGCTCAAAATCCGACCCTACAGCTGCCCAGGGGGAGGAGGCTTTAGGGACAGAGTCCGGGGTTCTCCTAGTGCAGTGCAGCAAGAGTAGCCAGGCTTCGAAGTATTCAGGGACAGGGGCAGGAATACACATTCTGAAGAGCTATTTTAAAACTTAACTGTTTCCCAGAGTCTTCCTAATTCACTAATTTGCCTTTTTTCCCACCCATTGGCTGATGAAGAGGATTCCACACCCCCCACCCCCCAAAAATACTAAAACAGAAAACCAACCCAAACGAACCCACCCCAGCCCTAAGGATCCTGCATAGTAGTCCTTTTTCATTGTAGTCTTTTGTAAGGCAGAGTGGCAAGTTACGGAGGAGCAAACAGACGTTCCTGATGGTTCATGCAGCAGTGCCTGTTCTGCTTGTGCCACATTGCGCTGTGTTCCCTTTCCAGGCAGGAAAGCAATGGGAAGTAAATTTGTGGGGCAGATAAAAATGCTGGCTCCTCTGCTTAGCCACAAGATGTTACTTGCACTGAACAAGCAGGTGGACCTATAGAACAATAAGGGGGAGACAAAGAGGCCACAGTTCCACACAGTCCCAAATCAGCCATTTGAAAAATAAAATGTTTAATCTGGATTGTTCAAATTGCTCTGACACGGACAGCACTCACCTTTTGCTGCTCTAAGGCTGAATTTCCTTGGCACCTGGCTATGCAGGTCTTCAGCCTCAGACTCCCTCCCATTGTCACTCATTCCAGCCTTCAGCTATTGCAGCCACGTTTGAAAAAAGAGTTATTAATGCTATAGTTTGGTTGGTTTTTTTTTTCACCATAATACAAGTGTGCTGATTTAGTTTGCCACATGACGTGCAGAAGACTAGTGAAGGAAAAATGAGAAGCAGTGATGGGTTAATCAGACCAGTGTAAAGAGCACTGTTGCTGCACATAAAGCTTCAGCCAACTTTGGTCCGCAAAACTTTCCAGTTGTCTTCTAAGTGCTGCAGGTATCTCAGCTCATGCCTATCAACAGTGCTGGATAAAATAATATCCATTCAGCTACCTGCCTGAGAGCTTAGAAAGAGACTAGTAAGGTAGAAGAAATCATCACCAGACTTTTTCTCAGTCAACCTAAAAAGCTTTGCTTCCACTCCACTGCTTCTTCACATGCTCATCCTCACAAACCCTACCCTGCCCTTGGGTCTCTTCATTTCCTCCCAATATCCTCCCTAGGCATATACCTTCATTTTTACTCTCATGGTGCTGCTTCCAGACATTAATGCCTGTGAACACAGAGCTAGGGTTCCCAAAGAACCTTAACTCTGCCCCAGAGGCAAAGATTTATGAAAAAAATCCTCTCTGTTTAATATAAGCTGGGACCACAAACAACGAAATGCCTCTATGGTAGTGCAACTGCAGAAATTCCAGCCTACAGTTAGCCAAACGTAACCCACTGAGTGCTGTGTTCTTTTATTTTCATATTTCTGATTAGGCAAACAACATAATGAAAGTGTCTCTCCCCATTCTTTTGTGAGACTGCATGACTCACCACTTATGTAAGCCTTATGCAGGAGTTGGTCATAGCTCCTCTGATGATTTTAAGTCCTGGTTTGCAATTAGTGCAAGGCTTCAACCTCACTGCTCTGTACAACAAAAATAGGCTCCCTCAACTTACATGTTGTGAGCAGTGTGGCTTGGGGAGCCCAGGAAAAGCAAGGAATCTGTAGGGAACTATGAAAAACAGTTAAAATTTTAGATGGATTCTCTAGAGCTCAGCATTGGCATTGCTTTCCCTTCTCTCTTAAATGACTGGATAAACAGCTTGTTGGGTCTGAAGAGTTCACAATCATCTGGCTTTCAGGCATAGCTTATGGGTAAGAATGGTGGTATTTATTACATGGCCTGCCACATCATCTTTGATGCCGCTGTGGTTATGATAGCAATACCGAAAAAGCAGGGTTATTGCATGGTATCATCAGTGGGCAGAGCAAACTTGGAGCCTTCACTGTGCATTTCAGAACTTTATCAAGTTTGGACTGAAGGGCATGTCCAACCCTGCTGCTGAGAAAGGAAGAGCTCAGCTCAGAACACACCCTCCCTTCTCTCATTTGCGTCACATTAGCATGGACAGTAAGAGCCAGCAGGTAGAGCAGGATGGAATTAGCTTCTTTCTCAACACAGCTGCCAGACACTTCCTATGTTTTCTGTGCTGGTTCTCTAGCTCCTGACTTAGTGACTCACAACAGATCTATCCCTTCTGGGGAGAAGAAAAGATTACCCTTCTGCTCTGTGAATGAAACAGTGATGCTCTGCAGTCTTCCCTGGGTTTTTCAGGCAGGGAACAAGAACACAAAGTGTTTCACTCACTTCCATAGCACCTCAGGCCCATTTAAAAAAGAGGAATGGCCCTTGTGTGAAAGATGTCCGATTCCTTTTTACTTTTAGTAGTAGCAGAGGCAGAAAAACCACAGCCACCAGAATAAGTTAAGAACTACTAAGGAAAGCTTCATTTTCTAAGTCTCAGCTGAAGGCACAGGACTGTACCACATCAGCAATACTGTGTGAAGTAGGAGCGGTGACATCACCCCAGAGCCTGGAATAGCAATCCCGTGAGGGCTGGGTAGATGGAGAGCCACTGAGTTAGTAAGCATTTAGTATATTCAGCATTTAGCCTGAATGTTGGAACATGGACATTATAAATGGCCTTAAGTAGCAGAGAGTGTTTTCATCATGCATCTAATATATAAATACCTCTCCCAGAGGAGAGAAACTCCCAAGTGCAGACTCGCCAGCACATCCTGACTCGTAGACATGTGCCCTATGCAAGGCCTTCAAAAACTGGACTCTCAGCAATTTTCTATGATAGTTCTGTATAAATTAGAGTTCTTGAATTAATGATCTGGACAATAAAATGCCATATTACCTTTTTTTCCAACCAGGAGTTCTTTGTACTGTGCTATCATTTCCTGAAGCATTTTCGGAGGACCAGAAAGATGTATTGCTTCCCTCTTAAGACTGTATCCATCAGATGGAGAAACCAATGCAGGAATTAAGAGTGCTGCATCCAAAGTTACCCAGAGATTTATAGCAGGAAATGCCAGACACCCCTGCTCCTAAAAGAGCAAGCAGGTAGATTACTCCACATTTTAAATCATCTCAGTGACTGTGTTACCCAACGTAAAATATGAGGAAAAATTAGGAAGAAATTCAGTAATTTTAGCCCATACATTGGAAATAAGCCAAATTTGGATAAAGTTGCTATAGGGTCTTTTCATATTTAAATTTTTCACCATCCTTACGTATTATTTGAGAAAGCACAGCCAGCAGCAGCACAAAGGACATTGCATCATTCTTCCTTGCTGAAGAATCACTTCAATATACCTGTTCCATTGTTCCTTAAAACCTCCTCCCTTCAAGAGAGAAAACTGTTTAAACTGTAATTACTGGATTTTATTTATGAATCACAGCAGTATGCAAAAAGAATCCAAGTTAGATATTATCCCACCAGTTTAATTACTCACCTACCCAGTTCCCTATTTTAAAGCTAAAATCATTTTAGAATAGGAGAGAAAGCAAATAAACAATCAAGTTTGTCCCTTCTAACTTCTTGAAAGGCAGAGAATTCTACTAGAGGCACTTGGCCAAGTTTAGCAATCTTGGAATCATAAGCAAGGTTGACCTTATGACTTGAGTACCACTGTCTATAGGTGACTGTCATATGAAGCCAGAACTTGCAGATGTAAAAACCCACTTCTTTACAGCTTTATTTGGGAGGATGACATTTATTATCTGCAACAGACTCAAGTCTCTACATGGTGCAGCCCTTTGAGAAGAGGCTGAGCCACAGACAGAAGTTAGGCATTTAAAAATCCCGTTTTTAATCACCATTTCTAATCAACCTATCCATTCAGCATCTCACATTTTTGAGGTGGGTCATTATAGTCCAGGAAAGTCAAAGGACTACAACCTTTAGCTGAGTCTTTTTTCTCTATGTCAAAATTTAGTTCTATATCACAGATGTGTTGGTTTGCTACAGATCTTCTGCAAAAGGGTGAACGCAGGAGAGTAAGCACCTGGAATAGTGTAAAAGGAGGTTGGCATGGGGCGACAAGGGAAAGAAAACATCCTAATAAACAAGAGGGGCTTTTTTACCACCCCCTTTACAAACATGGAATAATTAATGATGTTTTAACTTCTGCTGGTAAAGTATCAATGTAACACATTTTACCCCAACAGTGTACACAGTTCACACAACTGCTTACAGAGCAATCAAAGTTTCTGCTATTTAGCTTTCTAAATTTTTCTTCAATTGCATTTGCCTGCTCAGCTGTGTGGATGGTAGGTCACATCCCACAGTTGCATGGTGCTCAGCTTTTAGCATCATTACAGGAAAGAAATTTTCAGTAGTTCCCTGCGGTATGCTTGTTTTAATTTAAACTTTATAATCACTGTTCCATGCTGACATTTCTTTCCTTAGTAAGATTTAATGTTTTTTCCCAGCTTGATTCCTAACATCTAACATCTGTATTTTGATTTTTCTTTATCCCCTTTTCACTGAGGTAAGAAAACAAAATATAAGAATATAAGCACTCCATTTGATCCATTTGAATATAAGCACTGATTTTTGGAATCATGCACAAATAAAGTAGCAACTACCAACTACAGCATTAACTACTTGGAAACTGAGCCAGCTAAAATACAGGATTTGTTTGACTATGCAATATTGTTAGTCAGGAATTGCTTCAGATAGTCTGTGAAGATATCAAAGGAATTCATTTTACACAGGTAAAGCTAAACAAACAAAAATCAGATAATGCCTTATGGAATACAAGTAGAATTATTCTGAAATACCTCTTCTACATTAAAATATATAGTAGCTATATTATACTCTAGAAAAACTCACTTATAAATCAGCCCGTAAACCTTTAATCACATATGCTTTTGTAATTAACTAAGAAATTTTGAATATTGTATTAATACTAGTCCAGTTTTTAAACATTTTCAACAAACACAGGTACTGGAAAAAAGCTAGCTGTTAGGATGCATAGTTTGAAATTGTATGACAAATGCAAATATAATTAAAGATAATATGAATCATTTGGTCAGTGCACAGTATACTGGAGAAGATGCCTCCCTTCCCACTCTCCCCAGTGCCCAATGACTTCTAGAACACACTTCTGTTTTTCCTTTTTTAATAAGTCCATAAAAGCCAAGGATTTATAAAAAGTACATGCCAATCTATTTACATTAACAGACTGAGAAGCTGCGAACTCTCCTTAGTATACAGGAATTATGTCTTTAAAACTGGAAGTAGAAATAAAACAAGACACAAAAACTAACAGACAACAGCAGCTTTGCTGCCTGCTGAATTCCTGGTTTGTTGCTGGGATAAATAGAGATTCATGGGGACATGACACCCAAACCAATTCAAATTCCCTATAGCTTTGAAGAAGACAGCAAAATTGGTTTGTTTTTACTCTTTTTCAATTTCAAGTCATATAAACAGCAATTGCAGCCCAAGTTCCTTGTTTCATCTTTCTCTTGAAAGAGGGAATGTAAGTGAATATAAATGGGATCAGAGAAAGAGCTGTCAGGAGAAGTCCCATCTTCAAATGCTATTAGGGAAACAAGCATTCTTGGATTGTCTGCCCTGTCCAATTCCAGTACCTGAAAAGCCAATTGACCAATTACTGAAATAGTGAAGCACCACTTCTTACAAATCTCTACAGATCCTTTATCACTGAGTAAATACAAGAGTAAAAGCCTTTGGAAGTCTCTTAAAGTTTTTGTTTTTACATGTTTTTAAATGAAATTAAGTTTATATTCTTGCTTCACCATTCATCTTTGAATATTTGTACTTCCACTTAAAGTAAACAAGATAATTTCACAGTGAACAAAAAAGCTAAAAGTAGCTCAGCTTTCCATAGCTTAGGGCTAGGAAGGACATTAGGCATAATTAACTATTCCAAGTTTAAGCCATACAATAATTTAATGTTGCTGCAACCATATGGTTTTCTCAAAATCCGTCCACATTCTTCACCTTAAAATTTCCTTGTGTAGCACACAAGTACCTTGAAGACAGAACCAGTGTTGTACTTGGATTTGCTTAGAACTTTCCAACCACTAAGAAGCTTCAAGTTTTCCCTACCTATACAGACAAATGACGTGTAACTTCTATATATGCTCCAACTATGCCCAAAAGTGATCATGGTGAGTAAAATACAGTGACACCCTTCCCCCTCTGACCAGCTAACACCCCAATCTATGTTAAGGTATAAAATTTTAAGTGCTAGGAGGTAACCGGAAAGTTTTGGATATAAATCACAGTGAAACACACGCACATTTAATGAGATTTCAATTTTAAGTCCAAACCTGAGACAAACATAACAGTTACTGTCACCTCAGTGTTAAGAAATACTGTAGCAAGCACTTGCCAGTGGTGTATAGGACTGTAACTGGATTGCTGATTATGGTGTTAATGGGTGTTCTGGAATTCAGTAAGTTTTCCATAATTATCAATTGTCAGTTAACTCAATATCCTGCCACGCTTTCCATTTTTTGTGATTAAACCTCCACGGCAGTAGAATTATTTTCCAAGTTAGTTAAACATGAAAACAAAATTCTCACTACAGATGAAAGTTACATAAAATGATTCTGATGCACTTGTCAGTACAAGTGAATCTTTCATGCTGACTACTGTCACCCCCGCCCCGTCTCGCCTTCTTTTTTACTTTTTTTGATAGCACACTGTGTGCCCTATGACCATTCAAGTAACAAAGAGGAAATCAAGGAAGCAGTTTTCTGGAATTTCACAGAAATCAAAGTCTTACAACCCATGGCAACATCCATGGTTCTTATTGTAATAAAAGGTCAGTATATGTTCTTCATCCCATTTATATTAAGATTTCTTTTAAAGAAAAGGTGCTGATATTTTGTATTGTTTCATCTATGAGGTAGATGGCACTTTCATATAAATAGTGGGAATCTGAAATTAAGTTAGCTTAAAGCCTGCAACAAGTCCTGCACCACTGACTGTTCAAGGCATTAATTAGTTCAGGAATACAAAATACTTCAAAATTTTAAAAGTCAAACAAAGTTCCTCCTCTAAGCGGAGAATGATGGTCAAGTGGACAGAGAGGTGCCCTTGCTGGTCAAGGGTCATCGGAATTCTGGCTTTAGCCTCCAGACCCCTTCCCCGTTTGGGCTCCTGTGGAAGGTGCAGATGTTGCGGAGCAGTTCTCTAAAGACACAGGAGTGCTCTGCAGGCAGTTTGGTCTCAAATTCCTGCAGCAGTTCCCGAGTGCTGGCCTCGCCATCCACGCGGGCCTGGAATGCCAGGAAGTTCCGTAGATCTACAAGCAGTTCATCGTATTCTGTCGATCCCTGGACTGGGGCTGGTGCTGGCTGATGATTCTCATCATCCTCATTCCTTGTCTGTTGGGGTAAAACAAGGTGGTTTCTTGCCCTCATACGAGCTAGTAAGGATGAAGAGTCCAGAGCGCTGGATGACGATTCTCCAGATTTTCCATTAAAGTGCTCGCTGGAACTACACTTCTTTATAGTTTGTTTCTTTATTGCATCTGCATCCTGCAAATAAACATACAGATTATGAGGATTTTGAGACCCATAGAATCCATTAAACAAAATCTGCCTGTTGTTTAGACTTAAGTAACAAACATGACCACTTAGAACTTGGTCATCTGAAATATACACTAAAGAGGTGATGTATTCTAGTCTCAACTTTAGAACCTAGGAAGCAAAAGAAAAGCATTGCTGGTCTTGAGACAGATACCCAAACCATGGTGAAATTTGTGACTGCTGTATCTAATTAGACTTCATCAGAACAAAAAAATCAAATTCACAGGTAACTAAAAATTCTAGAATTCTACATAATCATACAACAAATGTGTATGAGACATCTACAGTGTAAGTCAAATTTGTTGCATAAATGATAACACTTCACATATACCAGTTATTAAACCAGAAATGTTGGCTTGTGTTTCTTACCTTGTGCTTCTTTGCAGGTGATGCACAAGTGGAGAGTGAAGAAAGCAGCATGGAGTTTCTTTTTTGACCAAACCGACTCCTAAAAATCCATGAAAGAATTAACTCCATAAAACATCCTTCTCAAAATGACTAGGATAGTTTTTTCAAAGACAGACTGGGTTTGTGTTTTAGGGTTCTCAAGAGCCCTCTGCTAAGCTCTCTCTTCTACTGTGCAACAATAATGCTTTCTTTGTACTTCAGAACGGACTACCTAGGCTTGTAATATGCTTCCATGTCTATATTAAATATAAAACATGAACATGACTTTGATGCATGGTACTGCAAATACCATGGCAAAAAATGTAAATCTTTAGCATTCTAAGTAACTCCTCTGTTTTTAGGAAAGCAGAGTGAGAACTGAACTCACTTTATTCCTGATGGTGCACCTGAAAGACCGCTCGTGCCTGTCCAGGTTGGCACACCAGAAGCAGCTCCTAAACACTGCTGGCGAGAAAGTCTTAAGGCTCTCAAGGCATCCTGTGCCACTCTGCTTGCTTCTGCTTCCTCCAACACATGGTCTGCACTGGAAGCATCCATAATGGCATCATGCTTCATAACACTGTGTACCCCTAAAACGACAAGATACAAAAGGTGAAGGAGGACATCTCTTAAGTTATGTGATAATCACTCACTTTTTAAGTGAACGCCACAACTGCATTTTTCTTTCTTCAGGGTGATTATATTAAGCACATCAGTACAGTAATTTCTAATGAGAGAACCGCCTTTTTTATCAGTTAAGTAATCAATCTGACAGCAAATCACTTCTGGTGTGCTGATGAGGTCATTATTCACAACAGACCTGGCAATTATGTGGGTAAATTGGTCATTTCCATTGTTATGGACAGGACAGACAGAAGTGAAACCCTTGTGCAAATGAAGGTTGATTACATCCTGGAAATATCCAGGAGAAACACTGCATATACTTCAATAGCCAGAAGTGCAGATCTCTCAGAACAGTTTGTGCTAAGGTAATTAGCAAATTTGTAACTAGAGCATTTAAACAATCAACATTTTAAGGTTTCACTACAGTAACAGAACAAACATGTTTTGTATTGTAGCTCTAACCATCAAACTAACAGATCTGCTCTTTCCCTCATTTGCATAGGTTTTATCTACCTCTGTTTAGTCAGCAACCAAACAACAGCTGTTACCTGATTTTTTGAAAAGTTTCTGCAAGACATAGTCATCATTTTTCTTTGAGTCTTGTTCCTCTTCACTGTTCTCCCTTCTATACTGCTTTTGTTTCACTAGATGAGGAATGCGCTTTCCTTCAAATTTGGCATCTTTGTGATGCTTCTTCTTAGACTTCTCTTTGTGGCCCTCATGTGACAGCATATCCACCCTGTGCTTTGTTTTTGAGATGCACTTAGAATGATTATTATCAAGTTGCCCATCTTCAGTTTTAGCCTCCTGCTTTTCCCAAGAGCCAGCTGCATCACAAGGGAGGCTAAGATCTGCCCTGGCATTCGCTGCTCCGTGTCCTTCACCAGCCACCACAGCAGTCACACCTTTGGCGTTCTCCGCAGACCCTGCACTGCACGGCATCGACTGCGACGTGCATTTGTCATCGCCTTCCAAGCACTCCTCCTTGCTTTTATTGAACGAATTTACATCAGTACCAGCTTGTGCATAATCCTTTGTGTTGCTATTTTGGTCAGAGGCTTCCAAATTTCCCTTGGTTTCCTCGTTTGTCTCTATTGCTTTAGAAGAAGAATTGGAATAGGAATTGGAGGACTTTATCTTCTTGTGTGAGCTGCTTTCTGCAAGATCACGTTTAGAAGTGCCATTATCAGGTGGCTTTGGGACTTGAACATCTGAACCAGTACCTGAGGGACAAATGAAATAAGTATCCATTTAGCAAACACTTCAAACATTTTTTCTTCCAAACTGATAGAAAAAAGACATGTACCTGCAAAAATTGCACTTGTTTCTGTCCCCTGAGATACATCTGGGCTGTTCAGAGTAAATAGTTCATAAAGGTCATTGGATTTGAAGAAGCGATTCTGCTTAGGGTCTTTCAGCACTCTGTTTGTTAAAAACTGTTTGAAGATTTGTCTAAAAAAGAAAAAAGCAAGTTCTTTGTGCATGAAACAATGTCTAGCTATGTTTAAGTACTGAGTACAGTACTTAAACAGAAAACTACAAGCACAAACATTACCCAGCAGAACAATTAAGCAGTGGGAAGATGATGTTAGTTTCCAAAAGACCATCTTGAGTTAGTAACTTTCAAACAAGCACGTAAATTGTTAAACACAGGGATTTATTATTGTGCAACAACCCCATAACACAACAGGTAACCACCATCCTGAGATGTCCTATGAGGCATCCCTTAACTAAGCAATAAATAACTTCACAGCTAGAACTTTTTTGTCCATTAAAATTGAAAAGCTTGCATATGTTACAATAAAACAATCAGAAAGCTCCTGAAAGAAAAACGAAAGTTTGTTAAAATGACAACATTTTATGGGTTCAATTGATTGGAGGAGTCAAAAGTAACAGAGTAGCTCAGTCTGATGGTGATGACTGGATGACAGCCCCTGAAAAGGGAAATCACACTTGTGGCTGAGAAGAGCCCCCCTGCAGGGGACCAAAAGGAAAAATCCATAGGAAAACAAAGCTGCAAGAAATCTTCCAGGATTGGTAAAACTGCTTCTGTGCCATGTTTGTATTACATAGTGCCTAGAGCAAAAGCTATTTTATTCTGTACAGAAAATCCATCCCTAAATGAAACTGGAAATCAGTTCTCTCAAATAGTTTTTATCATGCTTTTGGCTCTGCTGACATTAAGCAGGAAAACTATTTTTAAATCCAGTGGTCAGAAACTACATTTTTATTTGCAGGCAAGAAAACCCAGGAAAAGAGAAAAGACAACTGCTTCAAGTTCACTTTAAGCACTTTTCTGGAAAGGAATGAATTTCTGATGACTGTCCTGACTGTTGAGTCCAATTTCTTGATGCAGTCAGTGTTGTTCAAACAGAAGTGTGCCAGAGGGATGCAAGCCAAACAACAGCAGATGCTTTGCGTCCATGTGGCAAAACGGACTAAAAAAAGGCATTCAGTAAGTGTGGGCATTTCATTATTTAGAGCTTTTTGTTCATCTGAATTTTCCAAGAGAGTATTTCAGTTCTGAAGAGTAAAGGCTAGGCAGAGGACTCCCATATACATTCATCTGGAATTCGTGTGAGTGAAGCTAACTACTGAGAAAGCTGAATGGGAAAGCAAACTGAAAAGATTTCATTGATTTTGAAATACAAGCTCTTTAAAGGCTTTAGCTACATTTTGGAATAAATAACATGAATATGACTGGTAGTTATTGGGATTTAATTCTTCCACTTCGGAATGAATTGGGAATAAAATCAAATTGGGTTTTCACAGTAGTAAATAGATGTATGTACCACATACGTCTTGATATATCCCAAGGAGAATATAAAGAACTTGATGATTTGAATTTGCATTTCAGACTTGTTGAGTCTCATGTTCTGAATAAGGTGCTCACTGTTTTCTGTCCTATGTCTCATACTCCCTTTTACAGTGAATTCTGAATGTGCTGGACACGGCTGCTGGAACAGACTCATAAGGTACATTTAGGGTCTTGCAGCTAGAGATGGAGCAGCACAGCTGGGAGTCTAGTACAAGAAAAAGGTTCTCCATTTCTCAGAAGAGACTTTTAAGAGTTTTCCATGAAGTGCCCATCACGACCAAGGTTGGGGATTCCAAGCAATGTAAAGCATACACAGGTATGTCAGTGTTACACCACCTTGGATTTGTTACAGACATTTTCCTGAGCATGCAGCTGTACCCAAAAAATCATTCTGACTGACCTGTGGTATATCTTCTCCTCAATAGTACCTGCAGTGAGAAGCCTGTACACAGTCACCTCTTTCTTTTGACCTATTCTCCAAGCACGTTCCCGAGCCTGCAACACAGAAGGTTTGGTTGCCACACATGAGCCTCTCAAAAGTGTCTGACAGAGCTAATGACAACACTGTTTGAAACTTAGCTTGGACATTTAACACATACTTCAAGAAGTGGTGTTTCTAGACCATAGGATAACTAACTCAGCAAGAGAGGAAAGATTTAGAAAGCCTCCAATTGTACCAAGAAATCTATACAAAAATTATCAATAAATGGATTATGTTAAAATTAAAACTTTTACCTAGAATACGTACTTTATATAGACTTATTCCAGAAGGAAATTTCACAATAGAGCTTTAATACACACCTTTCCTTTGAACTTCTTTAACTTAACTGAAATCTTTCCTACAAACATCTTGAACCAAGCACTAATATAGAGCACTCTGAGTCAGACACGTGCAGATCTCACAGCTACACAGGATTTCTACAAAAACGTTTTTTCCTCTCAAACTTGTAAGCACCATGCAACTGCTATGTGATTTGATAAATCAGTCTTATCACATCGTGAGATAGTGAACAACTTCTAAAAGCTTACAGCAGCTCTGTAAGGTCACAGCTACCTATCATTATCTAGAGAGAAAGCCAATTTGAGCAGCATCTGTTCTCTTCTCACCCTGCATTGTCACCACCAACAGTCCTGTCTGGTCAAGAGCTTGCACAGCTGTACTTTCCCTTCAGAGACATCTGGTTTATTTATTTTAGAAACACAGGCCATTTTGAACTGTTTTTTTGACTGCACTGTAGCTGACTACATGAATCAAGAATACTGAACAGTGGTAAGGTATAACAGCATAAAGGGGATGTGGTGGGAATCACTTAAATTGGCTTTGCCACAGGAGTAATCATAATGTGGAGCTGCACCCTAAGTGACCATTGCTGGGAACAGCAACTTAGGAAAGAGCAACATAGTGCTTTAATACTATTTGAGGAGATAAATGTCATTTCATCTTCAGTTTTATTTCAACTTAGCTGGTAAATGGAATGTAATAAACCAAACTCACCTGTGTGTCTACACTGGGATTCCAGTCAGGATCATAAATAATAACGCGGTCAGCACCAACCAAGTTAACTCCAATGCCACCAACACGAGTTGTTAGAAGAAAAAGAAATATGGATTTGTCCTGTAACCCAAGTGAGAATTTACTACAGCAAGAATTACCAAAATGTAACATTTAAAAAAAAGTATTTATTTCCCAGATTATTTATCAGCATTATTTGCAAAGATGAAAAGGAAGCCAAGAGAAGGAATACATTTCCTTGTTCATCTAGTATTTCTTTTGGCAAATAAAAGTAGTCTGATCTAAATTTCATTTACTGTTATCCAATAAAATTGCTTTTCCTTCTTCTCAGATGTGTTCCTTTTTTTATCAGAAAACCAAATTTAAGTGCAAAAGAAGAGATTACTTTTTTCCCCTCTCTCACAAAGACAGGGGTTTCATTTCACTGAACTCCCCAGTTTTGTGTCTCCAACCTGAAGCAGTATCTCTAAAAACAGAAGAAAAAGGAATGGAAGAACTCAATCATATTCACCACTATGTATTTATGTGTGGGATGTAACATCTCACCTCATTGTATTTTGTTACAAGAGGCTGTCGGGAAGCTACTGCTGTGGTGCCATCCATCCTGAGGTAGGAATAGTTTCTGTATCTCACAAAGACTTCAAGTATCTGCATCATCTGTGGTGATGGAAAACATTTAATGAAATCCAAATGTGAAGACTAAGCAACTGTGTGATCAATCTGTAAGAATTTCTGGCACTAACTGCAGTGTCAATCAAACAAATGATGATAACCAAAAGCTTCAAAAACTTTCTTAAATGACAGAAAACCAACTTATGTAAATGGAGAAAAAAAACTATTTCACAGCTGAAGGCATATATGTGAAGGAATATTTGTGCCTGGTTTGGAAAGTCCAGGGCCATAGTCTCAATACAGTTAAACAGACCGGGGTGCAGCATCCCAAGGAAATCCACAGAAGGAAGACAAAATTGTGAGTACGTAGGGAAAACAAGCAAAGGTCACTGCCTGTGCTACAGTCTCAAAGGAACTGATTCTGAGGATCAGACATGCACAGACACTACCCAGAGCATGCAAACTGACTACCAGCTGCATCCTGAAACCCCACAGCAGGGACAGCCTGGTAGGATAGGGGTACAACTGATACAAGCTTTGACCCAGTATACTGAAACCAGGCCACTGCCACAGTGCTGTGTCATTCCAGTCAAGCTTGCTGAGTCTGGGAACTGGTCTCTGATTATTCCAAAGACATTAGTCATTTCCATAACTTTTTCAAGAAGATGTTAGTTTTATGAGAAAGACACTACAAAAGGTGGTTCTAATTACAAGGTTTTTTGGAATTCACACACATTTAGCTATTACTATTTTAGTAATAGCAATAGCTAAAACTAAAAACAATTAGTTCATCTTACCTGTCTCGACTGAGTAAAAAACAACACTCTGTGACCTTGCTTGTGCCATATTTTCAGCAAGGATTCTACCACTATCATTTTTCCAGAACGTTTCCAATATCCAAACTGATTTGGATCCTCTGCTTCAGTATCTGGCACACTCTTCAAAATTCTGGGACTATCCGCAACAAAGTCAGGGTGGTTGCAAATCTTTCTCAAAGTTGATAGTCCTAAGAGAATCTAAAGAAGTCAAGAAAAAAGTATTTTTATTTTCAGGACAAGTACTTTTATCTGTACAGGTTGTGGACAAGAAAAATGAAAAGCAATAGATTATCCAATCACCATCAATGTTTGTTTTTAATAGTGCTTTGATGCTAATACTTGTTTCAGGGAAAGTTTTATGAAAAATCAGTACAAGAGAAAGTGATTGAAATTTTACGTACTTTTGAGCCTATTCTCATGACAATGTTAAGAGAATTCTGCAACAACCTCCACGTTAGTAAAACCAGTCGTCCTTAACTGTAAGGTCAAATTTTTCTTAAAAGGAAAAAGTCAACCAGTTTGTTTTTTGAAATTGTCATGTCCTGCTTTCTGTTAATATTGTGAAATCATCAACTGCTGCATCACAAAGTCATCACACCTGAACCGTGCTCTCAGGACTAACTCTGCTTTTCCTTTGCTTCACTTCTGCAGTCAGTTAAAAGCATGCATACAGCTACCTACAAACAGGTCATCCAACAAGCCGTAATTTGTTCCCAAGATCACAAACATATTGTGAAGCTCATTTCATTCCTACTTTTACCTGGTCATGTCCCTACATGTGGCTCACTAACTCAAATACATTTTATCTTACATATCTGAGAAAAAAAAGTAGACAACTACAAAAGCTGAACAGAGATCAGTGTGTTTACTTCCCTTTCTGCTCAAAATCCAGCTGGAAGAATGCAAAGGCCAGTCTGTGATTTTATCTATCAAACTCTACCTGTCATTATCTTTATTTAATGCCCACCTGCATGTCTCCATTGAGAATCTGGTAAACTTCTTTAGAGTTGATGTAATTTTGATAGATTTGACGCTGCTCCTCTGTCAAACGGCAAAAGAGGACCTACAAAACAAACCAACCACTTCAGCCCAACCTGTGTCAATTTTAAAATTTTACCATGTGCTACAATGAAACTTCACAGATGTCCAACATACTGAAATGCTAAGTTAAAAAATACTGTATACAAATCATAAGAAATAAAAAAAATGAGAGAAAGCACATGGTCATTAAGATGAGTTTCATGAGGTTTTATGTGATCTTACACAGTAGTTACGTTTTCCCCTCAAACTGCTTTAGTTTTTGAAGTGCTGTCATTCTCTAGTTTTAATCAGGTAACTGTGCAACATTAGCACTCTCTCAAAGCTATGTTTACAGTAAACTCTTTGCATTGTGTCTGTCATGGCCCTTGCAACTTGCAAATCCTTAGTAGTTTAGCAGATGTGATCTGTCCTTAGACCTTGAGCATGAAATATGATCTCAGATGTTCTGATGGGCTAAAATGGTATAAAATCACTTCCTTGTATCCTGCAAGGCACCCAACACAATGCTCTAAATCAAACTGATGTAGTGCTCTATAACTGAAAAGAGCAAAAATCAATTTTGTTTAAACTATGATCACATTCTTTAGATTAAGTAGTACAGACTCTTTAAAGTACACAGAAATTTTAAAAAATTGGTTAAAAAAGATCATTAGACTGCATATACACAGTATGGCCTACTCCTTAATTATGTACCTTTCAGCACTGTCTTATAAAGACTAACATGTCTACTTCTCTTTTAGAGGCAGAAGGCAGGAAAGGACTGAGGACAGAACATGAAAGCCTGAAGCACTGAAACCTGAAGAAGCAGCTAATAATTACTACAAGTGAGTATTTGTAGCAATTTCAGTTAACTAATACTTGCAACCTCCTCTACTTTGAATGAAAATGTTTCCTAAAGAAACACACCACCTTGCAGTAAAGCAAACAAGTTTTACACCACAAGACTAATATTCTGGAAATTTACTAGAATGTATATGCCAGCCAGCTTGCACTATGAACAACTGCCACCAAGTATTTCTCTATTATTTGCTGCCCAAATTAATCTTTCTACAACAGGAAGCAGTGCTTAATTTTTTCCTGCTGTAAAAAAGGAAACAGACAGACAACTAATTTCAATGCACTTGAGACCTAAGGGACAGTATTAAGTAGCCCTGACTACACTTGATCTGTCCTTTGCTTTTTAGACAAGTGAACTCATACAGACCCTGCAAGGCAGAGATCATTTAATACTCAGAACACTGCTGAGAGAACATGAATCTTGAAAGCTCTGCACCATACCTTTAGCTAAACCAGCATTTTATCTGCTACTAGCAAAAATTATTTCCAAACATTCATGCAAGACTGAGTTTTGGGGAGGGAGAGAACTCAGACCTAGTAGTGAAACTAAGCAAACCTGTTCATTTTTATCTGGAAGTGAAAGGCTCATTTTTACATCAGCCTTCATTCTTCGCAGCAAGTAGGGGTTGATGGTGTCCCGTAACACACAGGCACATTTGTATGCAGTTTTAACCTGAAAAATGGAAGAAAAGGCGCAGATTGCATTTTGATTCTTGATATTAATTTTAGCAACTAGCAAAATTACATAATTAACAATAGGAAAATCCTAGTAAAATTAGATGGCTTATTTTACATGCATCTATAGTAACATGTTCAACCTGAGTTGCAATAAAATTCATGTTAGCAACAATAAAACTGAGTAATTGAGGCTTCCTCAGATTCCCCAGATTTGTCTTTAAAAAAGACCAAAAGTAAGATATTTAATTTAGAAAAGAAAGAAGTGAGTATAAATCTGTGCAAAACCAAAATCCTCATGAAAAAGTAGCTAATACATATATTGAAGATCAAAAAAGAAGCCTGCAGCAGTGGTGGTTTCCAGACAATAAGTGAAGATTAGTGCTCACTTGAGACTTTAAAAAAAATTGGTACAAGAAAATCCCCACGATCACAGAAACTACAGGTTACTCCAGCCCTAAATGGAGCATATGGTTCTATAATGGGTAGTGGATGTGTGAGGTAGGTATTAACTGTACATAATGGCTAAATATAACTTAATTTTTCTTGAAGCAACGCAAACAATAGAATAAATTATTGGCATTAAAAAAACCAATTCAAAGGCCAACTTAGTAATTTAGTAATATTCATACAACAGAAATATTTGAACTTGAAAAGAAAATAAAACTTTAGCAATGCATACAAAACATTACAAGCAGTAGTTAAAAGGATACAAGTTTATTTGCATTTATATGAAACTTCATCTGCAGATTACAATGCAGACAATTTATCTGTCATCTAATTAGAAATCAATACAACAGCCTGCGATCAATACTGAGAACCACAACTACAAAGATTAATAGACGCTTATTCAAAATAATTTCCCAGATAATTTTTTGCATTCAAAATTAGTCTATTTACTTTCAGACTTCCAACACCTAATTTAGCTTTTTAAAATAAAAACAGTTTTCAGTTTGAATTTAAGGATTCCTCTTATTGCATAATTTACCAAAGCTTGATAGCAAACAGGAAAGTTCCATTGAAATACATCAAAATGCAGGATCAGTAACCTCCCACACCAATTTGTTTATCTTTATATCAAAGAATACTTCTAATGACTTAAACTTTAGGGCTTTTGACAAAAAAACATTGTATATAAGCTGTACTCCTGTATAAATGAAATGGTCTCAGTTGAATGTTTTTTTTACACAACCACCAGTAAAACACACACACACACAACTCTTTTTTGGGTTAGTGTCTAGAACATACAGCGTTAAGTACATTCAGAAGTCAGTTTAGAAACAACAGTAAGAGTTGGAACAGTTTCCTTCAAGCAAATATTTTGGATGCATTTACCTGGACAGGAGAGGCATTGCAATATCCTCCCATGGTTATCGGGACAGAAAACTGCTCCATGAACACAGGTAGTGTTCCCAGTTTTCCTGGGAATATAAAGTCAAAGAGGGACCAGAGCTCCTTTAGGTTATTTTGCATAGGGGAGCCAGACAAGATGATTCGATGGGGTGTGCGGAACTATTAATAAAAACCACAAAACCAAAAGAAAGTTATTTTCATGGTTCATGGTGTATCCTGCCTCCTGCCTCAGAGGATATTCAATTTCACCATCAATAAATTCTCATGTCAAAATACATGGCCTTACACTCATAAAAAACACAGGTTTCTGCAATACACTGCTCATATACTGTTAGCAGAAAATTCACACCAGCAATCTGACATTTATCCCTACAGGTAAATCACTATGCAATTTAAAATTTCTCATTTTTTTCTTCCACCATACTTCTGTAAATTTAGTCATGTAAATTCATTAAAAATGTTAAGTAAGTTAAATAGTCAAATACAGACCATTGTGATTTATGCTTTTAGTCTTTATTAATGATCAAACATATATTTTTATGATAGGCTATTAGATACTGGTACCTCCCTCCAGAGCACTTAAATTTATTTTTTATAAAGTACCTGCTTGCATGCAAGTGTGACTGCAGCATTTGGATTTCGGATTTTGTGACCCTCATCCAGAATGACATAATGCCAGTCATACGTGTGGATGTTGTCCTGCATCAGTCGAATGTACGAGTAAGACGTAATTAAAATTCCATGGCATGAAGCAATTTCATGAATTAATTTCACCTAAAAGCAAAAGGTGCACGTTGTCAGTGAGGCAGAATTCTCAGACCTACTGAACTACACATATACAGATTTGTTATCCAAGGTATGTATAAAAGGTATTATAAAAGTATATCTATAATTTACTTTGCAGAGAAAATAAGTATAGGCAAGATTTTAATTATATGATTCTTAGCTCATCTGTCAAAGAAAGAAGCACTTGAACACAGTGTTATAACAAATGAGAATTTGAATGAAAGCCTGGTCAGAAGGAAACAGTGGTTTTTATTTTTAATTTTTTAAAGGCAGTGTCTGAGAAAACAAACATTGGATTTGATTCAGGTAACTGGTTTCTTCGAGTTCTCCTATATTCACTTCACAAACCCAGTTTTGTATATTGCAAGCAAGATCAAGAATGTTAGAGGAAAATTAAACGAGTGAAATACTGAAAAACATATACAAAAATCTATTTGTTTAATACTAAATTCTGTCTAACCATTCTTATTAATAGGATTAATATAGTTGCTATCAGTCTTCAAATTTTGTGCTTCTCTTGTAAGATTTAGCCTTTCCCCAAGTTTTAACTAGCCTTTATAGCTGCAAGTTATGTAGGGCAGGGACAGTCTATATCACTTTTGACAGTGTTCAGGACTCATCTTTATTGCATTGATCCTCCACATATAAATCTAGAAGACTTAAACAGCAGATGAGGAGATGGGAAAACAAGAAAGTACAACCACCACGACATTTGCCAAAGGAAAGACAAACCCCTTTTTACCAGAAGTGCCTTTAAGAAAAAAAAAAAAAAAACAATTAATAAAAATCAAACAAAAGGGAAAAATTCATGTCAAAAACTCAGATGGTGTCAATATCCATATCTTTTACTGCAAAATTACTTGCTCACACGTGCCCGAAGATTCAAAAAATTCTTTTGAGTTTAACTGTTCAAGAATATCTGCTTTCTGATTATCATCTCCGGATAAACCACAAATTACTTAACGTTTGTGATATCAACATTAAGTCTCAAAGGAGTAAGTAATCTTTATAATAATTTGTATTACAGACAGAGTAGGATTTCTCTGGGGGTGTGGACATCCAAAGCTTAATTCTATCTGGTACATTATCCATAGTCTGCAACTTTTCTTGAGTCTCAGCAATGGTCTATCATAGAATATTGTAGACATCTCTACCCAAACACTTAAAACAAATCATCTCGGGTGATTTAAAATTAAAAGCTTGTAAAATATGTAACCTCTCCTAATTTTTGCAATTAATAGGGTATGTCTGCAATTAGCCTGACTTACAGAATGCTACACTCTTGTCATTAAAAGATGTTTTGTGAAAGTGCTGCTGTTATTATGGAGGCTCAAGAGACCAATCCCTCCTAGAGGGCAAACAGTGGACTGGTAGAAAACAACAGCCATAAATCACGCTGTCAGGTAGCAGAGAGAACAGAAGTGAAACACAGGCACATGAAGGCCATTCACTGTAAACACACCACAGCAGAATCCTAGTCAGGATTTACTGAACCTGTAATTAATTAAAGTTTCCTTCAAGCTAAATTTTTAATAAACAAGGATTTGTGCTGACAATGAAGAAATACAACAACACAATTTTATCAACTCACACCATAACACTTTCCAAGTCTCATTTTACTGCACTGGGTACTTTTTCAAGGTTCCCTTCACTTTAGGTGCAGTTCTTGGAATAATTTAAAATATTTTAAAACATGGTAACGGATCTAATGGATACAAACTCTTGAGGGGGTGGTATTTCATAATTTATGCTGTTTTATAATGTATTCTTTAGTCCAGACTTCTTGTTTCATTAGATTAAGGTACATCTAACTTAATTTTATTTTTTTCTCTGGAAATACACTTCAATTAAATATTTCAGGTCATGCAGTGTTACACTAAACTAAAAAAAGTCTGCTCAAGAGAGACAAATCCTACTAATGCCAAAAGATTGGCACAGATAGATACACAGCAGTTACCTAATTCAGAAATTCTGCACTCTGGCCTTTATCTGACGTAATGAATAGAGGAACATGTGAGTAAATTGAGTAATTAGGAACTTGCATTTTTCTTCAGCACAGTACTTCAGGCCTTAACAGTACAGGGACAGTATTTTCTTCCAGTCTTGAGTGATAAGTTGATGGAGGTGCCTTGTCTTCACTGGAGCACTTGAGATGTACAAAGACTGGATCATTTCTGGCAACCTGCCATTTCTTAAGGCTAAAAGGTTTATGATTTATTCTGAGGACATATCTCTGGTTGGTACCTCGCTGTACCTGTAAGTTTGCTCCTGAAGGTACAGAAACAGGACCATTTTTTGGACTGATGCTTACAGAAATAAGGTTTATCTTTTTTTGGGATAAAGTAGCATTTTAAAAAATACTTAAGAGGACTTGAATTCTGAACTCTTATATATTATGTATTAAAAAAGGTAATTTTCTTAGACAGAAATGTGTACATTAAGACTGAATTCAAAGAAACAGACTAGTGATAATTACAAAATTCAGTAAACATTCAGATACCTTTGAGGCAAGTGTGAAGTCAGAGATAGTATCTAGTCACTTATACAACCATATATCATTTGTGAATCAAAAGTGCATTCTTCAGCAGGCTTATCACTATCTCATAACCAACCATTAGGCCTGGGGATCCATAAATTCAACATATAAAACCTCTTTATTATTTCCCTGCCCCAACAAAAAAATCTAAATGGCACCATGAAGAGGCTTCAAAAGAACACATTATAATGTTTAATAATGTAAAAGTTGCAATAAAAAGAGCTAAAGCACTTAGTACATACTTAACAAGAATGCTGCTTCTTGGAGTACAACACTAATTTTATCTGAGTTTCGTCCTAACTCAGAAATAGAGCCTTTGGCTAAAATACAGGTTCCATATGCAATCACACTAACTGAAATTTATTTTCTTCACATGTAGATTATGTACTCTACTGTGAGGCTAGAAAGTCTAAAATTTTCCATTTGTAAAATCACCTTCAAGTAGATGGTTTCACAGCTGCAAGCATCGTGACCTGAAAATTACTTTTTAGGGCTGAATTGTGTGTCCTGCATCTGACCAGAATAAGGGAATGCAAAGTTACAGATTTACAAATGGTATGTGACTAACATCAGAAAGAATTGTTAACCTCAGTGATACCCATTCTAAAGATTAAGAGATTAATAGTTCAGCCTTGAACTTAAAAAATACAGCCTCCTGTGAGATGTTGAACAAGATAACCAAAGTTTACATTGCCTCTAACATTCTATGATTTACAAATGCTCATGGTGCCAACAGAAGTTTTAAAACAACAGGACAAGCTCTTTGCTTGTCAGAAGCAATGAAGGCTTTTTTCCCAACACTATCAAAGTTTTTTCTCCTTATCTTCTGTTCTATACCATGAATAAAACAGCACTTGTGATACACTATAATAGATTTACTTCTTTGTTTTCTCTCATGCTTAGAGGTCTCAGAGCACTCAGTGTTTACAGATCAGATTTGAGTGTAAACCACAGTAGGAGCCTAATAGCGTAAGACTGCACCACAGGACACATCTAGCCACAAATGCTATACCTTGCTCAAACTGAAACCTGACTTCACAGGGGAAGACTATCACTTAAATCTGCTTCCACCTACTGCTCCAACTTAAGCACATTTATCATCATAAAAAAGATAAATAACCTTCTGTAATCAAAAATAATAGTGATAAAAAAAGAACAAGTTTTACATTTCTTCTGAATGCTTTAAACAAACTCAAAAGTCTTGGAAACCCCTCCAACTTCCTTCTGTGTCTTCCTTTCATCATCTAAAGCAGCAATCTGCCTTCCTTTGTAGACAGCTGAAGGCCTTTAAATTAGTCATAGTCCAAGGGGTGAAAGTAGAAATTTACACTTCCCTCCTTTACTGTCAGAATTTTCTACCATTGTTACTTTACAAAAGAAATAATGCAGCCTCTCTTTGGAAGCTTCACATATGCTAAAACGTACACAAATATTATAGCAGTGAGGTGTCTCAAAGACTAAGCTGAAATGGGCTGAGAAGGTTTGCAGCCAATCTAGCGCTCACACTTCAGGCTGCTATTTAATACCATTACTGTGAAAATCCTGTAACTGCTTGCAAAGAAAATCAACATGGACTGGTAAAAAGGTAAAAATCAGCGAGCTTTTCACTTACCACATTGATCAAAGTCCATTTGTAACAATAAAGAAGTGTCACTAACTGAACAGATGTGAGAAGTATTGCCTAGAATCAATTTATGATGAACCAATCAGAACAGATGTCTTCCCCACTCTTCACTGTCAAGTGAAATACTTCTGTGGGCAACTCTGAATAACTGGGAGACAGGCTCTTGCATCAATGCTTTGTGTATCTTAGAAGGCACACCAGAAAATGCCTATTCATAAAAGCATGTAATTGCACCAGTGTTGAAAAATTTATTATTTGCTAAGTTTTCAGGATTCCTGACAATGTTATGGTAAAAATTATGTATATCCATCTCACCTGAAACATCAACTTAGATTTTATCAAGAGAAACTTCAGCTGTTGTCTGTTTCTGCTATGAAATACTGTCTGGCCTTATGGGACATCTATCACTGCTTAACCCTTTTTCTTCAAAATTCTCATTCAATGGTTTTACAATTATTCTTTGTTCCTTAGAAATCACCTGCTCCTCTTTCATAGACCTATACTCTTTATAAACCTGCACAGAACAAGCTGCACACTGTGTTTTACCACAACCTGCTGGCCAACCACTACAGGGTAAGGTAGTCCTCAAAATCCATTAGTATCTTCACTGTCTGATGTTCAGTTAGTTCTGGAGAACAATTATTCCTCCACTAGTTCAGAAAATTGTAACCTCTTCAGAGGCTGAAATGACCTTTCTCACTCCAAAGCTGGTAACAAAGTTCAGTTCCCCAGTCCTCTCCTGGAGCTGTCCAGCACAAAAATCTTCTCATGTACTTTGTGATAAACTGTGATACACTAATAGATCAGGTGAATCCTGGAACTGTCAGTTAATTCCAAACAGGCCTGTGCAACACTGAGACCGCAGGTGAACAGGAAGTTGGCTTTTGGCTGTGTAAATTTAATCTCAAAGAATTTATGCAGTCTAACCATTATTTTGATATTATTTAACTCACTTATTATTTTATGTCTTATGCCAGAGCATAAGGGCTGAATGGTCCCTGGATGAGTATTACAAAGCTAAGATATGTAAAAGTGGTCTTCTGTAATGCCATAGATTATCAGTGGATGGAACTGCTGTACGATCAAATCACCACTGAAGTATTCATAGAAAGAATGTATATTGGAAATAAATCCTAGGCAGGAGTAAATCACCTGTCCTGTATTTTATGATATATTTTCAGTGTACAAGTGTTACTTATGCAAACTTTTATTTAGCAGCAAATTTTATTGCAGGTATAAGGGGAACTAGAATGGGAAAATTGGGTTTTTTTCCTTACTTTAGCTTGCTCTTCCCTGATTAAGAGGAATCTAGGAAAAAAACGTGCATGAGGTTAAGACCTTATCAGCAAATACTTTTGTATTTGAGCAGCAATACTTGTTTAAAGCACTGTTGCAGCTCTTAGAAGATGAGCTATCAGGTTCAGTTCTCTAAATCTGCTTGAAAGTGCTAATATCGAAAGTGCTAATGTCTTTAAGTTGTTGAACATGCATTTGAAGGACCACAATGGGAAGGTGAAATCTTGAAAACCTGACTATTCCTGCAGATGTAAAAATTTGAGTCAGTCTGTCAAGTCCATTAATTAACAAACAGCCCAAAATAAGCACACATGATTTAATTTAGGAAGACATGCGACCATGTTATTGAGGTCAACAGACTTTTAGGGCTTGAAAACACACCAAGTTAATTGAACAACAGGAAGCTATTAGCACATTAGAGTGTGCTACTCCTTTTTTGCCATGTACTGTAACTGCATCAATTACTTCAGAATACATTTAATCAAGTGCAATTAAGCACCATATAATCTTAATGTTATTATAAGAAATTCAATAAATATTTAAAGAGAAATTTAAAAATGCTTTGCTGAATCCTAAAAATCCATTTAAGCATCTGAAATATAAGGCTAGGGGAAAATAAAAATCTAAGTTTTCCTTGTTTTGTTCCTGCAAGGTACCAAAGTTTGAAACTCCAGACAAGTCAGATTTTCCAGCTTAAGACACAGACAAAGAACATGCATATGAAGAGACTGACACAGAAAACTGAAAGGGCACAGCTTGAAACAATGAAAACAAATGAAGTAACTCTGTCATTATAGAAAATGAGACTAAGTGATATCAACTGACAGCAACCAACTGAAGAGAAATCGCCCATGCATGCAAAACACATTAAATATCAGATCAATGACACAGTAATGGAGAGAAATGCAAGAGGAGAATTCACAAGTGCTACAAGCATTTAACTGGTGTACAAACAGTCTCATCATAACCCCCTAGCACGGACTACAGCACAAGGAAAGCTCAAGCAAGAAACCTGTTACTGTGTTTAATTTGTTCAGGCAATACAAGTCTTTATCATAACATACATGTATTCCATGTCATCCCCCTTTCAGTCCAGTTTACTACCAAATTTATACAAAACAATGAACTTTTTTGAACTTTTTGTTCTTTTAAGACTTTCAGAGAAAAGGCACAAGCTCTTTCCTACACAGAAGCATTAAGCAATAGGGGATTTTATTTTGCTAATGACAAGAAAAAAAAAAAAAAGAAGCCTCTGGAATTACAAAATGGATGTTAATCATTACCTTACTCTTTGTATAAGAACCAGTTTCATGGAGCACAGCGACTCTAAATGGAGGCCACCACGTGTGGAATTCTTTTACCCACTGATGCAACACAGTAGCTGGACAAACAATCACTGTGGGACCCAATCCCTGGTACCTGAAATAGAGTATTCAAGGAAAAAAACCTTAATGTGAAATACATAATCTGTATTAAGTGGCTCATTAAAATACACACATATTAAAATGGCATATTTAACAGCTGAAGTGGAATACGAGAGCTATAGAAATTAATTGGCAATTTGTTTTCCTGGAAGTCTGTTTTTTAAAGGAAGATGAAGAGGGTACTGCCAAAAGAATCTACCCATTGAACAGTTAATGGATGCATCTATCAAGATAAACAGGAATAGAAAAGCTCCAAACAATAAGGCATAAGGGAACTTCCTCCTGTGATATTACAAATCATGTTTTAGTAACTGCTGGTTCTATAAGCAAAAAGAAATCATTAACAAGCAATTATTTTATTACTTCTGTTATGGAGAATGTGTAGCTAGAGTCTCACAAATGGACTTAGACACAGATGTTCTGGTTCATGTTGGTAATATACTGTACTTTCATCACCACAGTTTATACATAAGAGAAGGACTCTTAAGTGGCACACTGTATCACCTGTGGAAGTTGAGATCTGAGCTTGGCTCATAAGTTTCTTATTCGTAATTTTATTATTGTTTCTGAGAATTACTAAAAAAGTCTGAAACAAAGTCCTTCTGTATATTAAGTTCAGAGCTGCTCTAAAGGTTAAGAAGGGAAAATCTCTTGCACAACAGCCAAATAAAAAATTGTACTGCCACAAATAAATATCAACAATCGTGTAAGAAATATATTTAAGTAGTGGTTACCAGCAGTTGTTTTTCAAATATATTTGCTCTTTAAAAAATGGAACAAAATGACTTTGCAAACAAAGGCAATAGCTTCAGTTTTCATACACTGACCTGTGTCTGACTATGTACTATCCAAGTGGCAATAAAAAAACAATGCAAAAGTTCACAGTATATATTCAAGATCACACACTGATAGCAATAAACAATTTCTCAGACACCAGCAACACCCCACTTCAAAAAAACAACCAAACCCTTAACACCTTCAGAAACTGCTGACATGAAGAAATAATACTCTTTATTAAGAGCTTACACATATGCTTACACATATACAACAACCTGGATGTTGCTTTTTATGAAATACTGTAACACAACCTTACACAGTCTAATTAAAAACCTCCCAACAATCCAAAGGGGAGTAAGAACTTGGAGATACAAAAAGTAGCTTCAACTATGCTACAAATCCAAATAACCACTGCTACTGCTCTTAAAAATATCTACAGCAAGAAAGCCAACCTTCCCAGAACATACTAGTTCCTCACTCCTTGTGGGTAGTAACAAAATACCTCTGTTTATTCCCCTGGTCTGTATCACACAAGCTCACATGCAGGGTTTATCCAGATTTTTTTCCCTCCTCAGCTTACACAAAGAGTTCACACCTCCTTGGATCAATTTTCAGACAATCCACTCTCCCTCCACTTGGCTGTGTGAAAACTCTCTGTGTCTAGTCTGACTCTAACCACTTTCCACTAGCCAACATTTTATTATTCTCTTGAGATCTTTTATTTATTTATATAAAAGAGCAATCTGGTTTCCTCCAGTCTGAGCTGTTTCACAAAACTAAACAAATCATATACTTCTGCTTGCCACACTCAGGAGGCATCCTTCCTTCTCCTAATCACTGCAATACTGCAAGACTTGCTCTGCTGCTCATTCAATTTATATTTGCTTTCCTTGAACAAAGGTGACACTAAAAACATTCAAAACTAAAGTCTTATTAGTGCCTTGTACCAAGATAATACTGTCCTATTCCTACTCCAAATATACTGTCATATTGTATTCTGTCCTTTTTGCACAAGTACTGATAGCTTATGGTCAAAATAATGTATGATCAATATACCCAAATCTCTTTCTTCTGTTGCTTCTAGTTTATAAAGCCCAAATTCACAAATATCCTTTATATTCTGTTATTTAACTGGATGCAATTAGAATTGCACATAAGATGTATTCCTGCAACTTGCTACCAAGAAAAAGGAAGCTGTATTCATACTGTATTTATAATCTTTAAGGAAAACATGTTTCATTATAACCAAATGTTGCCAAGGATTGGCAAATCATGTTTTCAAGCTGAAGCAATAACTAAACCCTAGTGAAAGTAAGAATGGGGCAGCAAGAGCAAAGCACATTTTCTGGGGCAATGGATTTTTATTTACCTAAACACCATGGAAATTAATCTCTGCCACTCAAAGTAGAGACTGAGCTGTTTATGTTTATGTCTCAGCATCCTGAAGAGCAGAGATGGGTAAACAATCAGTGTATAAATTTTCTGTCAGTTTCTCATCTGATGTCTCAAATAAATGAAGGCAAGCCTGTAGTGAAAAGGTTTTTGTTACGCACCAAGGTAACGAGACCCAAACTAGACTAGAAGACACTCAGTGCTGGCAACACAACTTTGTTCATTCTTAGTGCTGCCTTTGCAGCAAGGCTGCCCAGAAAGTCTCCTGCCTATCAAACCACACTCTTTCGAGTAGAAACAAGTTACCAGGACTACTGCCTTTTCAGTCCAGGGGAGGAAAACACTTGACTAGGAAAGATCAAGTAGTTTAGACTGTCTGCCTTACAGCACACAAGCAAAACCAGAGCAAACTTCACCAATATATTAAACCTTGTTTCCTTCCGTGGAATTATTATCATGATGGACTCAATGACATGAACCAGCCAAAACATGAAATTCAACACATTACCTTCCATGAAAAAAGAACACTGCAACTTAGGTGGGCAAATCGATTTTGGCCTTTTCAAACTTTTACTGCAGTTGCACACTATTTAACAGTGTCAAGAGATGTCCCTGAAGGACTTCCATCAACTCAGTGGTCTCCCAGGTGGGGGTAGGGAATAAAAAATAATCTGTACAGTAGCATCCTTAACCAGGCAGCCATATTAAAGTAAATCAACTGGTCTGAGTGATGAAGGACCTGTGGAGTTTTTTATATTAAGTTTTTTATATTAGGAAGCAACTGGAGAGAAAACAGGAATGCTTTCTCTTTAAAGCATTATTTTAGACCCACATACAAGCTGAACATAATTTAAACATACCTCTATATAGGGTAATTATTTTTGATTAGGACAGTAATTAGATAGTTGCTAAATTTCATGTAGCTATTTACATCAGGTAAACAGGCCAATGGAAGTAAAAAAATCAAGTACTATTCATGCGTTCATTTGCAAATCTGAGGACACAAACAAGTGTCTTGCCAGTAATTTCACCCATGAAGAAGAAATTTTAAAGCACTGTTTAGTAACAAAAAAACAAGATATCTTGGAAGAAAGGCCAGTCACACTAGCATATGTTTTGAAAAGCAACAACAACAAAAAACCAAAAACTGACGGAAATTCTGCTGTGTAAGTTACTGGTTTTACTCTTACTACTAATTTTTGGCATGGATAATTCCCTGCCCATCAGAAACTCTAATTTTCACTGCAAATCAGCTTGCTACTTCCTGTAAAACATTTACCTGGTGGCTTGCCAGAACAAATATTTTAATGTAAAATTTAATAAATGGAACTAAAGGTATTACATCTAATTTAAAATTCCATATTGTGTAAACTATTGATATTAATATAATTGAGTTTGTAAACAATCCATTTGTGGAAGGTAACCTTAGACACTGTATTGACCCAAAATATCTAGCGTGGCTCATCTGCAAAATGAAGCATCAATGCCTGGAATTCATTAAAAGTGTTACATGTTTAATTTTTCCTGCCCTACAGCTCCATCGTCTCGTAAAATTTTTCCTTTGATGTCCCCCACTAAAAGAATTAAAGGAATATTGTAATTGAAATATCATTAATAATTCACAGGACCCTCCTCCACCAGTAATACATCTGATGAAATATTAATTGAGCTCCACAGACTGACAGTCTGCAGAGAAGCACTTGCCTGTAATTTGAACCACGAGTCCTCATATTGCTGTAGCTCAGACCTGCCAAGAAGGCAATTATCTGAATGGTCTTGCCCAATCCCATCTCATCTCCCAGAATTCCTCCTGCCTGCTGGCAGTGCAATTCCCAAAGCCACCTAACACCTGTCTGCTGGTACCTAAAACAAGGAAAAAGAAGATGGCAAATGTTTGATAATACGGATCATAACAGAAAGTACTCATGAATTAATCATTTGGCAAGGTTCTTATACCAGTTACAGTAACATGCTGGATGTGTGTTTTACATGAGTGCTGTATTTACTAGGTCATACATTTTTGATGCACTCAGACATTACATGTGACTTTTGTTCTTTATGCAACACTGAAACATTTCTAATTAAACCGATAGTCATGGTAATTAGAGGGTATTTTATTTCATATATATTTTAAGTGCTAAAAGCAACTTGGAAAGTTACTCTTATGAAGCATTATCTTTTCAGAAAAGACAACATGCAAGGATCTAGTATAAATAATATTATTTGGAACATATACCTTGAACTCAAAGAAAACGTTAACTTGTAATGGGTACCAACTTCATGCTCCACTACAAAAACTGATCACATCTGCCAAACCGTGCTTTTTTTTTTTTTTTTAACATGTATTTAATAACATTTAGTGTCTTACAATGAAGAAAAAACCCAAGCTAAGCAATAGAAACTACTGCAGTGCACGGGATACAGCAGAGCATTATGTGAGAGCATCAGAGCAGTTTCTACTCCCAGTCCTTCACTGGAAATTGTACAAGCAACAATGTAAAACACATTCTACTTAAAAGAAGTGGACTAGAAAGCAAGATTTATGATGGCAAGCTAAAAAGGTGAAGATAAGATACTGGACTGAGAATCACTTTAGGACATACCTTTTTATAATGATATGAAATAGTGAGCCCAGTAGGAATAACACATCATGTGTGGGGGTTAAATTGAAAACAAAAGAAATAAATGAAAAACCTTATCTTTAAATCACATTTAAAAAAAAAAATCAGACATTTCAGCACCTCAGTGCCTCGTAACTTACAGGCAAAAAAAGGTTACCGATAATTTTCTTGATGGTACACATTTCTGGAGTGCAGAGCACAGCAAAGAACAAAACACTTTTATTTTAAATAGAGGTTTTTCATTTTAGGTGATTTCTTGTGGGCATTTTAAAATCCCGTTTCCATCCTTGAACAAATAATATTTAGGACTACTGACAGCTAACGACACTAGCGTCTACAAAGTACTATTAAAAATCAATTTGTGATGAGTTTGGTATGGATTTAGAGAATGCTAAATGGAGACAAACAAATGGCTTGAGTAGTTAAAAAAAGATGATCAAAGAACACATCTAATGGTTCAGACATCCCACTATCTGCTGGTGTCTCAAAAGCATTATGCCACGAAGCCCTTAAGAAACCCTTTTATTAGAAATTAATTCACCTTAAAATGCAGCAATCTATAAACCAACTATGAAATGGCTTGCAAGATTAGCTATAATTGGATTAAGATGCTATCATTACTACATTTTATGAAGACAAACCGTTTTCTGACAAACATTAAAGAATTGAGGAAAACCCTAATTCCAGTCATAAGCTGCTCCCTCAGACTAATGGTCATCATCTCTCTTCAGAAGACAACCATTCAATAACTTCCTAATATAAATTGGTATTATTTTTTAGGATACAGAGCTTTAAAATTAGATGAATTTACAAGCATATTTCTAGCATATTTCTCCCTCTCCTTCCTCTTCCTGAAAAAGCTTCACAGCAGATAATTAAGCTTGTGAAAAATTCTGCTCCATGATTATTTAGAAATGTGACAGGTGCTTTCTTTGTATAATCATATAAACATGCAATAATTGTAACTATGCAAAAGTTAAAGGAACATATCCCCCTCCATTATTTTGTGGCTATATGGAAAGATAATTAATTCTTTTCAACCCTACACTTTTATTGCACCAATTTTTTTTAATTCCAAAAATATTCTGGAAGTAAAAAGTACTGCTCGTCTTTCAAAATAGTTATATTGGACTGTATTTCACATGAGCAATCATGCTGTGATGCATCCCTCAAAATTCACCACAGTAGCTACCAGAGTTCAGCTGCATTGCTGCAGAGACAAAATTGTGTTTCAGATTTATCAGGGAAATCACGCACTGGAAGCAAAAAATGATGAAGCCTGTTTTCTTTTTCATCCAGAGAACATTCTCTCAGGCTTACTGCAGGCAGGATAAGGCAATGTTTGCAGCTCTGCTCGGCTTTGTTCCACAGCAGCATCAATGCTATTCCTGCTCAATGTTCATCAAAGCAGGCAAGTGTGCAGGGAAGAAACACACTGTCCACTTTAACAGGCTTACCAAAGAACAGACCTGAGGGTCTCCTACTTCCAGCATGAGCTAACTTCTTTGGACTTCAACTATGCAGGATGATCACTTAAAGTACATGCTGTACATGTCTCCATGGGTCAATATACTTCCATGTTTTGTACTGAACTTGCTCAGAACTCAACAGTTTTTAATGGCTATTGACTATGGGCTTTCCTACATTGGAGATTTCAGCATTTAAGTTACAAGTCAGACAAATCATTCAACTCAATTGATCTTTCTAACCACTTAAGAAGTTTTGCCAACTGACTCATGCTTGCAGGGATACCCTTCATTAGTGAGGCTTGCATCTTCAAGATTAATTTTTAGTGACTACTCTATTTCATTTCCCTTCGGGTTGCTCAGACCACACATCCGTCCTCAAGATGAATACTCGTGCAGTACCTTCGCATAAACAACTGGAGACCACATGTTGGCTCTGGATGGTCCCAGCAACCAAGTCATTAATTCAATCCCATTTCAGAGCTAGTGCTTTCCTTCTGAGGACTCCAGGACAACAATAATAATTTCTTTGAGGTCAAGACTAAATGGTTCTCTTGGAAGGGATACCACACACACCCATTATAAACCAGGGCTTTCTACTACAGTAAGATTTAAAGAGTTTGCTTTTGAAAGAGATGATGTTTTTCCTGCTGTGTGAGATGTTGCCAACAAAACTGAATTCAAACCCATTATGCATGAAATTTAAGGGAGAGATTATGGATGAAATTAACTGGTCAGCTGCTAGCTTGTTTGGGCTGTTGTTTGTCTTTAGTTTTTTTGAGATGAAAGCATCACTGGGCACCACGTTTTAAAAAACTGAAACAGAAAACAGTTATGTCCAAATTTATAATTAAGCATTAATTAACTAAAGAATGAATTATAGAGTGTTTTCCATCTACCAGAAGAATTAAGAATTCACTCTCTGTATTTTAAAATTTTACCTGGTAAAATGCTCATACGAATGACAAGTAGTTACTTTGAAAATACTTTGAGTAGTTACTTAAAGAAAAAGTTGTCCATATTTTTTACTGGCAGTAAAGTTCACTCCACCCAGTCAGAGAGACATGGTATTTCTTGTTTTCTTTTATCACATCTTGCCAACATTTTATGTTTCCAAGTAAAGTTATACTACCACTCCACACCTGAATTAGGAGCAAGCATCTATCAATAAAGGAAAACATTTATAAAAATAGACAAGGAGAGCTTCTCAATTCATAGTTTAGCTAATACACATTTACAATATTCACACCAGCCAGTTATCATCTGTATTTTCATGTAATTGCATTTTGTGCTCACAGTAAGTTAATTTCATTGAAGCTTGATCCTGAAATCTTTTTTAAAGAAAGAAGCCTACTGAAACAATTGAAGTAAAAGTTGAGGCATCATTCAGTGAAGTAAAAGTTACAGCAAAGGGCATCTGGAACTCACCATAACTATTACTACTAATATTATTAACAGCACACAGCAGCATAATATAAAAATAATGTACATAATACATACTTAAAAAGCTTTTTGAAGAGAAATCCTGGTACTTTGAAACCCTCTTCAAATTCAACATCACTTTCTTCAGAAAGTTCCTCAGCAGTTTGATGTTCTTTGTCCTTCAAACGTTCTTTCTGCCACTTCCTGGAGGGACACAAGGAGTTAACATTCAATTATAGCATGGAAAAGATACTCTACAAAAACGACACTGAATTTTCCATCAGGTAAAAAGCCCAACAAAAACACATGCGCTGATGTCATGATTTAAAATAGTAATCTTTTGGAGGAGAGAATTATGCTAGTAAATGCTTGAAATATCCAATATATTAAAATGTACGTGTTTTATAGCTAGTTACTATTTTCTATAGACAAAAATACTAATATATGGGAATCAACAGTTAACAGCATCAAAAAGTCTGGCTACCTTAAACTCCTAAATCTCCCTCCCCTTCCTCCCCCCACCCCCTGCCAAAACATTGATAAAGTTTAGGTAATGTAAAACTATTTTATTGATTTAACCAAACACTTAAAATTAACTTCCTTCCTGTAGAGAAATGTGAAGCAGTGTATAATCTTATACACAAAACTCAGTTGGAAACATCACCATCTTCAGGATGACACGTTCTAAATCTGTAAAGCAGTCATTATTAAGAAAAAGAGTTTTATGAGGTTTTGAAATTATAGTGTGATTTGTGGTTTGCAGCCTCATCTTATTTGGACTCCAGGCAACTTAGAGAATTACCTTCCTGTCCCATCATTCCCCCACTGCTGAAAAAGTACCAAAGGATCTTCAACATTCCCACGAAATTATGAAGATGTGCTTCAGTGACCCAAACCCATCTGCCTCTAATGGTAAAGTGTATCCTAGCTGGGTATGTACAACTCAACCACAGCACTTCATTGACAATTCGGGTTCTGCTGGAATTCTCTCATGAAAGTGACATTACTGCAGGCACACTGAATGTGGTGTATAAACTGACAACATCCCTACAGAAATTGGCATGGTTCAGAACAGATTAAAAACATCCATATGCTGCTGTTCTGGATGTAGTGGAAAAGCAGACCTCCACTTAATGGTCTCTGCATGTCTGGTAAATTTGTTTCAAAACACTTGTGTTAGGAACAAGAGGGCAGGGAAGAAGTTCAACACTTCACAGACAAGCAACACAATCATACACTCTCATGAAAGAAAGATAATTATGTGAGGTTTCTAGATGGACTTTTCAGCAGTACCTTTTGAGAAAATACTTTCAGTCTGCCTTTATGGAACTAGTAACAAACTTGGTATTGTTTTATTAACTGAAAATAAACATCACCATCTCCAAATACACACAAGTCACAATCACTGCCAAGAATGAAAGCACTGAAAAACTAAGACAACACAGTGATGGACAGGTTTAGAGAGCCAGTTTTGCAGAAGTACATTTTGATCTCTTACATCAAAAAGTCTTCAGAAGCAAAAAAATGATGGAGAGAAAAAAGAGCATATATGGGGAAAAATTAGATGAAAAAAGACAGTCTTCAGTTTGCAGATTAAAACTCATGAGTTGCTAATGTTTATTATCAGATTCTTATTTCATTATATGAAATCATGTATCTGGCTAAGTAATAAAACAGAACTTACTAAAAATACATGAAGTGTCAGTGTTTTCTATTTTATATACCTATCCTAATAAGAATGGAAATCTCCATCTTAGATTAGCAGTCTGCTAATGTTTGACTTGAAAAAAATTACAGTCATGCTCTGGAGTCTAACAGGCAGATATGAACATTCTAGAGTCACAGCATAAAAATGCACTTATTTTTCTTCAGTACTGCAACGTTAGTCTATCAGCACAGTGGGTCTTACTTTTCTGTGTTCCAGAGAAAGGAATTCAAATTGACAAATGCTGATAGTCCTTGCTTCAGACTGTTTCACTGCTGGAACTGAGACATGCTAGAACTTGATTATTTCATCTGACTAGATTATGAATGACAGGACTCAAACCAAGGAAGGAAACTCCTACTTACCACAATAAAATCAAAACAACTACAGATTACAGAGTTTCAAAGAGACATCTAGGTAGATAATCCACACTAAACCCGAGCAGAGCAATAATTTGTACAAGAGTTTGCTATTAATTTTGTACTCCAACGTGAATCACAACGAGCCACCACTGGAGTGGCAGCCTCCCCTGGGAAGGAGCAGATTGCCCTCTAGTGTGCACAGGGAAAACTGATCCAGAAACAACCAAGAGGAAACTGAGGTTAACTCGAAACTGCCCAGGAATTTAGGCACACCACCTCCATGTAACTACTACATTTTCTGCAGGAACCATGATCGATATTAGGATTTCTCCTAAAATTATACCTAGAAAACATATGCATCTAGAATTTGAACTAATAAACCCTGTACTTAATTCTCCTAAAATACGTTTCCTTATAACATGCTGTTACCTCTTACTTCATTGAAGTACTACATCTCTTCGAAACCTTCTAAGGTTTTTTGCCATCAACTGCCAGTTAAAAAACCAGCAGCAACAAACAACTGTCAAAGTCTGAAGAAGCTATTCAGTTTCTGAAAGGCTGTGAACTCAATGTAACACACACCATTATGATATTCTAAACTGAAGCTTCACTATTTTCTTTAGAAAAGTGTAAATATCCAGATGTCTGAAGCCATGGGAGGAAAAACACTCTTTGCAAGACCAGATCGGTCTGTTGGTTGATCTGGTCTTGTACCTTTCCATGGAAGTCAAACTTTGGAGGGAGAAATAGTGGTAGCTCATCTCTGACTTACATACACAGTAACTTACTGTCCATTTGGTCAATATATTCGTTACACACATCAGTTAAACATCATTAGTACACCTAAACACTCAGAAAATACAGGTTTTACTATTTTACCAAAATCTCTTCAAAACAGAAGCATGACCATTGAGACATCTGTCTTACATTGTCCATTGTCACTGACATAAATATAATTCTATCCCTGAAAGTGAAGTATGAAAGCCATATATCAAACAATTAAATTTCTTCTTAATATAAGAATGTATTCAGATACTAAGCCCATTTCCCACTTATTGCAATACCCTAGAAAGAAATTTCGCACCCAAAACAGTAATAAGCACAATTTGACTAAAAAAAAAAAAAATACAGTAAGGAACCAAGCTGAGTATTTAATATAGTTTGCATTTGTGAAGCACAATACGTTTTATATTTTATACAGCTAAGAATCCCTTACAGATTATTCTAATTTGCTAAATTGACGCATTCAGTATTACTTTTTTGATCTAACTTTTTATGGCCTATATGGGTGGATTTAATTGGTATGTCCTAACAGATGAAATACATGCAGTTAGTACCACAAGGCTCCATAAGTAAATTAAGACTGATGTAGACAATTACACACTTGAGTTTCAAATGAAAGGTGTACTCAGCGAGTAAGACAAAATATATCTTCATTTGTGCCCTGGCTTTGTCACTTTAAAGAGCAGAAAGGATGCTTTAAGAAAGTATCTTTCAGGAGAGGTAGTATTTAATCCTTTTTTAATTTATAACTTTGAAACATCAAGAGATTCAGTAACTCAGATACATCAAAGAAAGCTAGCACATGAAAACTGATCTATGAAAACCAATTTAATTTAAACCATTTTTTTTTAAATTTGAATCAACTGCTTTGTATACTGACAGCCAAAATTTCCTGCTACTCAGCTGCTGGGATATCACTTGAGAGACACGAAAAGAAGCAGCTTTCCTATCGTTGCCTCTGTGCACTTGACAGCAATAGAAATCAAATACTGTACTCCACAAATGATACAAAGTACACAAGAAAATAGATATGGCACTGATTTCCCATAATATGGCATGTAATTCCTTCCTTGAAGCAGCAGGCAGATACATACTGACAACTGGTATGGGAAGAGTGTCCGTAAGACAGCTAAAGTTTATTTTGACTCCAAGCTGTTACCTTATACTGACACCTTACTGATGTCACCAATGCAACAGCATAACTACATATAAGCAGAAAAAAATTACTTTTTTATACTTATGATTAGCATTTTAAGACATGCAAAGGAAAACTTTAAATAATATAAACAAAATCTTGATTATCTGCAGTTTCCACATCTGCTAAGTTCAGCTGGTAATAGCCAGTATGATGCACAGGTGGGAATGACAATACACTAATATTCACTGAATATTTAAATTACCTTATAGGTGTGTGACAGTATCCTGCTTATTTACCTTACTCTCCACAACCCTGATGTTCCTTGGTACTGTCCACTATTCTAGCAAGCTATGATTCACCTCAGACACCGACCTTTCAGAAGAGAAGATTTTTTTCATCTGCATGTCTACACAGGAACATGGCTCCAGCAACAGTAACTAGAGAAAGGCAACACCCCACGCAAGGGAAAAAACCTGAAATTCCTGATAGCCTAAGCTGAATTCTACATAGCTAAATTTTACTCTTTCATGTTCCACTGAGCACACCTTGCTTTGAGTGACTAGGCCAACCTCTGGAAGTAGCCTTTAGAAGGAGAGAGAAGAGTCAGCTGCTCTCCTGCCTACAGACAATAGCTCCTGTTCTGACAAGTCTCTTGCTCTAGAGATGCTCTGCAGTCGTGCAGTTAGCTAATTAGCATGCTTTAACAACTTCAATGTAGTTTCCCCTTGACACAGACCAATCTCTTGAAGTCCCATCTCCGAAAAGTTTTAATGTTAAGGAAACTCATTTTCAGTCTCTAAGAGTGTAGGACTGAATTCATTGCCAAGCACAAGACTAGATGTTCAGAAGAATAAAGTAATCCTGAAGGATTTCCCTCTGCCTTTCTCGCGGGTAAAATATACTATAATCTCACCCATTCGTTTGCATTCAAAAGTAAAACTGACATGAAACAAGATATAAATGTAAGCAAATGACAGCATTTCTATAGCATTCTTAATATGTTTCTTAATTCACTACATTTTATTTTCTCATGGCATTTCCCATAATGAAGATTACCTGGGGGTGTCAGCATAAAAACATCAATGTGGACAGCTGCAGCTTAACAGCCACAATAACTGTAGCTATGAAATTTTTAAGAGATGTAGTGTTTTGGTAGCAATTACAGTTATTGATATTTCTAAAATTCATTTAGGCTTTTATTGTAACTTCAGTAACCAAAAGAAATGTAGTCTATGATATGACTTTGCTAAGGATAAATTGTCACAATCTTAACGTTATTAAAAAACGTTTTTGAATGAATTTAAACTGTGAGTCATATTAAAACTTTCAATCAAAATAAATTACTCTTGATGAAAACACTGAATTAAAAATGATTTAATATTGGTCTACTTTAAATGTGAAGAATACAGTTTTATTCAATAAAACAGTAAATATTTTACCGATTAAGAACAATTAATTTCTGTTAATGCATCCAATAGAAAACATATTTCTTTTTGACCCTTTGGACATTGTTCAGATAAGCCTCTTGCTTGAATTTCTACTCAAGAGCAATAAACTATGCTTTAATTTTGAAAAGCAACATCCTGGGATTGCAAACCTATTGCCTTATATCAGCTCCTGATTTGCCTTTATAACCTGGGATACGAAAGTGAAGTTGGGCTCTTCCTATGTGAGATTTTCCACAGCTGAGGGCAGTTCTGCTACCAGAAGATACCTCTTCCTCCACAGCAGCTCAGGCTTTCACCACAGGAAAGATGGTGTTTATACCTCTACTTCTCGGTTTCTTCTCTGACACAGCATCATTTAAATCTGTAAGATTTTATATTTCCATAGAAGTGCAAAATTTCAGCCTCCCAAACGTTAATCAAGTTCCTAGGCCAGGGTTTATCTCTACATCAATCACCCTTCACTGACAGTCCTAATACATGTTCTTCCTTTCACTCCAGAGAAGCTGTTTTCAAGTTCAATTATTTTCTAGAGGGCTATATAACTCTCTGAAGGATATTCAGTAAAGGTAACTAATTAAAAGTATACATGCCATCAACAAGCTGAAGTTTATTATATGAAGTTCAATCCCTATACTAGAAAAGGGACAACATGCCAGTGGTTAAAGTACAATTACAACAAAACAACCATTTTAGTGACCTTGATCTTTTGACTCCCAGTATGTGCAGAAGTCTCATAACTTCATGGGCTTGTCTAGTTAGCATTTTAACATCTTAACACATTGCACACTCAAAATGTATCCCTACAGGTTGTGAAAAATGGAAACATTGCTCAGTCTTACTGTTAGGAACTCAAAAACTATGCTATCAGTAGAGAAAACATCTCAAGAGCACACTGCAGCTGCAGAGATTACCAACACAAAGGTCACACAAATTTCATAAATCACAAATTGGCACAAGGTGATACACAAATAAGGACCTATAACAACCAGAAAAATTTAACAGCAAAGTTCTTGTACTTAAGCTCCATGTCTGAATCCTTCTGGAAGGATCTTTCTGACTGCCTCATTTCCCTTACTTCAATAGACTCACTAGCAGTCTACAACAGACATTGTCCTTTGCATTTTCAACATACTGATTTGTTAGCAATACTAATAAAAATGTCTAGGACTAACCTTAGTCTCTGTTTATAATAATCCACATCACCATCATCTCTCCATCGTCTCACTTTGTGTTTCCCTGGCGTAAGCTCTTCTTCCTCAGAGCTTGGAACGAAGTCAGCATCATTTTCAGCTTCTTCAAAACTCTTCTTCACCAAATGTTTTCTTTTTCTTGATAAATTCTTAAGTTCATAATCAGAATCATTCTCAGCAAGAGAAGACACCTGTTCTTCTTCCTCTTCTGCTGCTTCTGGATCAAAGATCTCCTCATCAGGTACATACTCAGACTCCGCACTATCATCATCTTGTTCACACCTGAACTTCTTGGTCTCAGGATACTTCTTTTCCTTTGGAATCCTGGCCTTTGAATGAATGTGAAGGGCATGCTTCTGAAGCTCTCTCAAGTGCTTTTTTAAGCGCTTATCTGTTTTTGAGAGGGCTTTACCACTTTTTTCCTTTGTAGCAGCTGCAGGAGCCACGCACTCAACATTTTTGGCTTGCGCTTTCTTCTTTGCTCCTTTGCGGCGGGATAACTTCCTTCGCTCAGATGACAGCTTAGCTTGGTCTGCTAAGTACTTCTCAAAATCAGAGGCTTCATTTAGTCTTAACTGTCGTGCCTTCCTTTCTGGCTTCTGAGGTATTTTAGTTCCAAATGGAGTCATCTGACCAGTTCGAATGAGCTCTGCCCACTCTGTTTCTTGAGCAGGCATAAGCATACTGCCAAGAGATGATGGACCAGGTTCTGCAACAGAAGTGAGAACACAGAGCATGCCTGTAACACCTTCTGTATAACTAAAACGCAGGAACAAAGGTGTTACACCTGTTATCAAAATGCAAATACTTCTGAAACAACACACAGCAGCAAGAACTACCATAAAATTACAGTTCCCAATGATACATGAACTCTAATGTACCACCTATGCGGTCAATTCCACCCACGGCACCACGTTCAGTCCAAGAAACCACTGTTCCCATCTCCAGCACTGCCCATTTCAATTTTATTATTTATTTTTCATTCCTACTCATAAGCTTGAAATTTGACATTTTGATTACCACAACAGAACAGACACAAATCTCACAAAACACAGACTGTCCTACCATACACTTCAAAAGACCCAACAAAAACCCAACAAACAATAAAACCAAACCAAAAACCCCAAAACCTGTCTTCCTAGCCCATGACACTAATATGCGGATGATGACTTCGAAAGTCAGATTAGCTGCACAGCACTCTGCCATAAAAGAGCACTTTTAGGTGCACTTAGAGTTGCTATACACAAACTGTAATGGGTGTTTGAAACCAAAGAGAAAGAAAAGCTCTTGAACTGAAGAAGCTGAAGGGGAATTCTGGCCTGAAATCTATTATTAGGCTCCAAAATTTCAAAATAAGTGTATTAGAATTGCCAGCACAGCTGTAAATGTCCCAAAGCACTGTATCTAAAGTACATATATTTAATGAGTAACAACAGTGCGTCAGGCGTGAAACCCCTCCACCTTCAGCCCCTCCTACTGGAACTGCTCCATTTCTTCTGTTAGGCTCCACTCACTTCTTAGTTACATTTCAACACACTGTGTGCCTGAGTTTTGCTGCATGAACCCATTCAAAGAAAAAGGATTTAAAATGCTTTTTTACTGAGAAAAGTTAACTGAGGCTTTGACTGCTTTAAGTTTTGTTGAATCAGGAGTGAAGCATGAACTTTGCAAGGTGGGAATCTACTCCAGCCAAACGTGCCAGGGACAAACAACACAAAGAGTTTTTTCAGCTCTGCAAACAACAATAAAACCCAAAGGTGATGCACAGACACCAATGGGACCCAAACTTGCCCTGCAGAATATTGCAGGTTACCGACTGTGGCCAAGCTTAGTTTGCAGACAGCAGAGAGAAGGAACACCTAGTGAAACACTGAGGTAACATACATCCTGCTCTGGAAGAAACCTTATGTTTAATTGAAAAAATCACACTGCAGCCTGAAAAGAAGAAGCACTTCCCCCTTCTATTTCTAGCGATACTTCCCAACAGTAAGAAAAAACAATTTTGTTAATGCTGATTGATAGCATCCAGCATATAAAATGTAATTCAATCACGACGTTAGTCATCTTTATCAAATTAGCTGTGAAAAAAATGTTAGGATTTCCAATTTATTAAGCCCAATACTCTAACGTGCCTCAGCTATCCCTACTCAGCTGAACATAGATTAACATCCATTTTTTAAAACTTCCCACATGAATATGCCAAGATTTGCAAATCTGCAGGTGTACACAATAAGCGTTCCTAACTCTCTCTTCGAAAGCCATCCACTGAATTTTATTTCCTTACTGGCAAAAATCATACAAAATAGCTTCAAACAAAAAAAAAGGCATTACATCAAAGTAGAACTTTCAGCTTTCTTCTATACATACCTTCATCTTCCTCGTATTCAATCTCATTTGCTTCATCAGCAAACTCTGTTAAACCAAGTATTCCTTGGAGACGTTTTTGTTTTGCTTTTATCTTCTTCAGCTGTTGCTCCTTCAACAATAATTAGATATGTAATTTAATTTTTAATTGGGTTTATAAACTTGCTAGCCTTTTACACTTAATATATTTACAGTGTTTTCAACCAGAATCTCATATTAAAATGTTTACAGTATCACACTTGAAAAAGAAGTGCAAAAAAAGCGTCACCACAATACCTGTATGGCTCTAACCCATGGACACACAATATTTTGGGTGCATGATTATCTCACCATACATATATAGTAAGATCAGGCTGTTTACACACACAAAATTCATGTGCACACTGCATTTTTATGTACATTTCTTAAGGTCATTTTATGAATGTGTTTATTCTAGTGAAGGAAGCCCATCAAAGCAGATTGCTGAGATGCACAGGGAACACCAAGATATTTGTTCATGATTGCAAGAGGGGGTTAATGATTACTAAGCCACAAATAACAGCTGTAAGATTTAATAAGATTTATTTATCATCCCAGAAGTTTTGGAATGTTTTGTTGCAATGAAACTCAAATTGTAAATGAGTCCAACATTCTGACAGGTGTTGGTACATGGTTAGTTCAGGAGTGGTCATGACTAATTTAACAGCAAAAAATAAAAAGTGAAATGACTTCAAAAGATCAATGTTACATATTATGTATGAAGTGCAGTCTACTACTGCTAAGAAAATAATTCTTAGCTAATAATACTTCTGTTACACCTTTTATCTGATTGTAATATCCTCAACAGTTTATCTACTAGTGATGCTATGATTCCTAGATGTTGCTAATTTTCGTTTGTGAAACAAAACATAACAACCAGTAAAACAAAGATGCAGACAATGTAACCTTCCACATTTGTAACTCTATGCTTTGGAAGTATTTCCTTACCTAAAGAGGCACAGGCTTCAGTAACAATCAAGTCCATTGCAAAATGACCAATTTTTTTTTTTCTTTTTGATCAAGAACAGTTCACTATCCTGCCCATGCCTTCATGTAGCACTTTTCAAAACACAAAGAGCAACTGTATTCATGTATGGTACAATATAGTATCTCTTGTGTATGCATTACTGTCCTTGCTACCAGAGCACTTCATATCATAAAACATGCCCTGTATGTCAGCTCTAAGGAAACAGTTGTCTTGTACCAGTCATTAATCAATCTTCTGAGCAGTTCCTGAAACTTTAGTTTTACATCTTGTTCCAAAACTTAGAATAAAAAAAAAATTCAGCACCTTAAATTCTTTAAAACTATTTCAAAGGAAAGGAACAGCAATTCTAGACCAACTCTGAACAACATGAAGAATTTTATCACAAAAGCCAAACCTTAAGACAAAGCACAAACTCAGTACTGTAAACAAGAAATTACTGTAATTCAATTACCTTGTTATATTTCTGCCGTTTTACTGAATCTAGTTTTCTGCTAATATTTTTGTTGTCAGCAGCTTGAGGTGAAAGTTCCTCAATAATTTTATTTATATGTTTCAGAGATGTTGTACATGATCTGAAAAAACAGTAAGATTGCAGTGAGCTGGTAAATTCCAGAAAGAAAAATGGCATGTTTACAATTCAGACAATTTAGAAATTCCAGGAGATTTAAAATAAGACTTAAAAAGCTCTAAAGGCAAGTTTCTGAATAAGCACATTATATTTAAACAACAACTGGAAATACTAAACACTTTAAAAAGTGGTATATTATAAAATATTTTAAAAATAAATTTTGCTAATACTAAAATTCCAGAAGAAAGTAAACTGAACAACCACTGTAATATTTAGTATTCCAAATTTACAAGTCTGATGATGCCAAGTGAGAGCGGTTGTTTTCGTTATCCAAGGTAAACAAAATGTTAAACAAAAATCTAAATAGGAAATCCCAGGATTTCATTTGCTAAAAAGCTTCTAATGGTTTGATGCCAATATATAAGGAAACCTGTATTTTTCACTTTTTACACAAAAAGTAGATTACAAGATAAAAATGCAGTTTCACAAGAAAGACTAACTCAAAGAATTAAAAGCACATCAACATTAAACTTCCCTAACTCAAGCACTACTATTTTTCATGTTTCCATTTACAATATGAAATTCAAGTAGAACCACTTGCTACAACCTAATATCATGTTTCTGGTGTTGAATTCATTTGCAAGGAAGAAGGAACTGCCCGACCATCAGAAGCAACAAACTTAGGTTTGTTAATCCACATACCAAAATATTTCATAAAGATATACAAATTAGAATCTCAAAGCATTATGAAAAAAGCCAAAGAGAACTGTTCACAGCACCTGCAAAGTAGCCATTATTCCCCCCAAATGCAAAGAGAAGCACTAAGGAAGTCTCCTCAGTTGTTGGGGAGGAAATTGTTGGCTACACTTAACCTCCAGCTCTAATGTGGATTCTACCACTGCTATCCTTCCTAGGATATTCTACCAGCATATTCTACATATTCTACCAGCTCCCCAGCAATCACTGCCATCTTCTCTTCTCCACTCTCTTTCAACACCTTTTAACCACCCCATCCCCTTTTTCACTCTCTCGTCACACTGCTTTGCAGTACAACCTGTGACCTTGGTGGGAACAGACAACCTGCATCCTCCTGCACATCTCCTAATTTTGGCCCTTGCTGCCTTGGCCCTCTTGGCACTATCTTCTTCCACAAAACTTTAATTAACAGGACTTTGGGATTTGAACAGGATTTAACTTCAAACATTTTTATTCTCCTTCCTCTGCTTAAATTTGTGTGTGCATTATAGAATGATGCAGCTTCACTTTGTGCCAACTATTCAAAAAACACTTATTGCCTGATTTTTTTCTCTACTCATGCATTCCCTGTGCTACAGGATTTTAACCAATTCTATCATCCTTTACTCATGTCTAAGTTTTTTTAGTCCCTCTGCTCAAAGTCAGCTACACCTGTCAATTTTCTCAAAAATCAACTTTCAGATTCTCACATTACATCTTATGCAGACAAGGTTCTGCAAACCTGCATAAACCATTTGCATTCTCTCTTGTAAATCTTATTTTACAACTTGAAATGAAAGGTGAAAATAGAGGGGTAAGAAAAATCACAGGATGCGTCTGGAAGAAAAATTAGAAAACATAAACTAATTAACAGTGCTGTGCACCACATAATCTAATTGTAATGGTTATGCTGCTCCATTCTTCCTCTCAATACCATCTTACTCATTACGTTCTTCTGCTCCACAACACCTGAAATTAGATTCAACTTATTTAATTCCATATCTCCCCACCCAAACTGGAAAATTAATGAAGTGCATAACGTCAAGCATAAGAGAGCTGTGTGAGCTCACAGGTAACTGAGGCCTACAGCATTCCTGAGCACTTAAAAAACACCATTAATGCAATACAGTGAAACATACCCAGGCAGAATAATTTACCTGCAATAGTCCACACATTAACTCTACAGTGAGACTAGAAACAGAAAGGGAGATCAAGATGTAAAAGATTAGCAGCTCCTATTCCTCAAAGTCTTCTACTATCAGTAGTATTTATGTTACTTAAGCATTCGATTCCTTTAAGGTGTCATTAAGCATTTCTTACAAACACTTGTGACAAGGGCATTATGGCTGTAGGACATTCATGAGATGGAGTCATCCAGTTACAGAAGGAACATAACCTGAAGGAGGTAACTCCATCAAACATACAGAACTGAGCAAGTGACATGTTTTCTGACTGTAACTTTGAATAACAGAGTATAATGCCATTCTCCACTGCCCAGAAAACAGATGCATGTTGGTGAGGTAGGAGACACAGCAGAAAAAGGAGATGCACTCTGACCTTGATGCATGACCAGATTAGTCAAATAAGAGCAATGAAGCATTCTCTGATGCGAAAAATATTTTCTTCATTTTTAAAAGGTGAGTGACACCAAAGAGTATATGTGATCTAATGCTTTCAAAACCTCTCTTCCTCTTTCAGATTTTAAAAACATGAGATATCAAGTCTCATGATATCATCAGTAAGATGATAGTAACAGTAAGAAAAAACACAATTTACCTTAAATCCTCCAGTACTGACTCATATTCTTTTGATGCATTAGCTATTTTTGCTGCTTTAGTTGCTTCATTAATTGCATTATCTACTTGCTGAAGAACTCCTTGCTCCAACACATCCTGGTCATAGACATCAACTCCTAAATCTTTGAGCTCAGCAGCATGTGCACTACATGAGACAGACTGAATCTGCTGCCTGTTGATCTGTAAAAGGGGATGTCCTCTTCTGGGCATCTCCAAAGGAGCAGCCATGGAAGTGGAAGCCTGGCTGTCAGAGTTGGGAATTCCGGTACTGTTACCCACACCATTGTCACAAATGCCATTTTCCTGCTCAGTTCCCAAGTCCTCCTCATTATGCAGGCAATTATTGCTTGAAGTAGTGGCAGACTCTTGTTCTTGGATGCTGTCTGGGAGGTGACTCTTGTCTGTTGGCATCCTCTGCTCAAAGGCAACAAAGAAACAGCACATTATCATAAGAACATCCATAACAAAGCTCCTCATGAAGACCGTGCCCCCACAAAAAGTAAGCAAACCAGTAAGCATGCATGATAAATTCCTGTTTCAAAACACCTGGTAGTCTACTTCTCCATGAGTACTCCCTGCAGAGGCATCTCCACACCGACTTTCACAATCAAAGGAGTAGCCAAAACCTCTCAGGGACAATGTGTTTAACCCTCCAATGTCTTCCGATGTTGATATGAAGACAAATAAGACAACAAGTAAAAATCACTCTCCTTGCCAGATAGTGAACTCAGTCTTGCACGTCAATGGTCATGGTCCAGAAGACTGTGACATAACAAAAACATAAGCAACTTAACATGTCCAAACCCCAAAAATACAACTTTTTGAAACAGGTTAAGGCTTGCCATTGAAAGCACTACCTGAGTGTAGTTAGCTGTAAGCTTTAGTGCGACAATTCAGATTTAAAGTTGAGAATAAAGCACCTTAGTTCTCAGAAAATTAATGCTGGACTGGCTAACTAAGGCAAGCCTGGAGCTACTACGGTTCAGCAACCTCTCCTAGCATGGCAACCTCAGCAGATCAGCATGGATCTCAGTCCCACTTCACAGTTTTCTCCCGTCCGCTTGGAACACCACCACGCCCGGCCGGCCCCCCGCGAGGAGCCCCGGGGCGCTGTGCCCCGCCTGCACCGAGCGGCGCCGGGCAGAGCGGGCGCTTCACCCACCTCTGTGTGCGGGCGGGCGGGCGAACGCTGGGATGCCACGGGCCGCCAGCCGAAGGTCGTCTCCGCCGCGGCGGGCGGCAAGGCCCGGCTGGGAAGGGCACGCTCGGTGCTCCGGCGGGCTGTGCCCGAGCNGCCTTTTACCCACCCTGCCGGCTCCCCCTTTCAGCATCGCCAAACTCCCGCACCCAGCTCACCCTCTCTGGGCAGCAGAACTGAATTTATTGCCTGGCAGCCTTGTGAGAGCATAAATGTAAAGCAGAATACATAGCTATTAATGAATAATTCCCAGAAATGTTGGTGGCTTTTTACCGGCTTTTATTCTGAACTACAGTTTCAGGTCCTTGACTGAAGATGTTCCTTTTTTCCGTTAACTTGTTCCTGCCTTGTAATGTCTACAAGCCTCAGGAAAACACAGAATGGGTTTTGTAATAGCTCCAAGACCAAGACCTGAAAGGTCATCAGAGGTCATCAGGCAAATAAAGCAGTGCTATGTTGATAAACTCTTGCTTGTTTCCTTTGCTCTGAAATATGCCATTACTGCAAATACCCTTAATATTTAGTGACTACAACGAGGAAGCTTTTTAAAATCTTCATTGCCATGTTCTGAGTAGAAGAAATGATGTTTTGTAACTGCTGAAACTACTTAAATGTGAAGCACAAAGTCTTTCAGCAGACGGAGGAAGACAGCAACCAGGGGGCATTTAAGGACAGAGCAGCACCAAGCTCTTTTCAGTGCAGTCATTTGCACACAGAAAATTAACTTCTAATGAACCAAAAAATTCATTTCTGGTTTCAGCTACATACGCATATGGCTTCTGATATTTTCATGTAGCATGTATGCATACATGTTTATCTTTTACTTAAGCATTTAATTGCATTTACATTAATTTTGTTTTCCTTTTTTTTTTTAATTTTTCTACATGTAGATAACTGCTTGCTGCAGTGCAGCTACTCCAGTAAACCATTGACAGTGTGGTTTAATGGGCAGGACAAGTTCAGCTTGTTTGATGAGTATTTTTTAATGTTGTAACATAGGCACAGTCTTCACCCCCCTTGTATGCAAGCATTAGTGATAACAATTCTTACTGGAGCTGGTTCTGGCAAGTTTTGATATGCAGATATAATGCTCTTTTACTTGAACCAGCAAGATTGGGAAATTAAACTATGTGTCTTCCCTTACTATCAGCCTTGTGGGGTTTCTGGGAAGGATCCTGGCAGACCATGTGAAGCAGCAGCTCAGAGCTCAGCTGTTGGATCTGGAGGGATGTGAAAAACTCAGTCTCCCAAGGAAGCTCAAGCAGAATAACAACTTGGAAAGGAAGCAATTTGTTTCTGTGACTCTGAAGTGTGTAGTGAAAAATTAGGTTCTGTAAATTCTGGTCAGTGATTAGGGGGAAAGAGGCAGTGATTTAATTTTTAGTCCATCATTTTTTTCAATTTCCTGCTCTAAAGTTATCCCTCTAACAATGATAAACACATCCTGGTGATGCACCCAGTATAACCAGTAATAATCTACCATGTCTAAGTGCTGGTTCTTAGTGGGAGATGATCCTCTCAAGCCCTTTGGTTGTGCTGTTAAGGGTGTGACCTGCTGGCAGTTGGCCAAATCTTCATTCTTGCTTTTCAAGTAGGCCTTTTCTCCACAGGTTTTAGTATGTGCTTTGCCACACTGGAGGAAGGACTTTGTGGCAGAACATATTTATGGATTTTGTTCTGAGGAAATGCTGTACATGAACTGTGACTGATCACAATCGAGCAACCACACAGAAAGGCTTGGACTGACTAAGAAAAAACACATCCAAACTACTACATTTTCATTGTTGAGTGACCATGGGATTTGAGCATCTTGGAGCTTTCATCACCAGAGTTTACATGCATTAAGGTGACCTGAGATGTCTGAGCCTTAGGCATGTAACTGCTACTTTTATTTATGGAGCAGTCCCAGTGGGCTCAGTGCTTTGCTAAATATTTAAAGATGTTGCTTTGTCCCGGAGTGCTTAGGCCTAAGATTTTCATTAATTCATAGAGCTTAAGGCCAGACAGGACCATTAGATCGTTCTTTCTGACCTCCTGTGTGACACTAAAAATACACACTCAGTAACTTCTACATCAGGCCTGAGTCTTGGAGGTGAGGTGGCACAGATGGCTTAGCAGGACATCACATTTTGATTGAAATACAGTGAACAGTAGAAAATCCACTACATGACTTGGTAGATTGTTCCAGGGGCTGATCCTTCTTGCTTTCAGGCTTTCATGTAGCCTGAAACATACTAGCTTTAAAAAAAACCAATGCCATGTGCTTAGAAGAGAGGCTGATCTGTTAAACACAGAGGAAGGAAAGACTTCAATGGAATTCTAGAATAAGCCTCAAACACAACTTTGTAAAATTTTGAAGCTGAATTTCAGAAAAGTAAACTTTCCTTTACCTGCTTAGAGGTCTGAAATGGGATGCACACCAGAGGTTTCACCTAAAACTGCCCTAAGCATTTATGTGCTTCCCTGTGCTATAGCTGTTCCTAGAAATGCTGCTTTTGTGGCTGAGCTGATCAGCTGGCTGCACTTGTCCTGCCTGAGGCCAGCTTAGAAGCCAAAAATCCCAACCCTATTCTAGAGGGGTCAGTTAGTCAGGTATGGAGTGTCCTAGTGCCCACAGGCAGCACTGTTCTGCTAAAAACCAGATGGCAGTGGCAGATTTTAAGGCATATCAGTTTAGCTTCTCTATTTTTCAGTCCTTTCCTGATGAAGTATCAACTGTGGGTCTGAGCCAACACCCTAGGAGATTTCTGTGCTGGTGGTGAAAATGCTGTACACTGAGGCACACTGATACTTTTAAAACAAAATGCCAAAACTGTGAAGCTGTGATGAGAATAGATAATAAATGATTTAAGGGCTGCATTACTTCTCAGGAGGGCACAGAATTGCCGGCAGCATTGGCAGAAATGGGAATTCCATCCACAGTAATAAAGCATCTGTATCTCTTTGTACCAACGAGTTGAGTGGCAAGTATCTCTCAGAGCCATGCCAGTGTAATAAAGCTAATATATCAACCTAAGAGAGATGCTGAGCTCTTTGAAAATAACTGTGTAGTTGGCAAGCAATAACTGTTACTCTTTATATTGCAGAGAAATAAAATTGTGGGTTTTTTTCTTTCCCTCACTCTCCCTGCTGTGGTGCATTTAAGAAATTAAATGCAGAAATCTACTCCTAATGCACTACTAGGCTGGAAAACTAATGACTGCAAATGGGAGCAAATTCCAGAAGTGAAGGTTTCTCCCGCTGCTTTTCTGTGCTTAGATTGCTTGCCTTTTGTATTTCCAGCAAATATTGCTGGACAGCAACTCACATGAAAGGAAGTTCTTGATAGTACCCATTTTATAGGAAAGCTCTGTGTTTGTGGTTATTTGGGCTGTGTTTTTCTACAAAGGAATTAAAGAGTGACTTTCTAGGTGAATCTACTGCAGCTTTTTCTGAGCTTGCAGCCAGATCATTGCTTCACATGTGTCTTTGCTATGTTTCTTTTACAGGTGTGTGTGCACAACGTTTTATAAAACCCTGTATAAAAACGAGAAGAAAATTGTAGAAGTTTTAAGAACTGAGAAAGCATGTAATATGTTGGCATCAATCTCCTGCAGGCAAAGAGGAAAGACAAACCTGGCTGTTTATTGTCTTTTCAAACCAGCCTTTCACATTTTGTGTAGTTCACAGATGTTCACCGAAAAGCTTAGGACAAGGCTCTGGCTCTTGCATCTCAGAACCAGATCTTCTACAGCTGTCTTAGCTAGGCAGCCAGAAGCTGCTGCTTTCCACCTGCTGTCAACCTGTGCAGGTCTCCTTGCAAGGACTCACCTATGATGAGTCCTAAAGCTCGCTGGCAGAGTCCTGCTCAGGCTGTGTTTGAATTGTCAGTGGTGCCAGGAAGAGAAGCACAATAAATATTCGAGTACTCAAAAGTCTTTCACCTCCTCAAAAACTGGGCTGTCAGAGAGCCGGTGGTAGCCACCTGCCGGCTTTAACACTAGAGGGAGGCATAGCCTAGAAGAAATCACAAATAATTCCAAAATAGCATAATTTAAAACGATTTATATGGCTTGGAAGGGAACAAAATGCTGATTTCTTTTTAAAGCCTCTGTTTTTATTGGAGTACGTTAAGGGAGGCCTCATTTGTTACTGAGAATGCTCTTGGCCAGAGTGAAATCCAACCCTTCTGATGAGGTGGGCAGATTCAGCCTGTGCTGCTCTGCTTTGTCTTAGCTGGGCTCTCCTGGGACAACGCTTTGCTTCAGGCCTGGAGGTAGTGCAGCCTCTATAAATAGCCCACTGTTGAATTGTTGTGTGAGCAGATTTTGGAGGGTGTGCCAAAGGATAAAGAATTGTGTTGTTTTAGTTCACTTTAGACTGACACACTCAAACCAGTTTCGCTGTCTGGCCTCAGTTCGTGCTCAGGGCAGAGGTCAGGAAGATGAAATGTCAGTGCTTCACTGGCTATTCATTCCTCACTAATTTCAAGCCTATAAGCAAAGTATTAGGGATTGACTTAATGGTGGTGACTATGTAGGAATGGTTGTTGTCCCTGAAGAGGTTTTCCCTCTCCCTCTTTACTCCATTAGCTTGTCCTGGTGCAGCATGGATTCTATACCAAAAAATGGGAGGTAGTGCACAGCTCCCTCCTTCATGGTAGGACTTCAATGTCGGTAAACTGCATTTTTCTACGTTGCAGCAAAAGACCATAGAAGAATGGGAATAGATATTTTTGGGCTCCACAGCAGTTGGCAGTAAGTCAGAGTCATATAAAACATATATTGTACTAAGCAGAGAGCTGAGAAGGAAAGAATGGTATGAGAAAGTGCCCAGGAGCTCTGGATATCCTCCCCACATCTTTCAATGGAGATGCTTATTTCTTTTCCTAGAATTTTACCTGCCTTGACTCAGTTGGTGAGCACAACTACATCTAACAGGGTAAGGTGGAAAAAGTGATCTGAGGTAGTCTTTTTAAGTCAGGTGGGAAGCAATGAAACACTGCTGAAGGGGCAGGAGAGGCAGAGCTGGGGTGTGCTGGTGGGGACAGAAACAGATATGAGGAGATGTGTAGATGGGGACCAGAGAGGAAAGAACAGATGTGAAGAGCGAGGGAAGGCCTGTTATGAAATCTGGGGACCAGAATTAATTGCTGAGCAGGACACTGCAGAGGTGTATGGGTTGCTGCTTTGAGCGAACTTAAGTTGTTGCATTTTGAGGTATAGCTCACATGCTGATGAGTTCAGGTGCTCAAAGATCAGTGGGATGGAGGTCTTGAGAGACAGGTCTGTTGTCAGAAGGTGCAAACTACAGACTCTTCAAATGGATGACAGGAATTCAAAAGAATAATAAAATGTGCAAATTGCAGCTATAAAGACTCTGTGGAGAGTGACTTAAGCTATTCCATGAATTTATCCTTTAACAAGTTCCAGGCAGTGCCTCTCGTCCTTTTGGCAACAGTTAAAGTGTCCTGAGTCTCTGCTGGAGCAGGACTTGGTCCACTGTTCCTACTGCATCATGCTGCTCCATCGTTGCCCTAGACTGCTTCTAATAAAGGAACTTTCACTCTGTCTGTCTGCAGTTCCATTCTGCTGAATCCCTTGGATACCTCATCATCTGTGTTTCTCACCAAAGGCCTTGAGATATGTTTTGTTAAACAGCTAAAACAAAATTGTGTTGGGAAAGCTGCTGATGTAGTTCCTTTTGCCTTTCAGAACATAATCCAGCAGATTTGTAGTTATTATAGCAGATCCCTGTTTAGAGCAAGGAAGATTTCTCAAGGTGCTGTTTAAAACTTCCTGGTTTGTGCTGCAAATTGTTAATCAGTCCATGACAGCATAAATAAAATTAGAGGGTTTAATTAAAACTAATGAATGAGTGAATGGAGAATACAGAGCGTGTTTCTCTCGTAGTGCACTGGTGCTGTGAATAATTAAAATGTCACAGAGTAGGAGATGTCTTAGTAAAATTGTTAGAGCTGCAAAAATAGAGGCCCCTGGACTTTGGTAGTTTGGGAAGGCTTTGCTCTTTAAATTGGTTGAAATACGTTTATATTAGTTAGGGGAAAATAAAAAAAAATATATACAACTCTGATTTCTTTTAGGATGGAGTCAAAGTTGAAGCTTGGTGCCAAACAAACCCTACTGCATTTTGGATAGGTTTGCATGTCTCTGAAGATCTAACTGTGTTCATACCATATTAATCCTACAACCATATCACCCAGGGGATTAGTTTCCTATTTTGACTCATCTGTGACTCTATTCTTGCAAAGTAAACTTATTATTACAGGCTATTATAGTGTTGTTACTTGTTAATGTTCCATCTACTCAAATCACAAACATTCTTTTGATTTAAACCCAAACCTGAACCACAAGCTGAACTGGATTTGCCTCTGGCTCAGATTTGGTTTATATGACGTGGTCAAATACCAGGCCAGGAAAATAATTTTAACTGGACTGTTTTAAATAGATCCAGGGGGCATGAGGTGAGAATTAGAAAGATGAGACGAAGAGGCTGATCAGACTGTTGTAAAGCTTGGGATTACATACTAGACCCTGAATGTAAATTCTGAGAATAATATGAAAACATCTTTCATCTTCCTGCTTTACAGTGGCTTGCTGTTGCCTGTGGTATGATGTGCTTTATACTACCCCTCTGTGACTTATTCTGAGCTTGGTGTTCTCCTTCTCATCTCTTAACCTTTCCCCAGATCTATTCTGCTGACCCTATGACATCTTCTGAGTCAGGGAGCCTGTTGGAACATGAAATAGGATCTGGATAAATGTTCTGGCTGCTGGCATTGCTGATGAAATGGTAATGCCCCTGCAGCCTGCATTCTGTGTCAGAATGACCCAAGGTGAGCAGCAGCGAGGGATCTCACTCAGCGTAGAGGTTTAACTACGTGTGTTGGGAGGTTTAAAAGGTACCATTCCTCCATCAGATGACCTCCAGAGGCCATGACCTAATGGTAGGCAGTACTGGGTGCAAGTTAGAGTGGGATGAAAAGGTGAAAATCATCCGTGAAGTGTCGAGGCTGTTGTATAATCCTGGCTCTGTATCATGAAATTTCTTATGACGGCTGAATAAATATTGAGAATTTCCACCAATTTAGCCTGGTAGGTCCAGATGAGAAGAGCAGTGCAAGCTTCCAAGTGGCACTATGGAGTGTTCCATGACCAGACTGGGTATACAGAGCTGAACTACTAACAGTATATACAATATATTCCCTCTCAAAGCTTGTTTAGCAGAAGATCAGACCAGATTATGACAATGGTCCCCCTGAGCCTTAAACATTTATAAAGGAAGAAGCAGACTTTGCCAGGAACTCAAATGATTTCCTAATGTTATATGAAATATCATTTAAAAGTATTGCATAACTCTAACCTGGCATAATGCTTTGGCATTAAGAGTCATGTGAAAAAAGGAGTCTCAAAAATGTGTTTCTTTCAGAAGAAAAGATTTTGAAGAATATGGTGGTTTTTAACTTAAAGTTTTCTTTTCCCATGTATATTTTTTTGGCTATTTTGGTCCAAAATTCAAATATTTTGGAAGCAGAACATTGAGAGACTAGCTAAGAAAGAACTTAATTCTCCCTGCATATAACTTTGAATGTGTTTGAGTTGAGGGAAGTTATACTTAAGAAAATGTGGGCCTTTCAATTATACTCTAAATCCCAAAAATCTATACACTGTTGAAACAGACTAGATTTTATGGCTCAGCATATAGCATTAAGAGCCTTGGTGACTTGGTTTAAAAAAATAAAAATTAATAACCAAAAATTAGAGTTAATTAGGTATGCTCAATTCCTCTCATAAATTGTACTGATTTATGTTACTTCTTCAACTTTAATAGTTACATTATAACTCACTGCAAATTAACATTAATCACAAGTGTAATCGAGGAAATATCTTCCCACTGGTTACTTTGAGATTCAGTTTCAATTAAAGTGTTTGGTACTCTTTTTCAATCAACCAGGGCTTGGATCCTGCTCCTGGTGACATCACTGTAAATCTGGGGTGAGGTTTTTATGAAGTTAATGGCATTACTCCAGATTTACATAGATCTTGCCAAAAGCAAAATAGAGTCCATCTACTAAAGCATTCCCTTATCTTCAAAGGGAATTGGTTTCATCTGTAATAAAATATCTCAGGGCAGCCTAGGCTAAGCCCAGTTATTTGGCTTCACTGAGCTGCTTTGTGTGAATGAACTTTGTTAGATTTGAGCCTAAAAGGTTGAAATCCATAAGCAACCTTCCCTAGACTACATGAGAGCAGATCCAGGCTCTGTAGAGCCTCTGCTAAGATGCTTTTCATTATGGCAATATGAAATTAAGGTTGCAAAAATTTGTTGGGGTTTTCATAAGAACACATGTAAAAACTTGCATTTCCTAAATTCCAGAGGCTGACAAATATGACTAGAATGTAGCTAGAAACAGGCAGACACGAGGTGTTTGGGACTCTGTCCATGCTGGTCTGTTTTTGCAAGGGATAGTTCTAATTATCTATATTCTCTTGCTGTATACATCAAATGATTCTTTTTTCCAAATATGGATCAATCAGTTACATTATTGGTTTATTTTCTTAGTTAATTTTCAAGTGCTCAAGAGGCAGAACTTCAGATCAAAATTCTTCAGTGAATAGTTCTATGTTTTTAACTTAGGTTTGTTGAGTTTAGTGCTTGCTACAGCGAAGGGCATACAGTATATACTTTCAGAATGTAGGAGCTCTGGCTTGTATTTTGCCACGTGGTTAGGCAGCAATACCTTTGTTTAGGTTTCTACAAAAGCTATTGCTATGTTTTTACTGTGCCTTCAGGGCACAGTAGGAGCTGTGAGCCAATAAGCCCTGCATTAAAATATATGTCGTTGCTCAGTCTTGTCAGGATGCTGGCACGCTTCTTCCCCATTCCTGTATCTTGCTGCAAGAATAAGATGAAGTAGATCAAGGACTGGTTCACAGAGCCCAAGATTTTTCCTGGTGGAAGCTTTGCATCCGTTCCCTGTGTGGGAATGTTGGCATGGAGCAGCTTTTCCCTCATGGTCAAGTAGGATGTGTGGTACTCCTGGAAATGTCTGTCTTACGATCAGTGTCAGTGTAGGGAACATGGTCCTCCCAGAACTTCTGGGTGAGGGTAGATGGCTGTACCATGCCATGTGCTGTCAGGCTGGACAAAAGCTGCCTGGGGGTAGCCTGCTGACTCAATATGTCCTCGTCAGCATTCAGTATACTTTCAAGATGAGCAGGCTAAGCTAGCAGATCTAGGAACTCGTACCTCCTGCATCAGAAGGAAGCTTGCAAGAATTTTTTCACCATGTACATGAACAACCATGGAGTGAAGAGCAGAGAATTCCTCTGATTGTGTGTGATCCACCTCTCACTGTCAGGGAAACCTTTGTATTCTCTGAATGTTTTGGATAGTGATAAGAGTATCACTACTATAAAACAGAGGTTTTATAGTCCTCTCTGTAGAGTTGCTGGGGACCACATTCATTTATAACTGGAAGTATTACGACAATGTTAAACCCCAAAATTTAGACTAAATATTGAAGAACTTAATGATAACTAAATTTATTACAGTTAAGTCTGCCTAGAGAAACATCAGAAGGCCTTTAGAATGGGTTACATCCAATCATGATATACCCAAACCTGGGAGAATAATGTGTGAGGAATAATCTTAGATTCTTGTACCTGAATGATAAAGACAAAGAACAGTAAGGAAAGGAAAACACTGGGGCAGAAGTCTAGAGGAATTCAGATATCTCCATCCTTGGTATGTAACTGGAATTGCCCTTGTTGCACCTTGTGTATTGCTGCTCAAAATATTTATCTGATTTTAGACTGTTTATGCCAGCATGCCATGGAGTCATGCAGCTGTGAATCAATTCCAATAACCAGAGTAGGATCAATACCTAATTCTATGAAGAAATCCTCTTAAAAAGGGCAGGAGACCAAATCTGGGATTAATAGAGTCTTCCAGTGTACACCTCCAATTGCACGTCAGAGAGTTGTCAGTATCCCTGATAAAATTTACACGGCCTCAAAAACACAAACCTCAGCAAGTATGGAAAGTGAAAGCAGTTTTGGAATGATCTGTGCTAGAGTGATTCCCTCCACAATAGGCCTAAGCTAAACCAAACTGGTGCTTTTTATACAAATGATTATAAATAGAAGCCAAAATTTTGTCAGACAAATAGTGCAAACTTAACATATTGGCCCCTTGGTGTCATTGGAAGAAAATTAATGCAGGGGGCCAAAGAGACAGAATCTGCAATATGTAATGCTCCGGAGACATAGCTGAGATTTTGTTCCTAGTGTAGCAGAAATAAATGCTCTTGGCAAGTCATAGGGGAGGAATAAGACATATGCATAAGTAAGATTAATCAGTAAAGCCAGCATCTATCTCATGAGTCATATCTGACATCAAAATGGCCAAGTTGTTGCATGTTAAATTTGTGCTACTACAGGAAAGGAAAATAACAAAGAATCTCTTGTGAAAATTGTGCTGTAGATTTGGATAACTGGGAAGCACTAGAGAAAGTGGGGGCGGAGGAAGGAGTGGGGGCTTCTCTTTCCTCTCTCAATAGAAAACTACATGTGAAATCATGGTCCAAATAAAATCAGTGACAATGCTCCTGTTGCTTTTAGCAGGGTCCAGTCCTGCATGTGGTTTTTACATACTGGTTTTTACAGTGGAAGGGTAGAATTTCACAGCCTTTTCATAGAGAACTAAGATGGAATGATGATGGGACAAAAAACCCCTCTCTGCTGAAAATTCTGGATCTGTTAAATCAGGGGAAAGAGAATTTTTCCTCAGTGAAGGTCAAATAGGCTTTTGTGAGCTGCCATTGTGTGACTGAATAATGAGGGGACTGGGGAGAAAGAAGCAGAATGTGCCTGAGTGTGCAGCTGTGGCCCCCAGGCTGCAGGTTCCCGGCTCCCCTCCCCTTCCTGTACTGTGTGCAGAAGTGACCTGATGCAGAAATGCCTCTTCTCGTGTGCCCTGAGCAGTGATGGCTCAGCGTGTACTGCTTTGCCTCCCCTTGCAGCAAACCACTGTGATAGCTGTCTGCCCTTTCTGCAGGGACAGGGAGGTGTGAAGGACAGAAAATGGGTTTCTGAAGCACTGTTCTCTGTTTCACTCCTAGGTTTCCTGGCACAGTCCAACTTTGTGATGGACTGGACTTGTTTTTGCTGTTCTTCAAGGACAGCTCTTGGCAGGGTCCAGAAGAAAGCACATAAACAGAACCAAAAGTTGTTATTTCAGCACATGAGACTGAGATAGCTAGTCTTGCTTTTTTAAAAGAGTATGTTGAATGGGGCAGATACAAGGTCCCTATCTGTTTACTGCTTTTTTTTCCCCACTGGTCCCTTCTGCCATCAGTTTATTGGGTCTTACTTTCAGAGCTTCGTGGACTTGTCAGGCACAAGCCACCCTCACTGGTAATAAGAAAGGGGCAGTGCTTTCAGCATAGATGACTGTCAGTTGACAGAAGGACTGTGCTTCCTCCTGGAGAATCACATTTCGAGCTTCTGCCCAGATCATGCAGCTCCGTGGTGATCCCACATGGGCCCAAGCCTTCAAGGCACAATCTGGCTCTGTTAGTTTTGTGGCAACGGTTGTCTAGGCAGATTCCCCCCAGGACTGAAATGAGAGACCTCCTGTGCTGAAAGTACTTGGGTCTGTCCAGATTGAGCTAAAGTGGGCTCTGCAATTAAGGTTTGTAATGGCTTTTATCCCTGGGGAAATGACCACAGGGTTCAGGATGGGGATGAACAAAGGCTGGCCAAGCAGTTGAAATGGCCACACAGGTGTCAAGTGTTGAGAATACTGGGAAACAGGGCAGGAGGGTGGGTGGATAGGCGTCCCCATTTCATTTGGAACGATATGCAAAGCACTGTGGAAGAACATTTGTTGCTGCAGTATCAAACCCAAGCTGGAATTTTGTCTTGCTCTCTGTGATAAAAATGCTGTCCTGCTCCTTCCTCTCTGGCAGAGGGAAGGCTAACATTCAGGGCATTTTCCCTTCTTGTTCAAATACATTTTTCACTTGAGAGTTTCCCCAGAACAGGAAAACAATGTGGTATCCTAATACAGTTTAGAGATCAATGACTGCACAGGCAAAATAGGACTCAGTGGAACAAAATCAGAAGGGGAAAGTACACCCTGCTTGTGCTACAAACTCATCATGTGAAGCACTTCAAAAGGGTTTTGGATACTGATGTGAATAAGGCAGAAACCATCATCCACAGGGTCCTACAAGATGGGGAAGAGGTGGAAGGTGCAGCAGGGCTGGCAGATGAGCCAGGGGTAGTGCCAGCAGGCTGAGCAGCCCCAGCCAGCTGGCCAGCCTGAGCCCAGCTCAGTTCTGGCTGTGGCAGAGTGCCAGGCTTGCTCCCTATGTGTGGGCATTTAAAAGGCACCAGTGCCCAATTTATTTGGATGCAAGGGGATGCCTTGCAAGCCCTGCACCCAGACTGGCATGAGGATAGAGAGCTTTATAAAAGCAGCAAGGCTTAAGATGAGCTCTTGTGTGTGTGGGAGCTGTTGGTGTAGGAATGTGCTAGCTGTCTACTGCTCACTCATTCATACTAAGTATTCTCAATAGAAAATACAGACAAGGGAGACTGGCTGCCAAATGCATTGCTAGATAAAAGATGGAAAGATGGAGTGAAAGGTGAGGTTGTGTATCAGATATTTAAAGGTTAAAATCATGCTGTAATTGGCTATGCAGTTCCAGGAACTTCTGAATACAGATTATATTGGCAAGACAACCATGTTAAGAAGATGTGATTAAAGCTTTTTTGTCTTCTAGTAATGAGGATGAAAACATGATAAATATGGTAGGTCTGGATTGAAAAATCACCATCTCCCAGCCCTGCCCTGGCAAGTTGTTAGAAGAAAGTCCAACTCATGTGGTTAACATACGGATTTGTGCAGTGAAGAGACCTGTTAGATACCCTGAAGTTTATTTCTTAGTCTTTGTAGAGGCACTCTGTGCTCCTCAGAGGGAACAAATGGATGAGTGTGAGCGCTGATAAACTTTCCTGCTCCTGGAGTTGCTGCATAGTGCAAGTGCCTTGGGACAGAGTACTTGCTCTGGGTTAGAAAGTTCGGTGACTTGTGCCTCCCTGTTTTCTGGTCTAGCTTTGTGTTGTCTCATAGCAGAGACATCCTCTGCTCTGCAGCTGTCATAACACTTGCAAACCACCCACTCTTCACAGGAGCAATTACATGAAACCCAACCCCTTGCTGTGTGTGCAAGCTGATCTCTCCCACTGCCCTAACTCAGGCTCCAGAATCCTTTTGTTTTGCAGCGCTGTCACCTCTATAGCAATTGCAGCAGACCAGCTTCATTATTTTCCAATTTGTGCTCTGGGCTGTGAGACCTCAGACCTGCTGGCCTTCTCCCAGTGGAATTCCACTTAGGCAGCTCAGACAGGGTGTTTTTTGCTGGACATTCCCTCACCTTCCTCTTTTGGAGTAACTTACAGGCTGATTTATCTCTCTCCTAATTCTGTCAAGTTATTTGTCAGCCATAACTTTTGCTTCTGATTTAATTGTCTCCTCTCTACCCCACAGCAGAAATTTGCCACAGACTTTATCTTATTGGTGCTGATTTATTTTAACACTTTTTGCAGTTTACCGTAGTTCACCTTTTCTTTCCATTCCTGCACTGCCACATCCCCTGCTGTGTTCTGTGCCAGTTTGAATGGGGATCATGAGGAAGAGCCCTGACAAAAGAAGACCTCTCTCTCTCCTATGAAATCCAGTTAGCTTTGCATATTTTCCTCTGCTTTTAAATCAGGAAATTTGCTAAGGTGGGCAGGCCTTTGGGGCTGCAGTTGTTGCCACTGTCAAATTTACTTTCGCATCCAGTGTTTGATTTGAGCTGAGATGTTCTGATTGGCATCTGGATGTTGGTTGCTCTGAAGTTTAAAATTTGTATCCACTCCAAAATTAGCTCCTCTACTGAAAAAAAGAAAATTAAAAAAAAAAAGATCCAAACACAACCACTAACATATTTCTTTCAAGAAAAAATATGTACTAAATATTTTATGATTGACCAGAACAGCTTTTCTGTTTCTCTGGAAATTTCCATTTTAGTTCAAACCAAAACACAGTCTATACTGTTTATTTAATTGATTGATATGACAGATAGTTAACAATTATGGCTGATAAGTTTTATTTATCCAACTTTGTACATCTTCTGCAGAAAGTCTTTGGAAAACTACTAGAGCTGGAAATGCTTCAGTGACCACATGTGATGGAAGAGGTCCTCCTGTGACTCGCTGCTTGGGCAGTTCAGAGCCTTTCTGGAGTCCAGTCGGGACCTGAATCACAGGCTTTGCTTTGGGAAACTGAACTGGGTTACCTGCAGCAGTGTCTTTGCTGTGGGGCTGGGTGCCTCTCTTAAGTTTGTACCACTGCCAGGTCCCTCTGAGCTTGCTGGATGGGTGAGACCTTTCAATCTATTTGACTTCTAATGAGCATTTCCAGGAGACCACCAGTGCCACAGAGTTTGATGGTGACCTGGGTCAGCCTCCCTGGGCAAAAGGACAGCATTAGTTTAATTTTTATGCCTTCATGGTGTTTCTAATAAACACAACTGGCAATTAGGCAAAAGGTAGTGAAAAGCTACTTAAGATTTCTTTCCTGTTTCTCTGGCCAGAAGTGTTGGCCTGCTGAAATGAAAGTGTTCCCGAGGGAGATGTGTTGTGCAGTTAAAAGTAGGATTCATAGGCCAGTCCTTGAAATATAAACTTGGGCATCTGAATAGAGATAGCCTGAAGATAAGACCAGCTTAGAGGAGGAATCCTCAGAAACATAAGTCTGCCGTCAAAAATACTTCCTGGATAAAGCCATCATCTCTGGGGCAGCTGACAGAGTGTCACAAAAATAAGGCACAGATGTGAGCTAACCCTCTCCTGTCCCTTCAGTACAGAGACACCCAGGACAATGCTGTTGTGTGCAGGCAGAGACAGAGGCTGAAGGGCTGATGGATTCACCCAGTGCCATGCACAGACAACCTCCAGATGCCGGTTGGACACTGGTTTCACCAGTGTGGGACGCTGCTCATTTATGGGATGGACCTTGGGTGAAGGTTTAGTGGTCGTCTAAAGCCAGAAGCAGAAAACCATCGGTATCTTGGTTGTGCCATGAAATTACCACACCAAGAGGTCATTTGTGGGGAGGAAAATGGCACTGAAATAAAGAATTGGGACTGGTGTACTGTCCTCCCCTTAGCAGCTGGCCCTTGGGTCACTTTCGTCCAAGCCAGAATCTCTGTCGGACAGGTGCAAGAGCTGCCCCTGCCGGGACTGTGGCTGTGCCATGGCCGGGGTGTCCCGCTGCCTGCAGGCTCCGTGTGCGGGACACAGCGCTGCAGAGCCGGGGAGCTGCCTTCCGTTTGCCTTCAAAAAGCGAGAAGTCGGCAACCCAGCCGTTCTTGTGGCCAATAGATGGTGCTCTCCAGCTGCTTCTGTCTTGAGTTGGAGTTTGGCAACAGTTTCGAGCAAGCCCTTTCTTATTGTTAACTCCAGTAAATCTTTTCTGGACTGGATTGAGCTTCCCAATTATGAAACTCAGAGCAGGCATTTGGAAACTCTCTTCAGAACAGGCCTGATTGACTAGGCAGATTTTTTTCCATTTGCAATTAAGATTTTATATAAACTTGAACAATGGCGAAACAACAGAACCCATCGTGCTGCATGTACAGTGTGCTGCTGGCAGCCTGACAGCTTGTGACTCCTAAATTATCCAGCCATGACCTAGGGCCAAATAGGAGCAGAGCATGTTCATAAACATGCTATCAGCTAGGAACACAGAACGCTTTCAAACTCCCTGCAGCCTGGAATAATTGCATTGTGACAAACTAATACAGCCAGGTGGTGGGTGGATCAGAGCAGGATAGCCCCTTCCTGGCACTTGGGACCCTTGTACTGGAGATGGAGTTTCACAGCTGATTTAAGCTACCTGGCAGCTGTGCTGTGGGTGAACAGGGTGCTGTTCTGCACCCCTCTGCTGCCAGCTGGGTGTTTGCAGTTGTTATGCAACTGCTTTCCCGTTTTACTTTATTAAGGTTTTTTTAAAAGTTTTTTAAGCAACTTTTTAAAAGAGATTTTTAAAAACTTTTTTAAAGTTTTAAAAGTTTTTTTAAGCAACTGCTTTTCCATTTTATTTTATTAAGTTTTCTGTGACAGTAATTTGTTTTAACACACTTTTGTTGAGAACTGGGTGTCTCTTGCTCTTGATCCTGACTGTGTCATCCCATCTGCTTTCTTCTGCCAACTCTGCTGTTTGTTGGGTCCATCTGTGACCTGATTCAGTTCACTACTGTTGGTGAAAATTATCAGTGGAGAATGTCAGCAAGACCCTTTCACTCTTTCAGCAACGAGCCCAGGAATCAGTTTAGTTTGCTGAGGGAACTGCAGTCAGAGACTTCAGAAACCTGGTGTTATTCACACTGAGAATGACAGCAGAATTCCACCTGACATGGATGCTACAGGAGCAGTCCCTGGGCTCTGGTTTTGCACGTGGTTGGTGTGAAATATCCCAGGTGTAGGTTTTGTGCCCCGTTGGTGTTAAGCACACCAATATGTGCTTCACTTAGCTACCTCTTGTCTGTAAATGTCACCCTTAGGAAAGTAATATTTGAAAGGACTCACAGCTGCTTATGGGAAGGCAGTATATCACAAGGGAGAGATGCATTGCATCAAAGACAATGTTCTGCAAATGCTACATCTGAGATTAACTTCCCAGCTGTCTCTTGATGTGCTCATAATCAAGGGCATGTGAGCTGCAGCTTCCTTCCTCTGCTCTTCCTTGTCAAAAGGGCCTGTTTAACGCAAACCTAGGAAGTAGGACAGGACATTTCTTTATGCATTGCTGGTGCTCTACATGGACAGCACTCACGTGAGTCACTCTGTTGGAGGTGTGGAGCATATCCTCCTGTGTCAGCTCAAGAGAAAGTATCCAATGTGCTCCGTCTGGCAGGAGTTTTGTATTAACTCCCCTTCCCCCAAAAGTGTTATCACAACTGTCTAATGCATTTTTATGGATATAAAAACTTCCCCTGATTACTGAACTGAAGGGAACATGACAGCAATTTGTTATGGTTAATAACCAGGAGGCTTAACTTGAAATAAGTTGGAATGAAAGCAAGATTAAACCAGATGCGGAGAGGACAGAGTTCCAAATTATTGAAGAGGTGCTTGAGGTTTCATGTGCTGATTTTTCTTAGAAACTAATGTATGTTGAGAGTGCTCTTCAAATCCATGGTGCTTTCTTCTTCCACTGTGAAAGCACAGTTATGCACTGCTGAGAACAGGGAATAGCCTTGCTTTGAACAGCATGTGAGGGAGCACATCGAGATGGTTGGATTGCACCATTATATTTCTGGAATGGGCTTTTCTAGTGGCTGTTATAAGCCAGATAAGCACACACGGCTGCTTTTTTCCCCCTCCCTCTTAACTCAAGAGTCAATAAGGATATAGTCAATAAGGAATAGTCAGTCTTGGGTTTTGCAAGACTGTTTCTGGTTTTTGTAGCCTGTGTTAAATGATTAACTCAGTTGAGGCACAGATTTATACCTGAGTTTCCATATGTTTGCAAAAGTAATAGATCACAAGGAAGACAAATTGTTATTCTTGATTTTTTGTTTCTCTGGGATGTTGTCTACTTCTTTTCATAGCCAGAAGGTTTGCATCCACCTGATTACTTGGTGATGTCCTGGAAGTAATTTGAATGATTCAAGGACCAAGAATATGAGTGCATTGAGGCGAAGAGGGAAAACTCTCTACACTGACAAGTCTTGTTGGTGTTATGGTTTCCATGTTAGGGAACACATCCTGGGAGAATCTAAAGCATGAAGCCTTGCTAATGGCAAAGCCAGCTCTTGGTGCAATTGCACATTAAGAGTTTCCATTAACTGCAGCTGTGCATTGGTCTGATGCACAAGGCTAGTCACTGGAACCAAGAGAATCTGGGAGGCTCAGATCATCTGCTCAGAGGCAGATGTTAACAACAATGTGTAGGCCCAGAAGCCAGAGGGTGTTGACAGCTGACTTGGGGTTGCATCTAACAGCAAAATTTTTCTAAAGTATTGGATTGATGCCAGAAAGGGAACCCCAGCTCTGGTTGTCTTAGCAGCACATATGACCAGTGCTTAGCTCTGTGTATATTCGCTGTTACCTTACAAGTTCACTGGTGCTGCTGTTCTATGTCAGAAAGTTTAATACATCCCAGAGCACCCCATCAGTGTCTGGGCACTGGAGGCTGTGTGTCCACTTTGCAGTGTTTATTTTTGTGAAGCTGAGTGGGTGGTAGCCATAAGAAAGAGGCCTCACTGAAATAAGGGTGGTTTTATGTTTTTCTGGCATACTTCTTTCTCATGTCTAATTCAACAGTCTAAAAGCTCCTCTCACTGGAATATAGTTGGGAGGCATGGGGGCACATCCATCTTTTCATGAACCTCAGTCTTGTTAGAAGTTCACATGATGGCTGACACAGACCGGCCAAGAAGGCTACAGAACTCTGCCTTCCAGGAAGCTGTATATAAGCAATAGCAGCAGATGATTTTAAACCAGCTATTTTATTTTCTACCACTGCATCTCCATTGAGGGTAGTGTAGCTACTTGTCTTGCCAGCCCAACCACTTTTTGCCCTGGTGGGATCTAGCCAGCATAGAGCATTCCTGGTCTCCATGGACTCTGCGAGCTCTGATCATGTCTCAACTCACAAGGTTTTCTTGCTACCAACAGATTCAGACATTTTGTTTGATCATCAATTTCTGTTTGCTAGACAGGTGGGAGTGGCCAGGATTACTTGGCTGCTATAGATCTTCTATTTGCCAATCATTTGGATGAATTATAGATATTAGCAGGCCTGCAAAAACAGTAGTTAAGCAGAGCTTGCTTTCTTCCAGCTCGTTAAACCATTTAGCATTGCATTACTCTCCAGTTCACATTGTATATTTAATAATCTGACCATCTCTATTTGTCAAGAACTAAACTTTTACTGAAACACAAGCCAACCATGGCTTATTCACCATTAGCAGCACATGCTATTATGTTTATTTAACAGGAGGAACATGAATCTAGGTGGAGGAACTTTAGGAGTGCTGTGGGAAAGGAGCTTTTACTGTAAGGCCACCTTCTACTGTACTTTTGAATTGTTAGCTCAATAAATAAGTATCAAACAAAAGGAATCCACTGTCCCTCAGATCCTGAGAAGTCCCAGCTGCCTCCAGGCAAGGCCATGAGTAGAAGTGTGATCCTTTCACTCGTGTAGTGGCTGTTTCTGCTGCTCCTTGTGCAGCACGGTGTGGATGCAAAGACAGGGAGGGTGGGAAGTGAAGGAGACATGACATTTATCTCTGGGTATTTTGCACGGTGGGGGAGATGTTTTCTGCAGTGTGTAATGGCAATTGAATGATTCATGCTGTGAAAGTGGTTTTCTGAAAGCTTCATGGATAACAGATTCTGCAGTGGTCCTGAAGATTGGTTTCCTGAAATTGCATTTTCCCCACTTTGTCCATCCACTCTTTGGGAAGAAACCAAGAGATTTCTAATATTGCTAAGAAGATGCCCACGCACATAGGAAATTAAATTTATTAGTGGGATTTGCCTGTTGTGATAGGAATGGCTGCATTCGAAGAGGTGAAATTCTGGTAATTCTGTGTGGTTAATTTGATGAAATAGTTGTTCTCTTCTCCTTTGGTCTGCCTCTGCTGGGACACTGAGCATCTTAACAACTAAGCACGTTCACTTGGTAACCTTTGCTGCAGTTGTGCTTCAGGGTTGTTTGGAAATCATTTTGCATGAGAGTTCATGTTTAAGGCAGAGTTGAGAGCAGAAATAACACAAGTGACCTGCAGTCAAGAGCAGACTGGGATGAGAGCTGTGTCCAGGGGAAGGTCTCCAGTATTGACATGTGTGACACAAGCAGAGAGTATCCAGTGTCCTGAACTGTTAAGGGAGTCTGTGCTCTCCAGTCTCTTCTGTACAGTGACTCAGATTAGTGCTAGACACAGAAACCACCAGGGAAGTATAAAGAAATAGTCAGTCATATATCCTAGCTATGCCTTAGAGAGGGCATTTAGACAGGGAAGAATGAGGGAAAGTGCAGCTCAGAGTGCCTCTATTTCAAGTGAATTAAGAGTCAGCTGGGAGGTTAGTGTGGTCTGTTGGAGAAAAGGGGGGTATGAGGAACTGAGTAGATGCAGGAAATGTTTTGAAGTGTAATGCTTCTTCATTCTCTGCATGCTTCCCTCCTCTTGTTGCAGGTCAATTCTACTGGCATTGTTTTCCAACAGAAAATCTGAAGTTCAAGGAAACTACATTTTCCAAGAGTGGGATACTGAATAGTGCCTGGCTGCCTCTGCAACTTGACCCAAAAACCAGAGTCAGAGTCCACTGTATCACCGTAGATCTTTTGGCTCAAGCTCAGCTTTTCTCTTTCTTTTCTAAAAGGGGAACAGGTCGTTGTTCAAGAGGCAGTGACTAAGTCACCAGCCTTGTCTTTTTATATTTCAGCATCCACAGAAAGCATTGCTTGACCTAGCTCCATTGTGGCTGAGAAAATACAGAGGCTTTTTTTAAATACAGAATGTGATGTCTCATATGTTTCAAACTGCAACTTTTCTGGTACAAGAGAAATACTCTGTGGGGACAAGTAAGCTGTGTAGTTTTAAAGTAAGATTAATCAACGTTCTTTGCTCCTACTCACTGAGCCATTCTTCACCTTCAGAAACACCATGCATTGCAATCTGTTCCTTAATTCATCCTATGGCTGGTTCATGACAAGTCTCCAAACCTGCAGTACATCATTAGCTCTGGCAATGTGTGGGTAAACATCCTCTGAGAAACTGAAGCATGGGGATGAAGAAAATGCCCTGTGTTTTTGTGGCTGGGGGAACCAAAGAGCTGTTTAATCCTTCATTTCCTACATGCAGAAGTGGTCAGCTGTGACACAATGTTTCTGTCATCTGGAGATCGGTCGGATGTTACTGTCATCTGGAAGATTTGAGACTGTTTGCTAAGTCGGGTGTCTGCACTGCAAGTGAAATGGATACTATGCAAACTGGATCTTCTTTGGCTTTAGCAAGAGCAGAATTAGGACAGCTGAACTGGAGATCCTAGATCAGATCAGAGGATGCCAGATGGGAATGTAGCTCTTCTCTGCAACTGCCTTCATGATACCTACAGTCTGGCCTCTGGGAGAGGACCTTGGCTAGTACATTAGAGGTGTCTGTGAACACAAAACAGTATCAGAAAGGCCAGGCAGGCCTGGCTGAAATGTTGCCAGTGTTGATAGCATGATGGCTTCTGTTTCAATCCCTTGGAGAGTGTCCTGTGTGGTTTAACTTCACAGTGTGAAGTTGCTGTGGCTGAGCTGTGTGTGATGTTCAGACAAAAGATGCAGTTTTGAGTGAGAGAGCAAGACACACTTCAGACCTAGGCTTATTAGATCAGTAGTTGTTTCTATTGCCACATGTTTGCAGCTGCCTGGCATGGAGTAACCACTCAAGACTTACTAGAGGCTGCAGAGGTCAGAAGCTGTTGGGAAGGCTCTGAGCTGCCCTGGGCGGTGGCGAGAGAGCCAGGCGTGCACGCGCTCACGCACACATGCTGGCCAGCCTGCAGCAGAGGTTCCCAAAGGGCTGTGCAAAAAATAACTTGAAAAAGGAAACGGTGTTGTTGAGAATATTTTCAGAATGCAAAATAAACTCTGATCCAAGAAAAGGTATTACTTTGGAGGGAAGCCAGAAAGCAAGTACAGCCGTGACCTGCGATGACCACAACTCCTCTCTTCTGATCCTGGCTGCCCTTCTGGCCTTCTCAGGGAGCGCAGTACTGATTAAAGAGAAGGCCAGCAGCTTCTCCTCTTATTTATCCCTATGGTGAAGAGATCAGACAGTCAGGGTACTGGGACTCAGCATTGTCGTGGCTTGGTGAATAAAAAGCCTGGCAAAAAAATCTCATCCTGCACTTACAAGCTTCCTCTTACAGGGAGGGAGGAGGAATGCTGCAGAAAAATATGCTCACTGAACAAGAGCAAAACATGTTAGCTCTGTCTCTTCTCCAAATACAGATTCACTGTACTCATTCAAGGATATGGTTATTTTACTAAGAAAGCCATTTTTATTAAATTATGTCAAATAAGGTATCTTTAAGATTCACAAAAAAAGAAAAGTGTTACAGGATTCATTCAGGATTTTTTCCAAGGAACAAACCAGTCTGTAAATAGCATGTAAGCAACTACAATCTGCTCATGCTATGGGAGTCAAAGCTATGATGTGTTCTTGTAAACAGGCTTATGCACCATTCTTTGTGGTCAGTGGGATTCTCCCTCTTGGCTGAGCAAGGCTTAGACAAAATCTTAGCTCTTTATTTAAAATTGTAGGGGAAAAGAGGCAAGATAAGAAACACCTCATTGGAAACAATCAACTTGGTGCAAAACTACAGCACTGCAATACACTCATCCCAGCCCCTTGACCTGCTTGAAGAGACTCCATCTGAAGTCATAAGCAGTGTTCCTTCTGGAGCAGCAGTATTCCATGGATGGTGGTCCATGTTCTGTCTGTCTGAGCCACTCCTCTACTGCTCTTTCAGGTGACCTTCACTGGAGAACATCTAAAAGTTAATACCCATTGGCCTTCAGTTGTGCCCAGCAGTGGGTGCTCCAACTTCCCAGGCTTTTAGACTTAATTCTCCAGTGCTCCATCTCTGGGAGAGGTGGGAGATGACTTTTCAGAAAACCTGGACTTAGGCTTGCATATTTCAGCTTCGACTGGCCTTTGCACCTCCAGACAGATCTGAGGAGCAAGACAAAGCTATACCTAGTGGTCAGAGAGGGACTCATGGGGTTAGAAAGGTGGTGGAAGTACTTCTAGTGAGTATACGAAACAGTTGTTTTGATAAGACACCTTTAAAAAATAATCTCAACTTGAGCAGTTTTGTCTTGATGACAGCACAGGTGGGTCAGGCAGAGTGTTTTGTTATCTGTATTCTGGGAGTTAATGGCTTCAGAGCCCTGACAAACAGCACACACCTAATTTTATTGGAACTAATTAGCCACCAATGCAGCAGTGTGTTCAAAATTATGTATTCCTCTCACTGAGCTCGAAGAGCTGCCCTTGTTTCACATCTGTGTCTGATTATGCCTCTTGAACTCTAAGGCAGCTGTCTTACAGGTTCATTTTCTATAGGAACTCAGGAAATTACTCAGGAAAGCCACTGACACTACCTACCACTTACTGCCAGATCTCTTTCACTGCTCATGTGAAGAAGCCTATTACCAGGAACTGCTGGCACGCAGCGTGGTCCGTGGCAGCCTAGCAATTAGAGTGGAATTTATAAAGGATGATTGCAAGAGGCTCGAAATGTTACCAATTGATGTGTATTCTTTTGGCTTACAGAGGAGTCCCCAAAGACTCCAGCCCTTCCCTCCCACTGACAAATAATAAGGGAATCTACAAATCACATTGAGATCACAATGGGATTGATTAGGTGTAAGGGAGATAATATATGAAGGAGGATGTAAAGTGATACTTACTTGCAGATCATTAGTATGGCGAGGGACCTGATTGTTGTAATATTGACTCAGAATGTTGGCATTGGTTTTTCTGCATGGAGCAGCCTTTGAAGTACTGAAAAAATGACTGCTTCTCTTTTTATTCCATTTTATTACAGAAAAAGGATAAGTGACTTGGAAAAACTGAAACCTCAAACTCATTCCTTGTCTGGTCATTTTCCTGATAAAAATGAATTGAAGGACAATAGGTGATTTCCTAGGTGCTTTGCAACAAATATGCAGAATTTCTTCCAAAGAACATGTAGCCCACCAGAGTTGACTTGAAGGAGAATTTAGGGCTTCTGATTGTGTTGGTTAACTCATCCCTTTAATTCTCAACGTAATGCTTTGAGCTATGATTTCATCTGATGTCAATGTTAAGCAAGAGTCAATCATGCCAAAACTTGTATAGGAAGCAGACAAGAACAGGTGTTTCATGAAATGGTGTTGGTTAATTGAGATATTTCATTTATTAAATCAACATCCCAGCAAAGTTCTATAGTCACTGTGCTACTGAAGTTGCTTCAAGGTGGTTTAAGCACCAAAGTGTTGTTTTGTTGGTAAAAAGGAAACAATTTTTTTTAAGCACTGCATTGTTTGGACATCCTTGCCAAATGAGCTTTGGTAACTCTTCTCACATGTTTTCTTCTTGATTTTGGCACTCTGTGGCTTTGACAATGCTCTGGGATTCAGAAAAGAAATAGTGCTCTGGCAGTGTAAGCCCCCAGGCTGAGAACGTGTCTGGAGAAATGTCATTTCATACTGCAATGTGTGATGTTTAGCTGCAGAGATTCGTATGTGTGTCAGAATAGGATCTGCTTTTCTGGCTCGTTCTATCTCTTTGACTTTCATTCCTTCTGGCACATTGCAATGCATATCTTTGTGTTAAAATTGCTGCAGACTTGGGCTGGAAAAAGGTGAGTTGGGGCTATACCCTGAGGGGCAGCAGAGGAAAACTGATATTTGCATGGCTGGCTTTGCAAGCTGTCCTTAGCATGACCAGAACTGAAGAGAGTTGTCAGGGGATGGGGCAGATGACACACACACTCCTCTGCAGAGGAGGGAGGTGAAGGTTTCAGACTGTGAAAGGCAGGCAAAAAAGAAAGAGGTGTGTCCTTGGAAGTGTCTGATGGCTTGCCTGGTCAGAGGCTGTACAGGGCAGAGGAAGGCAAGCCCAAGCGCCCAAGAAGAGGTCCAGAAGAAAACAGTGTTGTTAGTTTACCTGTGTGTAACAGATGCTAAAAGTAATAATGGCTCTGCTGTTTGGGTTTAAAGCACATATTTAAATCCTCCTCTTACTCCTTTAGTGGTGCAGGGGGTCTACCATGAATAGCTTCTCCTGCCCTACCTGTATGGAGCCCTGTGTACCTACACCTTGTCTCTGTGTGTGGTTATGGTCACCTTCTACAGAGACAGGGGACTCCTGCCTCCCTGTCTGGTGTGCTGAGCCCTACTGGGGTCAAGTAAAGGGAGAAACATAGCAAAAAATAAGATTTTGTGGATCCAGTAACAGTCATCTGGCTTTTAAAGCTTTCCAAGATTTCCTGGAAGCTTGAGAGCTGTAATCAACCAAGTCTGAGCACTGGACAAACGCACTATGGTGTTTGGGTTGGTTTCTTTTTTCCCCTCTCTTTTAATTTAAAAATTATTTGTTGGAGGAACAGACTAAATTAAATCAAATTGCCAAAAGACCACAGGGGAGCTCTACAAGGTCTTTCTTAAACTGAGTACATAAACTTTAGCTCCCATTGGTTGGGCAGCTTTGGAGTCTTTAGTCTTTGTTGCTGTTTATTTTTCATAGCTGTCACTCTCTGTAATTCTAATTATTGGTTTTGTTAGTGGAGTCATGAAGTGTCCTGCTGGCTTAGAGGCTGATGCATGGGAACCTTAAATTGACTGACTGAGTTGTGACAAGTGCGTATCACTCCAGTCTCCACAAACTCCTCTGCAGGACTTGAAACAGCCTTGACAATTATTTGGCCAGCTGAAAAGGAGACAGTACCAAAATTAATAAAATGTGTTTCAGTAAAGCAATTTCCTTTGCCTTTCCCTGTCCTACTTCCCTTCTTTACTTCACCTTTTGTCCCCTCAGAAGTTAATTTTAAAATTAAAGAATGTGTGCTACGTGATACAGCTTTGGGCTTTTAAGTGAACCTAGAGCCGAAACCAGAGAGGCAGTGGGAATTCAGTTTGACCTCAGCACTTGCCAAAAGTGGAGCAAGCACACAGACACTGTGCAGTCACCCAGGTGAGCTGAAGAGGTAACGTGGCATCGCAGATGGTCAAAGGTTGCTGGGTGGACCTGGATCCACCAGTTCAGCAGTACGTGATCTGCCTTTCCTCTGCAGGCTGTGCACCTTGCAGTGAACGCCAAGACTGTCCAGAGGCTGCTGCTTTTTTGGTAGTTTTTAAGCTCCATGCAAATAAAAATATTTCAGATTCCTTTCAGAGCTCTCTTCAAGGAAAAATCTTTCCTAGAACAGTCTTCTACATTTCCTTGCAGACTCGCTGCTACTTATGGGGAGGTTGAAGACTCGGTGTGGTGCAAGGGGAAGTTACATGGGATCTTCTTGGGATGACATCCTTTATTGCTGACCAATACCCAGCAGAGAGGATGAAGGCAGGATGGTGTTGACTTCCTGTATGAGAGTTCAGCAAAACTGTTGGACGATGGTGACAAAGGGTAAGGGGGTTTGCAACTCAGATGATCACTGGATCACAGCTTCACAGTGACCTTGGCATTGATCCCAGCACTCAGGGTGGACATGCTGTTGGCTTAGGAGCCCAGCACAGCTTTCAGCTGTGGAAGGGGTTGGTACAAGCCTGCATGTTGACTTCTGCAAATGCTGACAAGTCCCATAGTCTTACACTGCTTGCTACCTGTGTTGATGGTGTACTGTCAAATTTAGGATGCTCCTACTCATCCAGGAATCAGTGTTAGTGTATCAGGCATTTAATTATCACGTGGGGCTGCTATGACTGCAAGCAGGCAGAGCCAGAGATGTAAATCTCAGCGACTACCCCATCCACAGGCAGTTAATTACCTCATACATGAGTGTGACACATCAAATGCTTTTAAATACTGGTATGTCTGTATGCAAATGAGTTGTTGCCTGTCTGTACCTCACCTCCTGGCCACAGCATGAAGATATTTGCTAGGCTCAGTCCATTGCCTCGGTTGTCCTGGCTGTCTCTCCAGGTACAGCTCTTCAGCCCCATGAGAGTAACTGTAGCCTGATATTTTTGCATTTACACTGCAAGCTTAGCTACTGGCTCCAACAAATTATCACCCATTCCTGGTGCAGAACAGTTTATCAAAGATGACTTTACAACAGCTAATGTCTGCATCCAGCTCACAGTCCTATGTCAGGACAAGCAAGATCCCACATTTACTCCTGCTCCACTGGCTGTATGAACCAGGCTCATTAGTTGTTTTTCAAACTCCCAAAGCATTTAAGGATTCTTAAGCACTCCAAGGGTTAACCAACAAAATTCTGGATATCTGCAAAGAACTTTTACCTGAGATTAGTTGTTTTGCTTACTTATGTGTTGACCATGAATAGCCCTAGGCAAGCTGTGATGAAGAGCAGGCTGGACAAACAGCTAATGCTGCTGATACTGACCCAGAGCTTCATGTAGTTTTGCAACCCCATTTAAAAGGAAGCAATCAAAAGAAATCACTGTGAGATCCCGAAGACTGCTTGTTTGTTTTTTCACACGCTGCTCAGCTTGGGAGGTGAAAATACCCGGCAGTTTGATTTCCTCTTTCTCAGATGTTGGTCAGTCCTTGATGGCTTTGCATTTTTAGTGCTGGAAGGACAATGTTGAAATACACCTCCAAGAGGTCATGAAAAACATTCTGGTTGAAGAAAGTTTGGGACACTTTTTAAAGAGTTTTTTTATTATTGTTTTTTTTATTTTGTCAGGTCACACTGCTGAGCTTTGTTTTAAGATTTTTTTTTTTTTTTAAATGATTGGGCTATTCCTACATATGATTATCACTCATCACCTCTGGTGATGCACAGATTGTCGAGCAGGTAATTTTCCAGTCTGAAATCTACCAACTGGGCTTTGGAAAGCTTTTGCAGCACGGTGATGTTTTCTAGACAATGGTCTATAAATGCCATTTCCAAGTGTGACTGCTGTTATTATTCCCAGATGTTCCAGTCCTTTAGGTGCCTGAATATAGCTGTTGGTGTGGAGTTTTAGGCTTTCAGGGCAGGAGGTCAGCTTGAAAGGGACTCAGAGTTGTAAAGTAAGCAATTTCTGGATTTTCAGCCTTATCAGATCTCACTTTGAGTGTGATGGGAAAGCCTTTAAGCTGCTTTTGTCAAGCTTGGGAGATAAAACTGGCATTTCTGGGGTCTATCTCATAGAAAAAAATGCTAAGGTGTGTGTCATTTTGGGTCACAAGTTCCATTGGTGCTGTAAATTTGTCCCACTGTATTGACAAAGTAGAGCTAATGTGATTTCCTCTGCATACTCATGGCAGCACCAGTAGAAGAACTTTAAATGGGAAATGTCAGAAATACAGTCACCTTCCCATCTTGCCATGTGGGGAAGGAGCAAGTGAAGAGATAATGCCTTCTTTGGAGCCAGAGCATTGGCATCCTTCATTTGAAGAAACAAGCCGGGGTTGATGTGGGGTCAGCAGCAGAACTTTAGATTTCAGGGAGTCTAAGGGAAAGTTACACCCAATCTGATGAGCTGCAGCTTGATCTTGTGTCACACTTCAATATTTATGTACCAAAGGCTCTTTGTTTAATGGCAAATATTGTCGTTTTCCTGTCATGACTGTCATGTAGCCATCTGTGTTAGCTGGGCTTGCACCTTTTATGTGCCATAAAAAATGTGCATATTGTAGTTTGATATGCTGGAGTATAATAAAAAGGTATGTGCAGTGAACAGAACTGTAGGAAAAGTGGGTTGTGATCTTGCCATTAAAGAAGGCAGTGAATGTGTGGAAAAGGCCCAAGTCTTGGCCAAAGACCTCTTTCCAAACCCTACAGCAGAAGAGCACTGACTTTGTCCTTCTTATGGACCTTATTAAATGTGAACCCATGCTTTCATTTTACCCTTTCAGGATTCATCTTTCTTTCTCATTTAGTAGTCGTTCTCTAGTTTAGTTTAAAATCTCTTTTCTTAGGACTGTAACTGGACACTTCCTACCTGGACAGTGACCCTACTGCTTCCTCTTGCGTCTCCCTGTGAAACAAGGCAACTTTTCACCTATAAACCAAGACGAGTTAACCAGGAGCATCTGGCAGAATCACGTACTTCTCAGTCAAAAGGTTATGACAAACTTTCTATATTCTACAGAAAGTACACATTTTTGTATGATCTAAAAATTTCACTTACTTAAGGATCTGACTTCTGTCCAGAAAAATAATTCTGACAAATTTTCTCAACCAACCCTAATTTTTCTTCATCAGGAATTTTCAACCAGTCCTAATTTTTCTTCATAAGGTTTTTATTTTCTCCTTCACAATTTCTCTCTCTATAGCCTCTTGAGCAAAATAAGATCCCTGTAAACTAGATGAACTTTCCAACCTATGGTATTTGGGTGGATTAAAAATAAGGTGAAATAAGTTTGCTGGTGCCCTACTTTTGACAACTCTGGCATAGACGCTTCCTTTATAGATCAGTAAAAGCCCTGTTATATGTTTGTAGAGTCAGCAGAAAAAGCTGGCTTTCCTCATAACCTGAACCAGTGCAATCATGAAGCTTTCTGAAGTCACTGAGATAAAGACCAGGCCCTGAGAGAGAGCACAAAAAATACACTTAAATGCACGGCTCTGGCCCTTGGATACATCAAAATATTTTTAACAAAGTGGTAGAGGGAAAAAATGGAATCCTGCACCTCCATCCGGACCACACCAGACAGCTCAGCATTGCTCTTGGCTGTAAATGCTGCTGTCAGGAATGAGATCTGGTGTGTCCCCATCTCAGCAGAACATGCAAAACCAGTGTCTGAAGCCCCTCCAACAAGGTCACCTGAGAAGTGTGCCAGGCTGGGCAATGAGGAAAGGCTGTACAGCTCTTTCTCCACAACAGAGGGCAAGGTTCCTCCATCCCTTCTCTGCCTGTCAAAAGGTGTCTATCTATATGTGTGAATATTTTTAGGTCAGTAGCTTCCTTCTAGCTGGTATCTAAGGACCACAGGTTTGATCACGGTGTGGGATATGCCTGTAATGCTTGCAGGGTATTGTGCAGCTTTCAGTCTGTCTCCTTTATCTTGCTTGAACAGCTTAATCTGATTTCACCATGTTTCTTTTTCCAGCCTGGGCTTTTTCTTGCTTGCAGGGTATTGTTGCTCAGGGGACCTTGTAGGAGAATACAGCCCAAGCTGGAAAAATATGTATAGTCTATTTTAAATAGACTTGCTCCCTGGGAGAAAATCAGTCCCTAGTCAGTAAAAACAGTTTCTAGGGTACACAAGATGAAAAGAATTTCTCTGTGAGAAGATTTCTGGTAATTTAATTACTACTAGCTACCATCCAGCACTGCCAGCGGAAATGGTTGTAGTTTTCAGCTGACTCGCTGTAAAGACTGAATGGGGCATGATGGTAAATTTAATATATTCTGCCTTAGTTATTAGCATTTGTGTTCAACTTTGCAGCCTTTTATGGGAGCCCTGTGGCTGTGTGCTCTCTGGTAGCACTGGTTTCCATGACAGCTTCTGTGTCAACTATTTTTCACACATGCTTTATGACTTATTGTACAGCACGTGTTGTTTAGTTTCACAGCCTGTGCTACAGTTTTCAGGAAACCTGTGACTCTTTAGCATCTACATTGCAAGAAACAATTGCCAGCCATGAGGAGTGAGAGAACAATGAGCAATCCATGTAGGAAAGGTGGGGAAAGCATGCTGGTATGTTAAAAATTTGGATTTGTCACACCAGAATACAGCTGGCAGGAGTGACAAGCTCAGGAGCGTGTGAGGCCTTGGGCTGAAAGAAGCTGATTTTTAGAGATGGTTTGTTGCTGCTTTGTGAAGTCTCCAGCATGAGCTTTTGAATTTCTGTCACATTCTCTGAACTCCTTGTCCAGCACTGCCCGAGGCTCTTTCTTGTGTATGCCTTCTTTGTTCCCATGCCCTGTGTGTCCTCTCTGAAAGCTTCTCACTCGTGCCAGAAAGACATTTCTAAAATTACCAAGGAGGAACTGTGCCAGGCGGGTACTTGTGTGCACGTGTGTGAGTCTTGCTGGGTGAGATTCACTGGGTGAGTCTTGCTACCCCAGATGAGTTCTCACCATGTCAGTGCTGGGAAACCTCTCCCAGGAGCAGGAAGGCACCCAGCTGTGTTCTTCTTCCCCCCAGCACATGGGCAGCTTGGGAAGGACAGCAGCTGCAGCTCCTTCTGGGGGTTTCCCCTGCTGAGAGCATCCCCCTGAGCCCAGGGCAGGTGGGGCTGGTGGGGGCACGTGGCTGCGTCTCTGGCAGAGGCTGCTGTGGAGGCTGTCAGGGTCTAAGCAGGGCACAGGCTGTGTCATCACAGCTGAGTGCCATGCTTGCTCTCCAAGGATGACGTACCAGAAGATGGAGGCCAATGAGAATTTGCATCAATAGAATCTGGGGGCAGTGAAAAGGCAAGCCTGAAATGAGGCAGCGAGCCCAGGATGGGTGTACGTGCTCTGCCTGAAATAGAGCAACCAGAACTGGAAACTGTCCTTCATCCAAGTCCCTCAGAAAGGAGCTTTCCAGGGCGGCATGATGTGCAGTGGCTCTTGCTGGGTTGGAAGGGAAAGGCTGCCTCTGACTGCTGCCTTCCTCAAGGAGCACCCGACAATTAATTCTGCAGCAGGAAATAGGTGGGAGATTAACAAAGGGTTTGCTGCTGAGCAGATTGTGTGGCCCCATCAAAAGGAGCTGTAATTCCCACCCAGCCTGATTATTTTTGCCATGGACTAGCCCTGTTACTTGCTTCCCCTTTCAAATAAGGTTAACACCTTCAAAAATTCGGAACTTGCTAGAGACTTGGAGTCTGCTGGAGAGAGTGGTTTCCGCCTCCCCTGGGGATTTCTGCACAGTGTTAGGAGTTGGCAGGGTTCAAGTTTGGAAAGGATCCTGGCCTTTAGACTGAGAGGGGGACAAAGACAACTGACAAAGAGCAGCATTCCAGCCGGGGATGGGCTCATTTGTCATCTGCCAGGTACCTATTAGATCTTGCAGTCCCTGGGAGAAAATTTGTTAAAAAATGAAAAGCTTTCTGGTGTCTGAAGATCAGTGGAGCCTGGTGCAGGAGATTTTGCCTGACCGACTTCAGATAACTTAAAAATGTAGAAGTTGCAACATAAATCACTTTAAACCCAAGAGCCAGTCAGGAGCTGCTTCACACCCAAAACTGTCTCCTGTTCCCTAGCAGCCATAAAGCCTCAGTTTAGTGTTACCCAAATCTCATGCTGCCAGACTTGCTGATGGCCAGGCACCAGAGGATAGGTGCAAATTCTGTGACAACTGTTTGTGATTAAACATGGTCATTGGGATGTCCTGGGTCTTCCAGTGAGCCTGCAGCCCCTGCTGTCTCTGGCTCCATGAGACATAAATGCCCTTCTGTTAACCTTTTGTCCCAGGTTTGGATAACCTGAGGGTAAAATGAATCCCATAGGCACTGAAATTCACATAACTTATGCTAAATCTTCTTAAAATGTGGTCAGAGCCCTTCTCCTCATGATTCATTTCACTGCGTCTTATCCACTTGGCAGTTGGCATTGCAGCCAGAAACTGTATGTGGCAGACCCTCCTGGACAGATGGACCAGGGAAACTCTGTTCACCATTCCCACACTCAGGTTGGGAGCCCAAAATCATGTGTGGCTGTAGTTCCACCCAGACAGAGATGTTTATTTTTGAAGCAGCTGGGAGATGCTGTGAGAGAGGTGGGTAAAATTCAGCTGGGATTATTTTTAATACCCTGTGTCTAGAGGGAAATTCAGTGTTCCTTTTGATTGGAGCTGCTTTTTCCATTCCAAATGTGTTTGCTTATATTGCGTGAAGTCCTGCCATTTTCTGTACCTTCCCATCCATTTCCACTCTCCTCTTTTGGCTGCCCCTCAAAATGCTCAGTTTGGGGCCAGGACCTTGGGGCAGGTGATGCATTGTGCCTGCTCAGCAGGAGGACCCAGCCCCTCTCCTCTCCATACTCTTGTGAGCTATCTTTATGTCTTGCTCCCCATCTGCCATGCAGGATGAAATCTGCCTTCTAGCAGGTAATTCATCACTGCACTTGGTGACAACACAAAGCTCTCCTGTTGAGGTATCTGAGCATGTCCCCTGGCTGAGATACCTCTTTACACACGGCCTGGGGAATAAAGCTGTGTTACAGTATTTATACTGGGCTGTAGCTTTGCTCTGGACACTCTGCTGGGCTCCAGAGCGAGTCAGTAATGTGGAGTCAGCAAGCAGACCATGCTGAATGCTGTGTTTGCCTCCTCACTCTGCCCCTGGCCTGCTCAGGACTTGGGTTGACTCACTTTGGCTCCTCTCAGCCTTTGGTTCTCCAGCTGTAGAGTGAGACTGACAACACTACCCCACCTCTTAGGGATGCTGAGGAGATAAAAACATTAATGCTGGCATGGCTTGCTATTACTTGCTATACTTTTAAGGAAAGCCAAGTAAATAGTAGTTGGGAGTTGATGGACAGCCAGATTTTCCTTTCACTCACACCTCCACCTTCTGAAACCACTGGGATGTCACCACAACCTGATACTTGTAAGCCCTTGAGTGTGTGTGCATGTGTGTGCGTGTGTGTGACACCACAGCATCTCTCTTACTGGATTCAAACCAGATGTTGAGATGACAATTTGATCCCCTCCTGCTCTGGCTGAGCTGAGTGGGTGGAATCTGGGCTGAAGCTCACAGTGCAGTGTCCAGCCAACAATCTCCAGGCCTTTCTCTGACATAACAGGACCCCCTGGAAGTTTGGGAAATGTTGCTCTATCAGTGTGCAGCTGGAGAAGCCAAAGCCCCTGAAGCAGAGCAGGCGTGCTCAGAACTGGCCGAGCTGGAGCATGGTGTGTAAGCCTCTCTTCCCGGGCCTGACCACCAGATGGAGACGTCCCTCCCAGAGTTGTGAAAAATGCAGTTATTCATGAAAACACATTTCCCACTGGTTTCTCAAGGACCTGCCAGTGAAAGTGCAGACATTCTTCGCAGTGGTTTCACAACGAGTCAGATCTGGACAGTGTTATGGGAAAGAGGTTCTTGGTTTAGTAACAAGTCATAAGGAGCAGCTTTTAGGAGAATTCCTGATTTCGAGCCGTCTCTTTTTACCAAGTACCCCCTCTTCCAAGGGTAACTGTACAGGGCAAGTACAGTTGGTTGAGAGATCTCAAAAATCTCACTTTTTACTGCTTAAGGCAAGTCACAAGTTGCCCAGAGGTGACCACACTTGAAACAGCACTTGCACAGCTCTAACACAGTGCACTGTCTCCCTGGCACAGGATTGATGACATCTCTAAGGCAGCTCGTTTTCAGCCAGCTCTACCCTGCAGTTTGCTTCACTCTGCTTTAGAACCAAGGATCATAAATATGGATTTGTCTCTGCCCTAATACTTAATTTTGCTTAGATAAGAATTTTTGAGTTTGCAGTGGGGAAAAAGAAGGCAAAGCTATTGTTTTGTGACTTCGGCTATGCCTGGTGCTGTTGTATCTCCCTACTTCAATGTACATTTGTCCTTGCTTTTTCTCCCTCTGCTCATTCTTCAAGTAGAAGGGTATTAATGACTTTGACTTCAATCCAGTTCTCCCTTCCCCCTTTCCCTCCTTTTTCCTAAGAACTGACAATAAGATCAGACAAAAACTCTGAATCACTGTCCAATCATACACTGGTATGTCTCTTGCTAATGTTTTGCACAACTTCAAGCTGAGATGGTTGAAGTTGCTCTGAGTCACTGCAAGAGGATCAGCAGCTCTGATCCTTTGAGGAGCAAATGCTGAAGGTGCTTTGCCTCTTGAAGCCCAGCAGTAAGCAATGGTAAATATGCAAGTTCTGTCTGTTCCTATGGAAGGTGAATCTTCTGGGCACTGAATGACAGATGTTAGAAGTATGCAGGATACAGGTTAGCTAAACCCCACAGCTGCTGGCCTGTGGCATGCTGGACTCCAGTTCTGAGTACTGTTGTCCCACAGAGGAATTGTAACAAGTATATGGGCTTCCAATACCTGTTTTGGCTACACACCCAGTAGCTACATCTTATTTCACAGAAACCAGGAAATTAAATATATTGCTCCAGAAGTACAAATCCCAAGGTCTCATGCACCCTTTGAAGTACAGAGGGTCCAGGACACACAGTTTTGCTGTCCTGATCTCATCCAAATCAGGGTGCAGGCACTTGACCCTGCCCCACTGCATGCACGCATTGCCATCCACCAGATTCAACAAAGCCTGTTCCCTGTCACAAAGGGACAAACTGTGAGTAAATAGAGCAAGTGAGGGATAGAGAAGGTTGGGAAGGTGCTGCTTTAGAGAACACAAACATTCAGGAATGTGTTTGGGTTTTAGGGTTAATTTTGCTCCTAAGTAAAGGAGAGACTTCTCTGAAAGTGGTGTCCAAGAGCAGAGATGAGGGATCAGGGGCCATGCAAACCATTCCATAGCCAGAGGTGGATGGGTGTTCGTGGAGGCACACACAGTGTCCCACAGGGCCGGGTCACTGCCAGCAGGAAGCTTGCTTTCACTGACATGTTAGCTGGAGATCCTTTAAAGTCATTGACATGTGGCTGTGATGTGATCCCCAGGTCAAATCTTCTCTCCTACTAGTTATCTTTTTGCTGTATTCTTATGAGGGGTGGATTTGTCAAAGGAGAAGAGATGGCTCAAGGGGCTGCAGCTGTCCCCTCTCCCAACTCTCCTGACTGATTAATGCAATACTCACCCCGGAAGACCAATCATACTTTCCTCATAGCCACCTAAGAAAGGCATGCTCAAAACTCATGCTCAGAATACCTATACTTCTCCTTTCTTGGAAATGGTGTGTAACTCACAGCCTTAAAATACTAGCTGGAAAGTTGCTCATTTTTTTCTCTCTATTTTTTTTTTCCTGTTGACAATGCCCATTGGCAAAAGTCCATCAAATAACAGATGAGGTGATGAATGCAGCTGGAGTTCAGCTCTAGGACTTGAGTTCCCCCGTGTTTGCCTTTGGGTCCTAGGGGTACATGCATGTCTGTAGGAGGAGTAATATTCTATAGAAGTAGTATTATCTCCCCAGCTTCTGAGGGATCTCAAAGTGCTTTGAAGCCTGAAAATAACAGAAAACTATTATGTTCAGGAATTACGTTCACATTACTTTTACTGTTGAAAGGCAGCCCCACCACTGGGACACAGCAGGGCAGCCTATTTATTGTCAAGGTTGTGCAGCAAAGCAGGGTACAAAGGGAGCTGAATCACCAGCAGGAATGTGGAATGGACTAGACAGCACTTCCCTAATCATTACATGGCCAGGGTATGAGTGTTGGTGTCATGCTACTCACACGTGTCAAAATAAGTGCTTAAGACTTTGGCCAAAGGAAGAGGTGGTACAAATCCCCAAATGTTAGGCAAGATCCTCTAGGTTTGAAGAAGAATGGGGTTTTGCTCCTGATTTGTGATACAGTGGGGCACTTCAGTTTTGCAAGAAGAGTTATCCTGAAATTATTTTGGAAAGTACACTTGCTGCTCAGATCTCCTCAGATCCCTGCACATCCATCTTGGACATTTCCAGAAATGGGATCATGTGGAAGACATGAATAGGTGTGAATATGCAGTGTCTTGGTCCAGCAAGGCTGCAGATTGTTTTTATTCTCTTCTCTTAATTTCTAAATAGAATTTTCCAAATACTGCAAAGTTCTGGCTTACTGTCAGTGTTCTCAAAACTCCTTGTATTTGGCTCAAAATCCAAGACAGGGCATAGTAGAAGTTCACAGTATGGCAGAGGGCCTCCCTAAGGTCCTGCCTGTTGAGGAGGAACTAATCACTAAAGAAAAAGCCACACATTGTGGCTGAGGCTTTAGGAGTAAGGAAGGGGTCAAGGTCAGACCAGTAGAAGAGAGGGACTGGAGCCCTGAGTTCAATGCTCAGAGAGGTCAGCTTTGCTACTGACCTCTAAGGTGGCTTTGAGCAAGCCACCTGTCTTTCTGTGTGCTTCATGTGTCCCTCCATCCCAAAATATTAATGACTTCATCTCTAAAATGTTTTGAGATTGAAGCATAATCTCAGTATTGTTATTCACTTGCTGGTGGCACCGGCGTTTCAGAACAATCTCTTAATATAAACATCCACCTCATTAAGCTGAAAAGAAACTCTCTCACACTTTTCCCGCTGGGTAATAAACCATTACACTGGTTGGGTCTTAAGGTAAAAATTAATTATTTCCTTCCTGTTCTGAAGGAGGTTCCGGAATCTGGAAAATTCTTTTCTTAAACATTCCATGTAAATATAATTCTTTTAAAAAATAATACACATGGCTTAAGTCATCATAAGCACAATGGTTATTGTATATAAAAGAATTGGGGTGCTATTTTATAACTAGGTATGGGCTATATTTAAGAAACTGTATAAATCACATTCAAATTTGCTGATGTTAAAAATGTCAGGTGTCCCCAGGGAAGGTGAAGAGGGTGTTCTAAGGGCCATGAGTGACTGAAGAGAAGTCTCATAGAAGTATTGAAATACAATATGGAATACATTTTATTAAAAATAATAGAAAATGTAACATTGTTTCATTGTTTCCTGCCCTTGTGATCCCAAAGACTTATATTATCCTGATCTGTACTGTAGTCCCAAAGGACTTCCAAAGATCTTTCCTAGGAAGCAAACTTTTACTTATTGCCTGCAGTGTTATGGAGGGTGTCTGGGGTGTGGGAAGGACATTGCTGGGAGAACATTTTCTGGAAGCTCCACCTAGCCATTCTGGCCACCTCTGTGGTGGAGAAAGCCCTTTCCTGTTGAAGGCCAGGGCACCTCAGGTAAAATGTCATGGCAAAGCAACAGGGAATATCAAAATTGTAACGAAATGTGTAATTCATGCTGAAAGAGAGACCAGGCTGTGGGGGTCTGGCAGAGTGAGCTGGTGATGGGTTTCTCCCTCAGAGAACAATCATATCTACCCCAGGAGAGTGAATTAAGATCAAAAGTCAGATGTCTATGCGAGGAGGGGAGATTTTTATGTGCCTTCAGTGCCCTTTAGTCCTGACCTGTTGTGGATACGTGTTGAGCAGACATTCACTGTGCAGACCAGCTCTGTGGCTCAAGTCAGTCTGAGACCTTGTGGGTTTGTTTCTGGAGAGCTGTACAGCTGTACTGGTATTGCCCACAATGGCTGCAGTGATTTCAGCACTGTCTGTGGACAATAGGACCCCAAGGAAAGTAGATGACGGCTCCCAGAGGACACACTGCCTGTGTGACTCCGCAGTGGCGTGGCGTGGGAGCGCTGCTGGGGCTGCTGGGCAGCCTGCCATGGCCCAAGAGCAGCTCAGGGGATCAGCAAACCCCACAGGAGAGCATCCATTAGCAACTGAAACGCTGTGCTGTGTCTCCTGGGGATGTGAGTGCCCACTCTGTGTGAGCCCAAAGTGTGCCACAGGCTCTGTCCTGCCTACAGAAGGTACAGCTCTCCCTCGGACACACTGCTCTCCGAAACTTACATTGGGAACAAGGTACTCAACTCCCTGCTCAGCTTGAACATCCCATTACAGCCATTTCTATGGATTTGAACTACATTAACTGGTATTTGATGCCAGACTGGCTCTGCCCTGTCCTGTTCAGCATAAATGTCTCCTACAGTGTCTCACAGAGGTGTGCCTGCCTGCCATTCAGTGCAGCTTAAAAGGCTCACTGTTACAGAGGTGCTTTGAGTTTGTTTCACTTCTAAGCAGCCAGCTGCAAAAACAGTGTTTGGGATTATGGTTGTAAAGCATCAGTGGAATTAAATTGTTAGAAACACTCCACTCTTTAAATAGAAAACCCCACACTCATCTGATATGCAGTTGGCATCATTTCTTAAAAGGATGAACTTTGCCCCAAAATCATGAACAAGACTAGGGCAAATGAAACTTCCAGTTTGGAGTGAGTCCAACTTAGGCTGTAACCAAATCTGAAATAAGTTTTTGTGAGAGTAACTCTTACTCACCCAAGGAGCTCCGTTCACTTCAGTGGCACATAGCTAATGTGATTATGGGATGCAAAATTGAGTGTCATGTATATGGTTTGTAATTTGTGGAGAGAGGGCCCTGGAAAAATTTCATCATATTAAACTTCAATTAAGTCTGGCAAGACCCTTTTGCTTCAATAAAAAGACCAGACCACAGAGGGAATTGGTGAAATAATCACGGGCATTCCCTACCACACATCGCTGGATGTTAACAACACTTTGCTACATGCATCACTAATCTTTGGGTGGTGGGCTGGAGAGGGGCCTGGAAAAAACAATCAGGGATTTCAGTCAAGAGGCACTTAGAATGGGGAAAATAATAGGTTTATGTAATAATATACAACAATTTTGTTTGAGTTAAGGTTGATAGATATTTTATGCCTTAGGATCTTTAATTCTTTAGCATTTCCAGGCAAGTATTAGGTCCCTTGTAAATCATAGCAAAATTGCTTGAATATTCCTAGCAGTTGGCTGCAGGAGAAGACACCCTCAAGGATGCAGCAGCAGCAGAGAGCTACAGAGCATCAACATCTCCCTCCCCTGCAGCTGCCTCCTGCACAGAATTAGCTGTTTGCTGGAAGCCACAGCACAAGGAGGCTGTCCCTGGCACTTTCCTGAGCTGCCTCCCTGCAGGCATGCTCAAGGCCTGGTCTGCTAGTGCTTGATCTTCTTCCAACTCAAGCACTGGTGAGGTGTCTGCTGGGAAACCGTGGCCCCTGAGCAAAGCTGAAGAGCTTGAGGGTGTTGAGTCACAGGCACCCATGGATGCAGCTGGAATGGACATTGCTGTCCCCAGCGGTTTGGGTCATCCCTCTCCTGGAGACTGTTTCCAGCACATCTGGTGCAGCCTGTGAGACACCAGGCATGAACTGCTTCACAAGCAGTTAAGCCACCCAGGCTGTGGTGGCAGGAGCCTCTGAAAGAACAGCAGAGGGAAAGGTGAGCACCCCATCAGTCACCCCAAGCCATCAGCTGCTGCTTCTGAGTCTTCCAGCTCTCACCACAGGCATCAGGGATGGTGGAGGATATACAGACACCTCACTAAGGTTATTTTCTTCAAATTTAACTTCAGCTGACAAAGCATCCAGGGACTGTGGGTCCCTGGATAGAAGATAGAAGATAGAAGAGCATCCTGGATAGAAGAGCATCCTCTGAGTGTTGCTTGCTGGATTGTGATGAAGAGGGTTAGGTACTCAGCACAATTTGCATTGCAAAAGGGAATAGCTGTGTTTTTGGAGACAAAAGCAAGTTTTTACTTACAGTTGAGGACGCCTACAGGTTCCATATTAGCATAAACTGCAATGAGCAGGCTTTCTGCTTCTCCCAATCCCCTGACTGAGTGTAGAGTTCAGTGGCTAAGTCACAGGAATCTCCCTAGACCAATCCATGAGACCAAAGTCTGGGAGAGGCAAAGAAACTGGAGTCCAAGTCTTTAAAAACTAACTGAATCTACAAAAGTGTTTGTTTGTAGACAGATTTGGCATGGTTCTGTTGTATACCTATTTACTCTGGAATCTGGCTCCTTGAGCTGCCTGTCTACAAGTGGGTATGGAGATAAGTGGAGGGGAAAGGTCAAAGAGAAACTGCATAATAATGAGGACATTTGTAATCATGTGATGAGTCTTTCTGCCTTCTGAAGGTCCAGCAGGAGAACTGTGGCTCTGACCTGTCTCTTGCCTATTAATACAAAGTGCCATTCTTTCCTGCTGCAGTTCAGCTTTACAGGTGTCTGACCCGGGGCAATCTTGGTTCCAGTTCTAGGATATGGATTTCATGTGAGAATGTAGCTCTGAAGAAGTATTGACTTAGAGGCACTGGTGAAAATGAATTAAAATGGCATTCTTACACAAACACAACAGAACAGTAACGTGGTACTTTTCATTCTCCTCTACTGTTTGCTTAGGATAACAGGAATATTATGGAGAGCAGATTGTCTCCCCATCATCATATTGTGTCTGCATTTCTGCTGTAAACCCCATTTTGACCTTTCCTTTCTGAGGCTGTAGTTTCCTGAGAGCTGGATTAAGTTGCCCTGGCTGCATGCCACTTTTTTCTGTCCCCAGCATCTCTTCCTTCTCCCTTTCCTTTGTACCAGGAGAGCTCTTTGGATGTCCCCGTGGAGGAGTGTATTGGAGAACTGACCAGGATTAAATATTATATAATTTTTCCTGGGCTAAAACCCTCCTCTCTGTTTTCACCAAAACTTTCCTCCATCCAAGTTCAACATCTTGGATAGACACTGTGTAAAAATTGGATGTTTTCTCTCAAGGGAAATCTGCATATATCACTATTAGTTTTCATTCCAAGCTGGGGGAAAGAGACCAGAAAACTTGTTTCCCATAGAATGTTGGAAAAAATGCGGAATGAAAAATCTCAGAGCAGATGAAGAGTGCAGTCTGCAAAGCATTTAGGTGTGCTGCACCCCACTTTCTGCAGTGGCTGGGAGGCATCAGGGCCACAGGCAAAGGAGCACTGAACTGACCTGGAGCAGAACACTGCTGCTTGGCTGGCCAGAACAAAATGTTTTCATTTCAATTTAAGCAGCCCAGAGTGGAATAGTCAGCTCTCAGTTAACTGCGGGTGGATTATCTGTGTTGAAAAAGAACCTTTTTTAAACATTGTATCATGTGAACAGCTGGATCTGGAAATGAAGTTCGTGGCTTTTCCTTGGCCACCAAGAAGCCTTGGTGCCGTAAAACACCTTGGCTTGCTTAACTGTGAAATTGTTCAGGCTGCCTTCTGATAACCCACAACTGCAGAGCTCTTGGCACCACTGCGAGGTGGCACAGGCTCTGTTTGCTGTGGTGTGGGGCGACTGAGCGAATTTCAGGTCCTCTTAAAATGCATAAATGAGCCATGATGATGCATAAAATAGAATAGAATACCAGGGGAACTGCAAAGCAGGAATTCCAACATTTGTGTCACAAGGAAGATGAATATTTGACTTGTTTTGAAATGTCCCAGTTTTTGGAGGTTGGAGCAGAAAGGCTATCGCAGTCTGATTTTGATCATCAGGGATATCAGAAATAATTCATGATACGGGGAGAACAATGTGACTTATCAACTATCTGAATGAAAGTTCAGACACACAGAGAAGTCAGTGTGTGATGGTACAGCAGTATGTGCCAGCTCAACTGCAGGGACTGTGTGTGTGTCTTTAATCCTAAGTGGAAAATGTGATATAACTTCAGTTAGCTTAGCCCCCTAGAGAAAGAGGATATTGAGCTAAAATTAACAGATTCATAGCTCATTGCCAGAAGGGACCATTATGATAATCGATCTGACCTCATGCCTAACAAAGGTCACAGAAGCTCACCAAGAAATTCCTTCAACCAGGCTATAAATTGTACCTTTTTTTCTTTTTTTAAAAGACATTAAAGATAGGCAGTCTTTAAGCAAAGACTTTATGTGATGAAGAATTTACGATGTTTTTCCTACTTGCATATCCCTCTGGTAAAGTCTGTAAATTCTTAATGAAGGAATTAAGTTTATTTTTATGTTGCTTTTGATTTTTTAATTTAAATTAAAGTTTCAGGTAGAAATATTTAGTCCCGTCTCTAATTTTTATTTATAGTAGATAAAATATTTTTGACTATCACTGGAAATATATATAATTTCATCATGTTTACATCAAGGAAACAGTTTGGCTGTGGTTGATGGTGGAGCCATAGCAGATTTACAGTGATGTTAAAATAAATGTAAAATAAGCATGTACTGATAAAGTCCCTGGTTGCTAAAATGGCCACAAGAAGTGAATTACTGAGCCAGTTCATGGGAATCTTGTAGTGCAGTTGGCTGGAAGAGGAAAGTGAAGCAAAGGAAGAAATCACCCTCTCTGGACAAATCAGGCTCACATGCAAAAGGGGAACCTTCCACAGCCAATGGGTACAAGTGTGTTGTGAAATAAGTGAAGGTTGTGAAACTAAGAAATCACAGGTTGTAACAAATTCCTGAAAAAAAGTGTAGCAGCTTGCAAAGATAAATGCATAGCACTATTTTTTTGTTTGTTTATCTAGCTACTTTTTAGCAGCACATGAGGCCAAATGTGCATCAAGCAGGTCTGTACTACTGCATCAGAGTAATTTTTATACTGACAGAGTAATTTCATCAGTAATTTTTATATTGACAGCAGCCTCTCAACTTTGCAAATTTTCTTACCAAAACTCCCCAAACCCAGAAACCTAATCCCAAACAAAACCCCCACTGTTACATGTGAAAAGATGTAGGTTGAAATGACAGGACAGCATCCCTACAGTTGGACCAACACATGGGTCCTGAGGGATGTGGCCAGATGCCTGAAGGACCATGGTGGCTGCTCCCACCTGGGTTCTGGCTTTCCTGTGAACTCGTGGTGTGACCTTGGGCATGGTAGCCAGTTCCTGCATGGCTGGGTGCTGCTTTGGTGGCAGAGGACCTTCTGATCCATGCACTGACTTAGGTGCATGAGCCAGCTTGGACCAATGTGGCTCAGCAAGGAGTCACAGACCTGCCACGGTGACTTGGAGTTCTGTGTGACCTGGGAGACAGTGACAACCTGCAGGGAGCAGCGTTTGGCCAGAGTTATATTGCTGGTGATTCCTGAGCTGAACAAGGTGGGCTCAGGTCTGTCTTTGTTTTGCTGTAGTCACAGAGAAGAGTGCAATGTGCCCATGGCAGAATTGTCAGCAAGATTTCATGGCGCCGGGATCTTTACAAATGCTGTGTGGTGCCCAGCAGCATGGATCACCAGTCTCAGATGGGGCTGTAGACCCAAGCCTAATCTGCGTAATAACAGCTTGAACTGTGAGTTCATTGGGGTCTGTGAATCAGTGCTGCACAGAGATGATTTCACCTTTCCACTGACTTATCCCCTCTCCCAAGACTGAGAGGACAGCAAGGGCTCATCCCAGTAAAATCTCATTTCTGACCACAGGACATCAGCTGTGCTCTCTCCCATCCCCCCCAAAATAACATAGGCACTGGAAAATGACCCAACATTAAACAGCATCACAGTGCTGGAAGCCTTTTCCCACTCCCAATTTTATGACCTTAATTAACACAGGCCAATCCATAAATCAGATCAACACCAGGAGATAACAATGAATCATGCGGAAGGCAGCTTTAATAGGAGCGTAATTCCCCAAAGAAGTGGACAGTACCGGCATTTAAAGTGCATGTGTGAGGTTGAAAGGGAACAGATGTCCAACTGGGGCTGCTGCTGGCAAGGGTAACTCTGCAGGGCTGTTGCATTTCCACAGAGAAACCTGTTTTGACATCTTAATGGCGAGAGCGTCTGGCAGCAGCCGATGGCGTGGTGATAAATGCTGCTTCCCTCCCCGGGTGATCGCTGGGCAAGTCGGGGATGCTCTCAGGTTCAGCCCATCTGGCACAACGCCCTCACCACCTCGCCGGGGCCTTCAGCAGGTCGGGGCAAGAGGGAAGGAGAGCTGTAGGAGTGGCTGTCTGGAGAGCATGAGAAACTGAAAAGGAAATGTAGATGGAAAGGAAGAATTTCAGGCTTTCCAACCATGACTTCAACTGGTGCTGTGCCAGAAGCCCAGCACAGAGCGCGCACAGAGGAGCAGACAGAGGCTGCCTTCTGTAATACGGCCCAGGAATGACAGCAGGATTGGCAGGCCCCGGCAGCAGCTGGCCCTTACTGACAAGCTCCCTGTGTGTGGGGTGGCTGGTCATCCTGCAGGGCTTTCTGTGGCTATTCCAGCTGGGAGAGCCTGCAGCCCATTATTAGGATATCGGGGTTGCTTTCAGTTAGGTTCCTGCTCCCAGACTTAAGTATCTGCTAGTTAAGCGTGGTTCTGCTTTGAAAAGTGGAACAGCAAAACTGTGCCTTGGCTACTCCTGCAAAGAGAGCCAAATTCATGTGCACCCCCTGACTGGGAAGATGTTCCTTTCCAGCCACCTGCCTTATGAATCCAACTGGAATCTGAGAATCAAGCTTGCTGGCAACTTGCACACACAGAGAATGCCTTCATCTTAAGAGCCAGATGCCATGCCAGTGCCTAGGCAGGAACAGCCCCCAGGTTGCCTGCTCCTGGGCTAGCTAGCTCATTGGCACAGTTTTACACGTTTGGTTGTGTGGGGCTAAATGAAGCAGCAGAGTGGAAATGTGTTTGGGAGAGAACTGCTGCAGCTCTGCTGTTCCTGAGAGGCAGATCAGATTTTGTGGAGAATCATCACCCCTTTAATGAAGGGTAATTGATGGGCCTGAAGAAGGACCTCAGAGTGCAAACTCTTCCAGCTCTGGGACTGTAAGACCCCTCTGTGTGATCCTTCACACAGATGCCTCTGTCCTGCTGAAGCAGAGGCCATGAGGAGCCCTTTCCATTGTAATCAGCATCCTGGTGCTCTGCTCAGCAGACTTGGAGGGTGTCCAGCTCCTGCTCTTCCTGAGCTGTAGTCATTGATATAACGGGTGCAATGGAAAGGAAACCTTATTACAACTGGGGACCATTCCAGTATTCCATCAGGGCCTTCACAGTATTCTGCATATCTGCAGTATTTCCCTTCCATAGCTGTGCTTCTTCTGGGGCAGGCAGGGGTGGAAAAGACAGAAGATTGTGTACAGTGCATTGTGAGAGCACTGAGCTGGGACATCCTCAGGTCTTCACAAGGGGCTGCTGTGACCTCACTCTGTGAAGCATCTGTGACTTCTTTAGACAATGAATCTCACTGATAGCTGAAGGATGAATACCCCCTAGGGTTGGAGCAGCAAGTGGTTTTTTTATGCCATTATTTATCTAAGCGGTCATTGAGTGTAGTAAACACACACACAGGGGAAAAAAAGGGGTATATTTTAATTACATCAAAATCCAGATCTAGCTACAACAGAATTGCTGTTGGCTTAATTTGCCCATATTTCACCTTTAATTGTAAGTCATTTTGAATGAAATTTTCCATTTTTAAAACAAAGTCTGACCTAAGTATAATTAAAACAGTCAACATGAAATGCTTCAGCATTTTCAAAATGAGATATTTAATTCTAAAAATTTTCATTACAATATTTAAAGAAAATGTTATCCTTTTGTGGGTCCAACCTGTTTAACCTGATTTTTCCAGTGTCTGTGAAGCTCCTTTAAAGATATGGCCTGGTCTAGAATAAGAGAGCATAGCATTGGAGTACCTTTACTGTCAATAATATGAAGCAGAATATGTAAATGTGTATAGACTTCATGTGGATGGATACTTTGGATTTCCAGTTTGTTGCTTTGTAAGGCTTCAGGAAGATACAAATGCAGTAATGAAGCTAAAGACCCAGGGGTTGTGGAAACCTCAGTGAAACTTTCAGCCACTGGTTCTCTCACGAAGACCTCACTCTGTTCTCTGTGATGAATATTTGGCACCATAAATCACTGCAGTCTGCCTGCCAAAGTGTCCCATAGCCTGATCATCCAAAGGCAGAGCCATGCAGCTGTCCCTGCACTCATCTTTTAGGGGATTGAATGCAGCTGGCCCCAGCCGCCCTGGGAATCATGGAAGCTGGGAGTGTGAGGCGCCAACTGCTTCTGCTGGGAACTCCACCCTGTAGGTCTGTGTTTCAACCCACAGCAGCATCTGCACTGCCAAGGTCCTTACACCACCCAAAGTCCCTATGGGCAATCTTCTAACCACTGCCCTGTGGTGCCAGGTATCTCACAGAGGGATTCTGCTACACGGGTGGGTGGGTGGGCAGAGCTCTACTTTTCTTTTTGCTTTTGTTCCTGTGGTTTGTCTCCAAGGGTTGCATGTGTTTCCACCCGAAAGCAGCCTTCAAATACTATGTATTTAGGAAGAGGGTAAAGGACCTATTTTGGTTTATAACACATAACTTATATTCTTCCCCAGGGTCTCATAAACAAATTTCTCATTGAGTTACTCCCAAAATAGATCCTGCTCTTTCAGCTGCCCAAAAACAATCTCTGAATTTGTTTCTTCTCCTCAGATTGTGGGTTTTCTTTCAGATCAACCCCATGGGTATCAGGAAAGCTCACAGAGTACTTTCAAAGCCCTGCCAACCAAAACTGGATTTATTATAGATTGATTTAAGTGTTGCCTGAATTACTTGAAAATTCAGGGACAGGAACTGTACAAACACTTGGCAAAGACACACAGGAGGGTTTCCTCATCTGCAGATCTGATCAGGCAGGGAGTAGCAGATTTTTATGAGTAGCAATTGTTGTGTGAAGTGGAAAGGCCTGAATGGGGAACATTTATAGCTGGGCTTGGTTTGAGGGGACACACTCATGATGCTTGAAATGTGATATAGCTTTCCTTTCCAGGCTTCTCCTGTCTGCAGCTGGTAGCTTTGCTTAGCAAGACTCACGTTGCAATATATGTTTCTTTTTTTTTTCCCAACTTCAGCCTTGGCATGCAATCTAAAGTAGTCACTGAATCTGTGAGACAAGAAAAAGACCAGCATCTCCAGAAAGGTCCTGTCAGAGTCCCCCAGTTATCAATTACCTGAATAGACTGCAGAGGAAGCACTTGTGCCCTCCTCTGACTCTTGGAGACCCTCGATACATGTTTCAGGTATGACATTTTGGGTTTGAGGGGCTTACTTTAGGAGAATTCCTGCCTTATCTTAAAGCTCCATCACTGCCTGATAGAACTAGATGGGAGATTTACCATTTGGAGAACTAATTTATCATTTCCCCTTGGCTTTTTATAGCCTACGTTTTCACAGGTCATAGTTTTCTCCAGTTCATCCATCTCAGGTGGGGTGAGGGTCAAGCAGTACTCAAGCAGGGGGTGAGTTCTCTGACCCTTTGTGCCAGTCCAGCATGGCAGGGTGATGGAGCAGACAAGGACACAGCCAAGCATTTTATGATGGCTGGAGATCTGCCAGGCAAACCTTACTGAAAAGATGCATCATGGACATGTCCTGCAAGTGTAGAGGGAGCAGACAACACCTGATTAAAACTCAGAGCACTCTAGAAGTCCCTGGCTAGAGGATGATGCCCTGGAGTCTTCACCACTGTTTTGGGAGGGTGGAGGAGGATGGCATCTTCCCTTTGGACACTCTGGAAAAGGGCCATGTCAGTGCCCTCTGCTGAGAGGAGCTGCATGGGCTGGCAGCCAGCAAGAAGGTGCAGAGCTTAAGGCCCATGGGATGTCCAAGAACATATTTCTCCTCTACACTCCTGCTGGTCTGTAATTTCTGCCCTGCAACATTTGCAGTGTAAAACATAGTCCTGGCAGAGATATGCACTCAATATCCCTGCATTAACTTGAGTTTGGGTGGAGGGAACTGCTGATTGAAGCCCTCCCTGAGAACAAGGGGTAAGGCTGGGAAGCAGATGTTGTGCTCACACTGCTTATTTAGACAGCCTTGCTCATGAAGCATTGCATGAATGTAGCACTGGCCAGGGCTCCATGGTGTGCTGCAGATGGGAAAGTGGGACCCTGGCTCTGTGCCTGGGGCTGCAGGGATGGAGTGGGGAGGTGCAGCACACAGGGGCATCAGGGGCTAAGGGCCATGCCAGTGGCTCCATCCTGCTGTGCCAGCAGCCCTGGGCAGAACAGACAGTGCCCAGGGCAGGAATGGACCCTGCTTTCAGCAGGGAAAGAGATGGCACGAAGTGTAAACCCACAGTAGAACATGGAGACAAAAATCTGCCTGCCTGCTGCCTGCAGAGGATTCAAGGGCATGGTAAGACAGATATAACCTGTAAAAGTGGCACCTTTCTTACTGTGTTTCCCCTTCAGAGTCCTGATTATTGGTGCAATTTGGAAGGCAAAGGCCCTACTGCTGCAGACTAAGCACTCACCAGCTCTTCAGCCTCTGCAGCCAAATTGCACCCATTCAGGAGGCCAAGCTCTACTCTGGGGGCAGGGGAGTTGTCTGTGATCTGTGTGCCAGAAATGCTGCCTACACGACTGGCTGGGAGGGAGTTGGGATCCCCAGCTGCCTGTGCCTAGTCCTCTGTGCAGTTGTAAGCCAAGGCACGTTTTCGCCAGAGTAAGAACCAATTCTCAGCTCTGGTGTTTGTACTGGTATGGGACACTGACTCCCTTGGAATTAAGCCACGAATTCCCAACATATCTAAGTAAGAGTGAGCTGCACAGTTGCCTTTTCACAACCAAAAGACTGTACATGTTGGAAGTGGGGCTGCAGCTTTATTCACCTCTGAGGCCCAGGATGGAACAATTCTCTCAAATACATTTGGGATTGCAGGAATGACTCTGAGTTTTTCTGATCTCCTCTCCAGTGATGTCTTTCCTGCCCAGCAAAATTTCCCACTGGCTTCAGAAGAGGACTCTTCAACCATTTATATTAAATCATTCCCCATTATCAACAGGAATTATTCATTGCTGCATTAGGAGGAAAAATGTAAACAGCAGATAAACCTGCCACTCCAAAATGTTTCTAAGATAACATATCAAACATTAATTTAGTCCTAAGGCCATTTTATTTTTTAGAAAAAAGAAAAAATTGAATACTGTATTTACAAAAGATGCCTTTGATGTATAGCACACATTATTACTAGTGTATTTTTTCCAACAGCAATGGGATTTTCAACAGCAGTAGGATATGTTTTAATAATTAAAGGGATTTAGCTTCTCTGCACAGACAGCCAGCTTCTGTTCTCACTTACAGACTACAAATCATGCATAACTTCAGTGATGTTGATGCTATTAGCTCGGTGCAAACCCAAGGTTTGTGAGACTTGCAGCAGCCCCTTTGTGGTTTTGGTTTGTGGCCATTTCTGGGTGCTTTCCAGTGTTAGCTCTAGCAGAAATCTTGCAGTGCCAAGGGGGAGTTAAGCTTGCTGTTATTTCTAGCAAAGTACAGATGCTGGGATAAGCAACAAAGCTGAACCTTTGGTTTTCCCTAAGGGATCTAATCTGTGAAAGAGGATCAAGCTTAAAATTCAAGTCTGGCATTTCTGTATGGCCACCCCATAGCATGGGAAAGTCAGATGTAAGTTTTGGTTCACCATATTCAGAGTGGGTGTTTGCAAGGCACAGATTTTGGGGAGGTGCCTCCAAAACTTGGCAATATTTAGATCTGCCAAGATCTAGCTGATCTAGCTGATCTGCTTTATCTAGCTGATCTAGATAAATTTAGATTTATTTAGGGGTTTGATTCAGGCATGAATGTGAATGCTCAGTTCAGTTGGATGTCACCACTATTTTCTCTTATTGGAGACCTCCTTTGCTCTTCTAACTTTTCCTGACTCCTTTCAGACACCAGACAGAGATCTTGCTTGTCTGTGCCTTCCCAGTTCACCCTCAGCAGCCCCCAGAAGATGACACCCCATTCTACATGAGCTGTGGAATCAGCTGATATCAGCTGTTCATGGCACTGCTCTGTGCATATCGATTCTTATCTTAAAAATGATCTTTTTTACCAGAGGATACAGCATTATCCTAATTTCTGTTACATGGTGCTTGACTGATTCCCCAAAGTACTGTCAGTCATATATTTTCTGCATTTTGAAGTGATTTCCAACTAGTCTGACTGTGGTTGCTCCCATCATTTGTATGTGTATGTAGTTAGCTCCTGACTTCCACTCCTGAGGCTCCTGTGGAAATTAGTTCCAGGGGGTAATGATGTGTTTGGTAATGAGCCTCACGCCGCAGGGAAGAAATGAAATCAGGTCACTGGTGCATCCATACAGTATGTTCCTGCCATTTAGTTTCCTCCAAAAATAAGTCTCAACACAGGTATCAAGTGCAGATTCTTGAGTTCAGGAATGTGCTTTCCTGAGAGAATTTCTTGGCAAATCAGCTATGAAAGGAGGTAGATTATAAATAAGACATTTTAGGAAATATTCACTGTGAATGGGTAATTTCATAATCCTCCTCCTCCTTGCACCCCTCAGAGAAAGAAAAGAAAAGAAAAGGAAAGGAAAGGAAAGGAAAGGAAAGGAAAGGAAAGGATAGGAAAGGAAAGGAAAGGAAAAAAGGAAAAGAAAAGAAGGGAATTAGACATTTTCCTTAGGTGTTTCCAGTGTATTTCTCACAACTAGGAGACAATTGTAGCATGACTTCTTGTGCCAAAGGGTAGACCAAGGACAAAGGCTGGTGTGTGGAGCTGTTTCAGGCTGCAGTGTAGTGTCTTCTTTTCCAGGCCCAGCACAGAGGAAGGCTTCTGGGCTTGCAAATATCACAGCAGAGAGGGTAGCAAGGTAGTGAATCGTGGCATGACCTTGTGCAGGAGCCGAATTAAGCAAAGTTTGCAATCCCTGTCTTGGCTGGAGAATGATTTTTTTCAGTAGAAAAACAATATTGATCCACCCATTCAACAGATACCGAGAGCAGCTATTCTTAGGAGAACTCAGTCTGATTTCACGTTCTTCCTATCCCCTGCTTTGAGCCCATGGCTCTTCTCCAACGTGGCTAGAAACTGAGATCTTTAAAGCTAAGATTTTTGCATAGCCTGTGGGTACAGGTGGATTAATTCAGGGATGGAAGGCAGGACCTCCCATCCCTGCTATTGACTCCTATGTGTGGTTAACACATTCAGCACTTTGGGGCCAGCTCTGCACTGCTAGAGGGCTGCCATGACTTTCTTTGGGTGCCATCTGGTCTTAGGCTAGGGAAGTAAAAACTGATATTTTTGCTGCTGGGAGTTCGTCACTTAAACTGTCTGTTGTCACATGAACTGCTCTATTTATATCCTTATGTTTTGTGCTCTCCACTTTTTATAACTGTAGAGAAAATACCCAGAGCCTATTTCCCACCCAGGTCACAGCAGCAGAGTGACTTTGTGGTGATTCCCTCCCTTTCTCTCTTTAGCAGGAGGATCCTGTGTGTTTTATTTGCTGCTGATCTCCTGCTGGAGAGACCAAAACAGCCCCACTGGGAGGGCTGGTTTTCCCTGCTGGAGTGGAGGTGGAGTGTGTGTGGGGCTGTAAATACAACAGGCTGGAGCTGCCATGGGGCTCACAGCCACAGTGGCCATTGTTGTGCCTGCAGTGAAACTGCCCTTGGTTCTTTTGTGCTGAGCAGAATATGATGTGAGCCAACACAAATGGCTCTCACATGTTTTCATTGGTGTAAATGAGGCATTCAAGAATAAAATGAGGCAGTTGCAAGCTGATCAGCTTGAGAGCTGAGGCAGAAAGCTCTGGATAAGGGTAATCGCTTTGGACAAGGGTAATAGCTTTGGACAAAATAATGCATGCCTCACTGATGAGCCCTAGAAAGGCTCACACTGATTTGTGAAACAGATCTTTAAAATATCGTCTGTAGGCAGAGCTGGTTTGAAAACCTTTTAAATGAAAGTAAACGCTTTCTGTCAAAAATGAAGTTTTTTCACCAGAATGAAATAGGCTGTAATTGCAGGCTTTGTTTCTCTCAAACAGCTTTTTCAAAAAATAATTTCATTTCCATATGGAAGTGTTACTTCTGCTCAGAAAATAATGCTTGCACATAGTTCCACTGCTCTGTTCCAACTGGCAAAGTTAGAATAAAAAAATTATCTGGTTTTCAACTGACAAGTGCTTAAGGACAGTTAGAGGATGGGGAACAAAGCAAGTCTTTGTTTTCTCACCCTTCCCCCTGCCTGTGCCCAGTTATTTTTTTTTTTTTTTAATTTTCCTACAGGGAAGCCATTATTTCTTGATGGGGAAATCTGGAATGAAGTTTTCTTGGAAATTATCTTTTTCCTAGAGAATAGAATTTTGTTTCTAAGATCTCAGAGATTCAGATTCGGATTCTGGACCCCATCTCCTCTTAGGATATGTTTAATTCTAGACCTGCCTTAGGTACTTTTTCCCATTGAAATTCTTTCATTCAACTGACTCAAAAGTGACCAGCAAGAATTTCAGTCCATGTCAACATGCTTGTGTTACCCGCTTGTTTATTCAAGGGATCAGGGTGTGTTAAGAAAGGTTTTTCACCTTGACAAAAAAGGAAGAGAGGAAAAGTTGGGTGTTTCTAAAGAATGGGAACATACTTTGGATAACAACGGGGTGCTTCCAGCAGGCTCAGAGACACCGTTTCTCCTGAAGTCTGTCCAGCTCTGCACTATAAGCAGGCAAAGTGCCTTTCTTACACAAACTGTTGGCAGGATTTCTTGGCCTGTGTGGATGCTGCATGAGCTTCTGGTGGGTTATCTGGCTGCCCAATACACTGCCATGAGACCTGTCTGATAATACCTTATAATTCTGCCAAATGGAGGATCACTCAGTCCTTTCCTTCTGCTGTTACACCTTGCCCATATACAGTGCTCTGGCCTTCACAGATTTATTTTTACATGAGTTGGTGTTTTGTTTAGGTCAGTCTTCCCCCATAGTCTGGCTAATTAATAGCACAGTGAACTTCAGGCTGCTGGTTCATGTAACATACAACTGAACTGATGAATCCTGTGCTGATGAATCATGTACCTCTCCTAAAAAATGTCTCTCTTTCCTAACATGGAAACTTTTGCTTTCAGAAATCTGTCTTAAACTCTGAAAACTCAGAATGCTTGTGTTTCTGGAAGCTGAACAGTTTTTGGCAGAAAGTGGGTCCCCTTCCCCAGACACTTTGAATTACTATGTACCGCCCTCACACATGCCACTTTCTACCAACTTCTTCAATCAATACATTTTGGCAAACACTTCAAAGTTGTTAAATTACAAGGTTTTGAAGACAAAAAAAAAAAAAAAAAAGGTAAAATGTGAGACATTTTCTAAAAATGTTGTTTAATTGCAAGTGTCCACAGAAAAAGTTCTGGTGTAAATAATCAACAGTAAAAGCTGTCACGCTGTACTTCTTTTGAAGCTCTCTTACCTAAGGGAATGTCAGAAAGAAAGTGAAACTTGTTCAGAGGACTAGGATGCAGAACTCTTGAGCTGAAGATCTGTCTGTGTCTCAGTGTTGCAATACTCACATTTCACGTTATAAATCTGGAGTGGAATTTTAGCCTCTGCCTACTCCACTCCCAACAGCAAGGAGACCATTAAAGCACTTGGGGAAATCTTACGTTCCATAGGAAATGGTGGGTCTGAGGTTTCTCCATACTTAGAAGCTTTTGATCAAGGGCTAAAATGGCCCATGGTCCACTTTTAAGAATCACTTTTGACTGCACTGTCTAATTGCCCTCAGCACACATTCACCTTAACTCTTGCTTATGTCAGTGTGGCTGCTGTGGTTCCTGAAAGGAGCTTCCCCACAGCAGCAGCAAGGTGATACACCAGGATCCGGAGATGACACAAAGGCAGCTTCCTGTTGTGTGTGCATGCACTGCAACTTCAGAGCCTGAAGTTACTGTCAAGTTCTTTTCCCTCTGAGGGCAAAATTACAAAATGAGTAATAAAATATTGCTGAGAATAAGTGTCTGCCTGAACCCACAGCTCTCACTGTGACATGTGAAATGGCTAATTAGGACTTAATGACATTGAGATCCATGTAACTTCCATCCTCTGGCTAACTGTGGACAATGTTTAAGTGTTTTGTAATTCTGTTTGTATTGCTTCCTCTGCTTCCCTGCTGCTCGTAGGCTCTGTGGACAATCATTCCCAAGGGATCTGCACCCAGCCAAAATCCCAGGATAGTTCCTGCTATCTGTTACCTTCACATGGTCTCACATTCCACAGTGACATCAGCCATCCCGCTCACTGCCGGAGAAAAGAGCCACCTTCCCAATTTGGAACAATTTTATTTACTTTGAAGATTTAAACAGGAGGAAAAACGCTGGATTTCCTTTTCTCCCCGAAGCTGTCTGTGACCTTCACTGTATTTGATCAAGGTTCACATTCTAATCTGGGAGCACAGTGCAGTTCCAGGTTATGGCAGGTGGATACTGGCTGTATGCCTATAAACAATTATGCTTCGTGGTTTTATTAATATGGCTGGTTTGACATTGTTTTTCCCATATGTCTCAGGGCCTGACTGGAGGAGAGGACAACAAATATAGGAGCTGTAATACACATGTCCAATGATGAGTTTTAATTATTACCATTTGTTATTTTGGTGCAAACTTTTACTGCATTTGGATTTAATTTAAAAAAATCCTGTCTTCCTCCCCTGTTTCAATAATGAAAATACCTTTGTATAAAGTTTTCATTATCCTTATGCTCTAGAAGCTGCTTAACCATTTTGGTCAAATTTTCAAATGATTTTGGGAAAATAACTGAGCCTGAAAGATTTCAATCATTAAAATTAATGTTTCAGAACCTCTAGTATATTTTTCTGGGAATTTATGCCTGGAAGCTTATATAGTCTTATCACTAGAATTTGCATGCTTTTGGTGGGCACAAGGAGGTTTTTCATCTGCATTTAGAGCCTTGTTCTGAGACACTATGGTTACTCTCTGTTTACTCTCCATTTCTAAGGTTACAAAGGGTAACGTGTCTGGGGCACCACTCCTGGCAGCTCACCAAGAGGCTCCATGGGTTCAAGCTCAGCCCAACTAATTAACCCACTCTGACATAATATTCTCTTACTACATCAGGCTACAGGCACTAAACTGGGAAATAAATTTTGGCTGCATTCAGTAGGGAAGTGAGAAGTTCTGGTTTAGATTCCTTTTTGTAGATCTGTTTATCCCCAGGGAATAGAGTTAAAAATCTACTTTGGTGCAAATTAATCTGAATAGGCCTCCTAATTTGCAAGTTCCTACATCACCTTGGTGTCTGCTCTGTGCTTCGTGTGAGCTGTTGGCTTGTGGGAGCCCATACACAGATGTAGGGGAGAAGATGCAAGCAACCAACATTCTCTAAAGATGAGCCCTATTTCCATGGCAGTAAGTGTGTCCAAGTTTAAACAAAGTTGGAGGAACTGTGCTTAGAATGACAGAAGGAGCTGAAAGAAGCTGTGGAATATAGTGGCTACAATGTCATAGACTCTCACTTTGACTTTGGCTCTCAGGATACAAAACCTGCCTAGAATTACCAGTTCCATCTATGCTGGAAATGAGATCTGCACTCCTAAGTCCCTCCATCCCAATCATGTCTTTGACCTCATTAGAGACAAGTGTGGTCTTCAGAACAAAGGAAAATTACTTTAAAAGCATCAGGGATTGGAATGTAGCCCTGTAGCCCTGAGTTACCCTTTCTGAACAGCTGTAGGAGTCCAAGGAGGTAAAATGTATTGTGTGTCTCTGTTAACATTCTTTAGGAGCAGTTTCATTTCATAGTGACATCCTGTAGACAGAAGGAAAGGACATTTATTAGCACTAAATCCTGGTTGTTATATGGCTGAAAATGTTTTGGCTCCACTGGAATTTAAACTTGTCTGACTGCTTGAAAGGTGTTCAGATTTAATATACCTGATTCAAACATGCAGTCAAAGTTCTGGGTGAAATTCTCTTGTGGGATAAGGATCTTGGTTTATATGGTCTGAAGAATGATTCTAAACACCCTCCAGCTCCAAAGACAATGTAAAGGTGCCAGTTTCTGCATAGATCAGATTACTGCAAGTGTTGAAAATGCAAATCAATGTCAAATTTGATAAATAAGCATTATCCACCTAGGGGTTCTGCTGGTAATTATTGGCAAGAGCCATGCCTTAGTGATATTTCTTTCATGAGCTGCAGAACTAATTTCATTCAAAGTATAGCAGTGATAAAGTGAACAAATAGGAAATAGAAAGGAATACAGAGGAGCTAAGCAAAGGATTTTTCGTAGAATGTTTCCCTTGGTTTCTCTACTTTTGTCATATATGTTAGATGTTTTAAGACCAGAAGGAATCATTGTGATCACCTAATCTGACTCTTTCAGTCTTAAAGTTCATGCTTTGCATTCAGTACCAATCTCAGGACCTTTTGTTTTTGGAAGAACAGGGAATTTGACTCTACTTTTAAAATCTGTTGTGATTGCATTCTAATAAGCCCCGTTTAAAAGTTACATCCCCTAAGGCCAGACAGTGTTTTGTTTCCTTCAGAGCAGCCTCAGTGGAACCAATAGTTATTCCATATTTTCATTTGAGGAAATTTAAGAGCAGCAAGAATGGAACTCAACTCTGAACTGCTCTGTTATGTGACCACGTCTCCCTCTTATGCCTGATTTCTGTGATTACAGTTCCAGTGACACCGAAAACAATTTGCTTTCTTCTCAAAAAATGCTTTGAGCTGTGGTGCTGATGGCTGTGGTTCTCACTGCACCCAGAACATGGTCACTTACATACGTTTGTTATGTGTCCAATTGTGCTGGTAAATTGCCTTTACTTCTGATCAGGAATCATTACAATCAAGTGATGTTGTATCTTTGTGGAGACTGAGCAGCCATTGTGTGGTGGGAAGCCGAACAGAAGGCACCTTGCATGGAAAAGCATTCATCCAGAAAAACGTTGTTTTTGCTTTAGAGAACATGTAAAGCCGGGGCAGAGGGAGGATCAGGATTCATTGGCTACTGAAGGAAATGTTTTCTTTTTTGTTCAGCACAATCTATTTATGTAACTGACAACTCTCAGAGAAAGGAGTGCGGTGCAGGGTGACGCAAACACTCATCTGCACTCCGCTGGGGGAGAAACAGCTCATTATTGCAGGCAAAGCTGGAGTTCAGGCTTGCTTATTTTTGACTTTAAGTTCCTCAGTTGTGGGAAACAGTTTTTTCATTCCTGTGCTTTCAATAAGATCTGCACATTGTTATTTGCTTCACTCTGATGAGGGTCTGGATTGATGTTGTGATGTGATGTTTGCCAAATTTGTAACATTCTTTAAAATATATTTATTCTTCTTTCTACGAGGGCAAAGGATCTTATTTTGAATTCCCAAAGGCTTTCCCAGCATATGGGGGATGAATAAATACTCAAAATGCCTACAACTGCTGTTACTGCTACAGCTGCCAGCTTTAGGAAAGAACAAAGTACAGGCACACGTGCGCATGCGTGTGAGAGTGAGAAGCAGAGGGAGAAATACAGTGTGGGCACTCTTGGGGTCAGGAGCGTTCTCTAATAAGGAACACATTTTACAGACAGCAAGAGAATTATTTTTACTGTGTTCATTTACAAGTCCTCAGGCGGGGGATTTTTTTGTGGGCATGTTTTTAAGGCTAATTATTTACAGCATGCAGGGTTTGAACCTGCAGATCTTAATTTGGCAGAACTCGTGTTCACTTTAAGGGATGCTCTGCATGGTGCACCCAGTGGAGGGCAGGGAGGGATGGGTGTCCTTACAGCCTGGCTGTGAGGGGCTGCAGAAGCCCCTGCTGAAGTCAGTGAGAACCGAGCTTCTGTCTCTGGTGGTGGATTTTACAGGGGTGTGGAGCTTTGGGGGTGACCAGCACTGGAGTAGAGTGGCCAAAAAGAGTGGTTTAGAGGAAGATTTTTTTGCCTTCATTCTCAGACAGCTTGCCTGATTTTTAACTCAGTTTTTTGGCCTCCCACTTTAAAGCAACCTTTTATGGGATATACAAATGTGGTGGTGTTCCCACACAAACCGCACTGGGTTTGAGTTTTAGTCTTTAGATATTGACACTGTGATTCTCAATGGTGTCCTATTATACAAAAAAAAGAGAGGAAGAGCAATGTGTGTTAAATTTCCATCCCATACCAGCTATTTTTCATTTACAAACAGAATTCAATCATCTCTTTCAATCAAGGAGATTTAAGAGCCACAGCATGGCAAGGGGAGGAATGGAAGCACAACTGAAGAGAGTATTTCTGAGTCAGGAACAATTTCTTTTTGTACAGTATCGAGCATGCTTGGCATGAGTGGGTCTTCTCCAAACTGGATGCTGCTAGGCGATTGTGATGATGGGGATGTTGATTGTGCCAGTCATTTTACAGGCCTTTGCTAAATACTGTTTGACATCTGATAGCAGCTGGGTGCTTTCAGCTTTCAAGGAGCTTTTAATCGGACAATTTTCACTGGCATCAGCTTGTGCAAAGCACCTGCAAATGAATATATTGCTCTCCATGAATAATCAGCATATGTAGAATTGGTATCCACCAGTAAGAAAACCCCGGTGACCTCTCTGCCCAATCACAGCTAATCAAGCTGGGTTTTTTCTGCAGTCATTAACATTTAAAATAATGCCCATTCAATCAAGCCGAGGAAACAGATTCAGCCCACTCAATGGTTTCACCATTCCCTATCATTTAGTCAGCGCCAGTTATAAAGCACAGATAAATACATGGTTTTCAGGAAGAGAAAGAGCTTGAAGGGAGCTGGATAGCTAGAGAAGCCCAATGATTCTTTCTATTTCCTAGGAGGAGAAATTGCAGGAAATGCCAATGAATAGCCTCTCTCTCTCTTGAAAGAAGCTGCTGGAGGTTTCATAGAGTTCTGGATTGGGTAAAATAGAGTTTACCTACTTTCCAAATCCAACATTTGAATTTTGAAGCTTATTTTGGTTTTTTTCTTTAAAAAAAATTTATTATAAATATATTCGAACCTACTGAGTCTTCCATCTCCCTCTGTTTTGTCTGTCAGAGGTATGAGATCTGGAGGTAACCTCTCTCCCACCCAGCAGAGGCTGGAGGGAAGGCTGATTCTCAGGAGCACAGTTACTGGGTTTTCAGAGGATACAGCTGGTTAGGCAGCCCACGGACTAAGTGGGCTCTCTCTGTGGGCTGTCAGATACCCAGAGTAGCTGATTTCTCTACAGAAATTGCCAGGGATAACAGGATGCTCCCATGACACAGGGTCAGGTTCCCACTGCTTCCATCCATGTTGCTATTGACCTAGGAGGGCTGTCTTGAAGGCTGAGGTTTCTTCAAGTTGTGGGTCCCACTTCAAACTATTTCTCTCACATGGAAGCTGTAGTCTTGAAAGGACAAGATCTTTCTGTCTGGGGTGGTGGCTGAAGAGATTTTCTGTTCCTGGGCTTCTGAGAGCTGCTGAAAACCTGGTGGGACAAGGATTTCCAGGAGTTAAGGCTCTTAGATCAAGAGGCAGAAAACACTCCTAATGATGTTTTTCTGTGGTGACTTAGGCTCATTGTTTCTTGAATATTAGATCCTAAATGTCCTAAGAACTTTAAATTCCTTCTGGGAAATTAAAACTGGGACATGTGGGAGACTTGCATTCCAAAGGCAACTATCAAAATGATACCTGGGCCCCTCTCTCTGTGCTTTTGCACTTCCATGAACCAGAGTAGACAATGCCAGGTAAGATTAGAGTAACCACAGGGCAGGTGTCTGGATGTCTCTGAATGCTGCTGCTTCTCTGCCAGTTTAATTTTGTTATTTTCATATCTGGCTGAAATGTCATCTTAGTAATTGTACCTGCTTTCTGAATTTCTAGTTGATGTAAATACTGTAACCAGTTAACGACAGAAAGCAGAGTACAAAGCAGAATCGAAGTCATTTAAATGTGGGGGGGAAAAAAACCATCTGTTGTGATTTTCTTCCTTCTGAACACCAGATATATGTCCTTGGTCTTTTTATTAGCCTCTGCACCTTCTGTTTTTTATAGGCTTAATATGCTAAATTGAAAAATATGAATGAATGAAGAGACAGGTAATAGCACTTTCATGTGGTATTCTTGTCCCTTTTTGATTATTACAATTTCTTCTCTTGTAGCACTTACAGATTTTAAGCAACGTTAAAATCTTCCTTCACCAGTGGCAAATTTTGTATTCAGAGTACAGCACACTTATAATCCCTTTTTTATCTAAAGAACTAGTTGAAAATCCCATTATGTAGTTCCACAAAGTGGGAAGTGAAGGCACATGTCTGGGATCCCAGGGTGATTAATAAACCACTGCATCACCCCGCTCCTCTAACACTGTTGATCCTACCCAATTTGTGCTCTTCAAAGCTGAAAGAACAGCAGCTTTCTTTCCTTCAGTTCCCAGGGAAAGCTGTGCAGATTCTTGGTGAAAGGACCTCTGTTGTAAGGGCTTTCTTAGGTTTTGGTCTGTGTATCCATGGTCTGAGGGTTAAGTGTACACAAAATCAACTGCTTTGAGGTCCAAAGAGAGGATTTATTCTGGTTCTCATCTGGAGCTATAAATTGATCCAGTTATACTCAGCTGTGGTTTAGGGGAGGAGGGTGTCCCTTTAAAATGCCCACAAACTTTGAGGAACTTGATATGAATCATGAATCTATAGTTCAGCTGCAATGACAGTTCATGATGAATAGTTCTTACTGCTATATTTACAAGTTAGTCTAGCCACAGCAGGAGGGTATTGTTTGGAGGGTGCTACACTTTCTTGTCTCTTCTTAAAATGTAAATTCACTTTCTGTAAGGAGAAGGATGTGAACTTGCAGACTAAGATGGCCTTGGAAATGGGTGACTGATTGGATTGTAGCAGCCTAGTAGAACAAGAAAAATCCAAAAGAGAGGTGGTGTTTCACTTCAGGCCTTGTAGCTGAGATTTAGCACCAAATCTTCAATCCTTTACCATCCAGTCCCAAGTGACTCTTAACAGTGTCTCTCTTGTTCTTTATTGTGGAACAGCAAACTCGTGCTCTCTTGGACATACAGAGAGAATGCACGTCCTTATCTGCAGGTGAAGCTTCTTGAGACAGCATCCAGTCCAGTGCAAAGGAGGCTAGACCAGTACTTTAAGCCTGCAAGTTGAATTTTCTGTCCTGAACAATCTGTGAGGCTTTGGCTATGTCATTTTTCTTTTTTTATGTCTCAGTTTGCACTTGTCATCTGAGCAGAACAGACTGGAAATTATATGATAGACTTCCATGTGTTACACTAGAGTTGTATAAGTGATTAGAATGGGTCATCTCTTAATAAATCATTATTTTGGTGTGCCATGTATGGTTGTGTAATCTGGAAAGCTGTCTTAGCTGAGAAGATGATGGCAATCAGTTCTTATGAGCACAGCCAAGCATATTTAGGTCTTTTTAAACATGACTTGGATGTGTAGTTCCTGAGCTTTCTGCTAATGTCATACTTAGCAATCACATCAAAACTACATTGTTGGGTTTTCCTCCTGACACTAAACTGTTTTGTTTCATCTTGGACGTTTCATTTCACTCAGATGTAAAACGCCAAGGCTATGAACAGCAACAAAATACTCTTCAAGAAGCGAAACTCACACCCTCTGAACAAACTCCCATGGTCCAAGAAACTTTGGCTGTACATGCTGCTGAAGGAAAGTTCTCATAAACCACTCTGTGCTGGTTTATACACTACAAATCCCACAGAATGTATTAAAAAAGGTAGAGTCCAAGTCTGAGACGTTACAGTGCAAATGAACCTCCAGGGAAATGAATATTTAAGCCCTCTATACAAATATTCCATGACACAGTGATGAAAGATGGCAATAGGCAACAGCAGAGAAGGTTGGGTGTGCCAGTAAAATCAATTGTAGTGGCTTTGTGTGTGTGCCCCAAGGCCTCGTAAGCAATCCAGTATTTTTCAGGAGTGACTGAGCAGAGGGCAACTTAGCACAGCACAGATTAGGGTGGAGGGGATGGGGGATTTCCTTGAGCTGTTCTTAATAAAGTTGCTGTCTATGGAAGATCAGGCTCCCAGGTCAAATGCCATTTGGCTATGGCAGTGTGCAGATACTTGTGTGCCAGATGTGGAGGGGCTTGGATAATTGGTTCTGTCTGTGCTGGTATCCAGCTCCCAGCCAGAAGACATAACAACATCCAAGGAGGTAAAATAGTAAATGCAACCTCAAAGGATTTTCTTCCACTTGGCACTGAATGGGGAGCCCAGCAAGGTAACAGCTTTGTAAACATTGCCAAAGCAGGGCAGCAGGTACAGCCATATCTGCTTGCAATTTCATTAACGTCAAACGAAGAGGGGGAGGACCCCCAGCCCAGCACTAATTGTGTTTGTGGCTGCTAACCCCACAAGCAAGGGAGAGTGATAGAATACATGTGGGGCAAAATCAGACTCTAAAGCAGTGAGGTCACCAATGCTTTGGGAATTCAGCATTGTCATACGTCACCCAGTCTTCCTGCTTCCTCACCTTTTGAAAGACAGATGGCCAGCCAGATGGCAGCTGCCTCACACTTCCTGAAAGGTTAAAGGCTCTGCTGTTGGGGGACAGATAGCTCATATTTGCATTGATGAGAACAGCGTAGTTTAAATTCCGCCTAAAGAGAGCTGCTGCTTATTCTGGTTCATCTGAGCAAAAAACCTCTGCAATAAAGTCATGGCATCAAGAAGCCCTTGATGGCAGTGGCCAGGTTTGGCTGATGTGAGTTGACTGGATGACAAGAATAAATACTGGTGTGATGACATGACAAGAATAAATATTGGTGTCATGACACCTCTGCCTATGATACTCACAGGTCTTGGGAGTGCTCTGTCTGTGCCTGACCCCATCTTTCTATTTATACTGAGATCATTTGTAGTTGCATTGATTTTTCCTCAAAGGAAACCAGTCTTTCTCCAGGCTTCTCAATACTACATCTGACATCCATTCAGCCCAAATGAAGACACTTGACTGAGACACTGAAATGAAATTCTCTGTTGCCTCTGTCTCTTTGTTCATGGTGGGAAACAGGCATAAACAAGGTGAGTCCATATGTTAGTTGGCCCAAATTGCATTAGTGTAACTAAAACCTAATTAAGTGAAGAATAATAGCTGAAACTATCTGTAACCAAAGTGTTTTGCACTTCAGGATTTCACATCTCAGCCTCCCTGTACCCTGAGCCACACTTTTTTGTGTATTGCCTAGTGCTCTCCCCGATCCTGCCTTTGGATGCAGGGGCCCACGTGCTGATGTTCTTGTAGAGCCCTTCCACCAAGGCATGGTCAGTGGAGCTCCTAGCAGTGCACTTGGTTGCAGGAGTTGGGCCCTAGATTCCATGTTGTGCATGGCCATAAAACATGCTGTGCACACCTATGGTGCCCCAGAAGTAATGAACACTGGACAGGAACTAGAGTGGAGATGGAAACCACCTTGGGTAAGGTTGTCACATATCCTCTATGGCCCAGGTTACCTTCCAGAGCTAGAGGCACTGTCTTCAGGGTGAGTGAACTTTCCCAGAACATGTGAAATGCTGACATAAATCCCCAGATGAACTGAACTGAGCCTTCACAGCCTAGCCAAAGCCCTCCAGCCAGATTTCAATAGTATAAACAAGGCTGAGTCACCTCCTCCCTCACTGAATTAGAGATGGTAATAGTTCTGGAAGCAGCTGATTGCATGCTATCAATCATTCATAATGGTAATTTTTCTGAGCTGGCATCAGAAAGAGAGCAACCAAGGTTGGGAAGGAGCTTGGGTTGCTGTTCTGCCTGTGTCACACTGCTTGTGAACAATTCGGCAACAGCTTTATGCCTCAATCAATGCAGCTGTTAAGCTGAGGAAAAGCAGGACTTTACTGAAAAACAGATGTTTTGCACATGAGCTGACTTATTCCAGTTAATGATCCAGATAGAAAAGAAAACAAAGCACAATATATGCACACAGAAACAGGCATGTTTCAGTGCTTGAAATAGTATTTAAGTGCAGATATTGGTACTGAGATATGGTGAGAGGAGAAATTCTCCTGTTTTGCAGTTATTCCTTAGACCTCTATGACTTTTTGTAATGCCAGGATGGCCTTTTGGCATATTTTGGCTCTTTTCAAGCACCTTGAAAGAATATTCACACATACACACACTTGCATATATGATGCAGGGTGACAGTGGTAGCACTGGGGCTGATTTCCATGAAATAGTGTTGAAAGTTCCCAGAGTGATTGAGGCAAGTTCTTGCAAAGTTGTTTTTATCATTGTTTTAGAAGAATAACTAAGAGGGAGTTGATTTCTCACGATATGATTACGCAAGTAACTGAATTAGTATTTAGAAAATGGTTTCTAAAAATAGCAAAAAATGACAACTTTCTTATGCATCAGCTTAAATAGGGATTGAGCTTTTGGGACTACAAAGAATCCACGTGGCAGTGATTTTGAATGCCTTGATGTTTGAGTTTCTGAATGGGAAAATTACAGTGAGGCTGATTTCCGGGGCATCATTTCTCAGCACTTTCTGAAAGTTGGCACCTCAGATATATCTTAAATTTCATGCTCCTCTAAATTCCCTGTCACTGTTTAAAAAAGCAGCTACAGTGTCTTGTTTGGGATCTTTGGCGTCTTTGGGATCAGTGACCACTTTGTCAGAGGTCAAAAATAAGAAATACAAATAAACAAAGAGCTTGCAGCTATTTCTGTTTAATACACCAGAGTCTGTGTTGGTTCTGCATAGTGATCCTGAAGAGGTGAAAATTGAAACTACTTGTGGAATTTTTTTGTTTCTTCTCCTCCCCAGTTGCTTCTTCTCACTTTTTTTTTTTTTTTCTGGCATAATTTACAATTTTTTTTTAATTATAATTGATCTTTGTTTAGTAATATCTAATCTCCCCTTTCTAAGGAGTTAAGAACAAGGAAGGGAACTTCTCAAATCACAACTGAACATGAGATCAGTAAGCGTGACACAAAATCAGCATTGCTGGCTCTTGGGAAAGTTTTTCAGTTTCTAATTTGTTCTTTACTGTTATATAATGGAAATTTTGAGAACAAGTCTGAGAAATCGTGTGAGCTGCTTAGCAATGCAGAAATTTAATTGTCAATCTCTTAAACGTTAGCTTTGTCTCAACTTCAGCGAAACTTGATCAAACGTGAGATGCTTCAGATGAAATGTTCAAGGAAGCAGTGTTTACTGATGCAGCTTTGTTTAGTCGGAAATTTGCAAACCAGATTTAGTTATAGTCTTATATCTCTCACACACAGATTTTTTTTCCCTGTACACGTATTCACAGAGAGCTTGTGTTAAATAGATGTTATCAAGTATTTACTTAGAAAAAACAATAAGTTTTAAACTGTTTGACCAAAGAGCCTTTTCCTCCCGTCTGATGCTGCCAAAAGGATTTATATAGGAGCTAAAATACATGTGGAAAGGGTCATGCCTGGAATTTTGCTGTAATTGTAATTTTTTGATGCTGAAAAACAGCTGCCCATTAGTTTAAGGGGATCACTTGAGAGCCATTTCACACTGACCAGTAAAATGATTGAATCACTGAAACAGTAACTCACTGGAAAATTGTTTCTGCATGTAGCTCTTCCGCCCTATCTTTTGCACAGCCACCCCTGTAATTAAGGTGCAAACTGAGCTCTGAATCTGATGAACTAAGCTAAAGTGGACCAGAACAACTCCCCACCCCAGCTCTGCAGAGCCCCATTTCTTCAACTCTGTCTGCATCACCAAGATGCCCACTTCTGAAGCAGAATTTCATGCTCTTTTTGACATTTCTGCTTCAGCTCCTGATGTAAGGTTAGAAGTGAATATTAGCCCTAAAGAAAAAGAAAGAAGTTATTTTTCACCATCCAGCCCTACAAGCTCTATGTAAAATCTTGATGAATCTTCTGGGAATGTTATGCATATGAAGAAGTCTAATTTCTTCTAATATTTATCTTACTCTACCTGTTACAACATTTCCAAGTTATTGCTATCAGTTCACCACGAGGAAGGTTCACCATGTGGTCCTCCAGGTCAGCAGGATCTGAAGCCACCATTCCACTGATGATCACTAGAGCACTGCCCATGAAGACAATCCTAGGGTGCTTATGCAGGCAAGGGCTCAAGTACAGCTCTGCTGACAGGCAGTGAAAGAAAGCACGCCTCAGTAGAAAAAAATGAGACCTGCAAGCCCGGAACCTTAATCAGGTGATTAATTAGCAACAGAGTCCTTTTTATTATGTGCCAAGAAGAGTATTAAATCTTGGGTGGGTAATAGGAAAGTCTGCAGTGTTTTATGTTCCTGGTGGTCACTTCTATATGCTCCTGTGAAAATCCCCAAGATAGCTAGCTGAGAAACCTGAGATGGAAAACAATTAGGACTTAACTTCCAAGTGAGCTGCTGGGCCTCAGGCAGAAAACCATGAGAAGACAAATGATAAATGACCAAGTATTCTATCTTGATAGGAAGACAAGCCAGGCATTTTTGAGAACATGTTTTTCAAAGATCTAAGCCCTGACACCGCTGAGTGGTTTAGACTGTAGAGCTAGCCCAGAAAACCAGAATGGGATAGTTTACTGAGTGCTGGGTTTCTTGAGGGTTTCCTGGAGCTTTTTGCCTGTGGTATTCGGTGCAGAGGATGGGTCACCAGGTCAATTGTATTGGAGGCGTATTAAAAAATGATTGGACCATTTAATGGCTGCTAATACCATGGCAGTTATGTCCCTGAGATAAGGGTAACCAGATACCTGGCTCTGGGGCTTGAGCACTTGGACAGTTCCTCTTGAAAGATGGAGTGGTCTCTAGAGAATTCCAATATGCTGTGACTGCTGAGTGTTTCCATTTGTGACAGCACTGCCGACCCCAAGCAGGGACGCAGAGCAGCCTGCAGCCAGCTCTGCCTCAGCAGCACCCTGCCTCTGGGCTCACAGGGAAGCCTGGCACGGTGGCCTCGGCTGCCTGCCAGCAGCACAATGCTGGCTCTGGCAGCAGTGGCTCTGGGAGCTCAGTGGGGCTAGGACAGGATTTGCCCCTGCAGATAAATGCTGTGCTATTGTGAGGGGTGTGCCTGTGTGGGACACAGCACGTGCAAGCTCCTGAAATGAGGTGGGCACTGGGGACAGGGGTGATTGGCACACTGTCAGCTCTTGAAGTCAGATATTGTGAAAGCCTAGGTGCCCTGAATTTGCATCACAGGGTCCCTCTAGTAGGTAGGCCTAGTAGAGCAAGCCCTGAGCTTGCCAGAATTGACGACTAAAAAGGTACAGAACAGTCAAAAATACCTGATTCTGGTATTTTACCTTCTAGTTCTGGAGTTAATCTACCACCAGCCAGCACTTCATGATTCAACTAGATTTAATCCTTTCTGGGATTTGGATTCAGTGAGCACACAGGAGAAAAGTCTGTCTGGATTAACCCAAAGGCCAAGTCCAGCTATGTCTATTCTTGGTCACAGCCTGGACCACGTAGTCCTCAAATACCTGTTTATGTTTCTGTGTTTTTTAAAACCTCCTGTATGCAGCCAGTAAATATCTAGCAAACTGTGTTGATGCACTCCAAAAAAAAAAAAAAATACCAGGCACATTTCAAAAAACACAATTGTCAGAGATGTACTTATGATCCTGAAGCACAAGAATCCCCTGTATGCACATCATCTCGCCAACAGACATGTCATACTAACTTACAACATCCTCCTTATGTAATTCCCTTCACATATTGTTACTAAATATGCTTAGCACAACACAACAGCCTCTTGCATTCAAGCCTATGCATTCTTAGCTCATGAGTTTTTCCATAAGTCCCATGAACATTCTGTGAACTTCCAGCTCCTGGATTCATGGGAACAATAAAAATTTCAACACAGTTTTTAGGTTTTATGGTTGCAGAAAAAACCCACACATAAATATGATCTAAAAAGCCCCCAAACCAGAAGGCAAATAAAAATAATCCCAGAAACATTACTGTTGTGCTGATAAATCCAGTGATTTTTAAGATGTATTCTTCAGGGATCTCTTGAATGGTTTGGGGAGGGCATGGTTGGCCACTCTTGTGAGAAACACATACTTCTCCATACCCAGGTCTCATAGAACTCTTTCCTTCTAAGCCTCACACAGGTGCTGCGTAGCACTCACAGGCACTCCCTGCTGGAGATGCACTGTAGTCTGGGGTGAAATTCATCCTGTTTAGATTCAGTCTGCCCAAGAGTCAGCTCCAGTCATTACAGAGATCAGGGTGAGAACTGGAGGCGCTAATGGAGATGAGAAATGCAGGCTCTAGGGAGCTGCTAAGGTCACTTCTTTGGCTTAATGAGGTGCATGAGATGCCAGAACAAACAGGCATCTGTTTAGCTGCCGAAACAGTGTGTCCTGCCTTGGAGCAGCTGCTCCCATGAGATGGTTTCCAGAGCTCAGCCTTGCTGCATTGCACCCTGTCCCACTGCGTGTGGGGCTTTCATCTCTGAGCGTGCAAGCAGAAGTCGTGGTCAGTGAGTAGGGGGATGCGGTGGGTCTTCCTCAAGACACCTCAGAGACAAGTTCTGGGCTGCTGGCAGCAGTGCAAGCCCTGGTGGCCCTGCTCCACCCTGGGCTGTGCAGCTTGCAGTGTGTGCAGGTGCCTTCCCAGCCCAGCCTCTGTGTCTGGCTGCTTTTGTGCCAAGGTGTGCCCTTGGTTTGGAGTTAGGATTGTTTTCATGCTGTGCTGATGTCTCTTGGCATGCCTAGGGGCACGGAGGGGAGCCTAGCAGGCCAGCACCACAGGCACAGCTGGTTCATGTCTGTTCCCACCAGACTGTGATATCAGGGCATTACCAGAGCCCTGACTCCACTGGTCTCCCAAAACCACCTCGATGTGGACAAGGAGATGGAGTCTCTGAAATGAAGTCTCTGCTCTCCCGAGGTTACCTCCCTTTTGACTGCTGAGAGAGAAAACACAGCCTATGTTATTTGCTTTATTCTAAATGTCTGTAGCCAGGTCAGTTGAATCCTTGCCTGTGCCAGCTTTGGCCATGACCAGTTTCAAGGAGCAGCAGTCCCCTGAGCAGAGACGTGTGTGTGAACAGCAGCCTCAGCAGGGTTTCCTTGCTTTGTGTGTCTGTCTGGAAGATTGCTCTCCATCCTGTTATACTGCAGCAGAGTGCGAGGGGAGCAGAGGCAGCATGCAACTGGCCTGAGAAGTGCTTCAGATTTTTGTGGCTGTGTGACCCTCTCCTGCTCTCACTCGAGCCTGCGGCAGCTGGAGAGGCGAGGGTGATGTGGACGAGAACTGTCTTCTGGAGAGGGATTTCTCTAAATCCAAAAGGACACTCAGTATGTTCTCTAAGCTCACGGATGTTTTGCAAGAGTCATGAGTGATGGCAGAGACAGACTTTGCAGTCAAGTCTTCTGAGGATCAGTTGGGAGTTTTGGTTGAGTAAGAATTGGCATTAAAATTCTGGATCTGACCCAGAGCAAGTACTGAGTCTGTGGGTGAGGCTGACCCGAACTGAGATATGCACTCCATGACTGATACACATGGGATCAAGTGCAAAAAACAAAGAGAGCTGCCCACCAGGACCTTGTGTGGGCTGGAGCAACAGTGCCTTGGGAGATTTTTCATACTGGCTCTAGCAAAAACTTACTGAGGGTGGAGAGGGAACTGAAATGGGTAAGACTGAGGTTCACAGGAGATGTACTCTGTCTGACACCATCTGCCTTCTGTCTTCTTTATCTCCACTGCAGCTACAGTCTTTGCAAACTTTTAAATGTCAAAACTTTTCTTTTTTAAACATCCTGCCTGTGCCAGTGGAGAAAATCTAAATATTATATAGAGAGCAGGGCATAGGACTGGCACTAGTTCTAGGCTAGAAATTATTTTCTTTTTTTTTGAGGAGTTTCAAAGCACTGGAAAAACTTTATTTTTTGTTCTGTCAGAGGCTGGAAAGTCAAAATCTGAAACATATTGGTGAACTGAAAATCTGGATAAGAGCAGTAAGGTTAGGGGTCAAGTGCAGCACTTTGTTTAGATAATTTTCAAATATTTTGGTTTAGTTCTGAATTTTTCTAAATAGTTTCTTGCCACTACAATTATCTTAAATTTGGAAAATAAAAAGATGCTTTGAAAAGTAGAAATTTGAGCAATTTGGAGGAAGAAGAAGCATCAAACTGGAAACTTTACAAGAAAAAACTCTTTCCCAGAGAGAAAAACAGTTATAGTCGAAGGGCATTGCATTATGAAACCCCCCAAAAACCTGATCTTCCCTGCCCAACAGCTGTCTCTGGAAAGGGATGGTGTTCAGCCCTATACTTCCAATAGTTCATCTTGAGGCAGTGTAGCTTGTCTCAGATCTCCCTTTTACTGCCCCATTCTGTCCCTGGGACTTTCTTCCCTGCTTGTGGAAGTGTTTGTGTTGTCTGATAAACACTGAGAAAAACCATATGTGAGCTGGGTTGCATTATGCAATATGGGAGGATGGGTTACTAGCTACTCTTCAACTTGTGAAAGTTTTCCTTTTTGGCCACATCTCAGGAGGGGATATTGAATTACATTGCATTTCATTTCTGATTGACATTGGATGCCCAAAATTTACTTCCAATGCAGGCACAGGTTTTATTCTGCTGAAGGAATTCTTATATTCCCTGAAATTTTTAGATCAACATGAGCCTGCCAGTGCCAACTCCTGCTTTACAAGCAACTACTAGATCCTAAGGCTGAATTTATAGTCTTATTTCCTTGTAAATGTCAGATGTAATTTTGGGAGAATGTTCAGATATATCCAATACTGATCAACTCACCATTTTCATTACAATGCAGTCAAATCAGATGCAGCTGAGATCCTTACCCATACCCTTGAGGGAACCTATTGACAGGGTATGGAGGCAAGCTTTGGAAATAATAGACATGAAAACGTATAAATCCTGTATTAAAGTTTTATAAGTTTCATTACACAGTGATATTTCAATTACTCCATGGGAGACTTGGATGAACCTACAGGAAAAAGGCAGCTGTGGATTGGCAGCTTTTTGTTCTGCTTTAGTTCAGGATATTTCCATTTGATTAGAAATAGGAAATCCCTTCAGCTGAAGGGCCAACACTGGACCAATTTGCATTGAAAATAAAGAACTTGAGGAAATTTGCAATGGTCCCCAATTCCAGTTAATTTCAGCAAGTTTTGAGGCTCTTTGTCACCTTTCTGGTCACTCCCACAGAACAGAATTGGCTCTTGCCAGCCAGGGAAATAACTGTAATCTCATGTTACCTGCCAAAACTCCTTATCCAGAGTCTAATGCCTCCAGAGGGGATCCAAACTAGAATTCATTACTGGACAGATGAGGGCAGACTTTTTAGCCTATTGTGACAGAACAAGGAGTAATGCTTTTAAATTAAAAATGGATCGTTTTAGATATAAGAGAGAAGCTTTTTACAATGAGGGTGCTGGAACATTGGCACAGGTTGCCTAGAGAATGCCCCATCCCTGGAAACATTCAAATTCAGGTTGGAAAAAGCTTTCAACACCGTGATCTAGTTGAAGACATCCCTGTCCATTGCAGGAAAGTTGGACTGGATAAGCTTTAAAAGTCCCTTCCCACCCAAACCATTCATGACTCTATGAAAAGGGTGAGCCTTAAACCTGTGACCCTCTTCCTGTGTGTGCTTCCTCCAAGGCAGGTGCACCTTGAAAGAGTGGAGAGAACATATTCTTTCTTTTTTATTTTTTCATGGAAAATACATGTGGAAAAATCCAGTAGTGCTGTGATTAAAGAAGCCTGCAGGTGAGGCATGCCCTGAATCAAGACCAGATTGGCAGTTAGCTCCAGGAAAGGACTGGTGTCTTGTGGGGAAGGCTGTTTGACCAAATCCTGTTGATACTCACATCAAAATGTCACTTTTGGTGACTTCAGAGGAGTCTGGATCAAATGATGATAGCCTTGTGTGTTTCTGAAAATCAGTTTGTATTTTCAAATGCAGTGAGTAGTAAATATCACTTACTAAAGTACCTCATGTGTACTTGGCAGGTTGCAATCAATTGCCAAAATCAGTGTTCTTCCTACCATTGAAGCACAATTATTCTGAGGAAATGAAGGTACCAAGGGAGTGATATGCCTTACTGCAGGCAGCTGTGAAAGACAGAGCAAGGCTCTGGAACTGGGAGTGCTAGCCCCTCATTTTGTATTCATAATGCTCTTTCTCCTGCACTTCACAAGAATGCACATTTCAGAATGTGGAAGGACACTTTTTCTCTGTGGTTCTCTAACTCCCTGGACTACAGTTGCAATCTAAGTACAACAGAGAGCAAGCTGGAGCCTCGTAAGGAAATGGCATGCAAGGTCTCCCATGCACCATGCATTCGCCTCCGAGAGAGATCAGTTAAACACACATTCAGGGCCATTGAGTAGAGTAGCAAGAAGCTGGTTTTCTTTCCCAGCCTTTGGTCCAAAGCACTTGACCTTTATCATCATATCTCCTGTGTGTTAGGAAGGGCCGTATTAAAGGCTCGTTCCTCTCAGTTGTAGGAGGAGTGCTTACAGCTATTCACTCTCTGACAGTGCAAAGCTGTCCCAGAAACACAGCCTCAGAACAGCCTTTTACTGAGGGGAACAATAAGGCTTAATATAGAGCCTGGAGTGATATTATAGAGGCAGAGCAGAGATTAGTACATTGTTTGTGCTGTAAAGGATTTCTTGTGAGGACATTAATAGAAAAGGCTTTGCCTAATCGTATTGTTTGTAGGCTTGTTTTGTTTTGCCCAAGTGATAGGCAAGTCCCTGCCTGTCAAAGGGAGCAAAGTTCAGCTTCCAATTTTCCATGAACTAAAAAATTATCTTTGCAAAGTGTTGAGATTGGCTTAAAACAAATGTTACAAGTGGAGACATTTCTTTTTCTTGCAGCTAATTTCTGACCATTTAGGTAAATCTGCAAGTTACGTTCCTATGCACAGGGATAAGAAGTCCCCGTGAAGGGGAGAGAGAATACTGAATGAGGTTCACACATAAATCCTAAGATTTCACAAGCTGGACTTTTAAAAAATCCACCCAGTTTCACAATAACCACAGTCAGAATATGAGGGAGGGTGACCCTTTGAATCAGAAAGGATATTTTCAAGATTGTCTCTGTTGACTCTTAGTTTGGGTATTTTCCTTCCCTTCCCGGTGTGACCCTTGGGTCATGTGTGCATTGTATGTATTATATTTTGGGAAATCTAGTTTTTCAGGGCACACCACTCTCCCCTGCCTCTTTTTCTGCAGCTCTTATGAGGAGCAGGATAGCTTTCTCTGTAGCCCTTCTTTCCCACCTCTTTCCATACAGTTTTGGAGGCAGTTCTTTATTTCCCCAGCTGCTATTAATTGCCTCTCTCTCATGCTCTCTAACTCCCTCACTGCCCCTTGCACACCCCCGCTTCAGGGACAAACTTTGAGAGGAGCTTGCACTCCACTAAAGACATCTATCTCCAGCTAAATCCTTCCAAAACATTGCCACTCTAGCTGAATACAATTTGCTCTTTCCATGCCAAGGTTTGCTTCAGGAAATCCCCCAAATGAATTCAAAATACTGTTTTGCATTTGTTGGGACCTCTGCCCAGTGCTGCTTGCAGCGCACAAGCTGTGTTTGGTGCTAGTTGGGTCAAGATAGCTCAGAAAAATCTCATGGCTGGGTGTTGGTGCTTCTCAGCCTGTTGGCTCACACACACAGGCACACACTCACACACTCAGCCTCTCTCTCCTTTGAACAGGAAACTCAACTCAGCATGTGGTGAGTAACCAAGTATCAGCAAGGACTTTCTTGCAATTTCTTAAATTCTGTTAAAAAAGAAACTCGAGAGGGAGAGAAAAAACCTCGTGTTAAAATAAACTCTTGGGTGTAAATAGGTCAGCACAATCAAAAAATCTGGGTGTTTAATGGAGGGAATCTGGCCATGAATCATTAGTCCCTGATTTGGTTGGAAGAAGTGATGCCTGTAAGTTTTTAAGAAGTTTGGAAAAAGTTAAAAATGCAGCAGATATCTGTGTGGACATGGGATGCAGGCCTGTCGACGAAAGCAGGCACAGCTCTGCTCAAGCACATTGGAGCTGTGCAAGAGGTTTGGTTTTGGCCATAGAAATAACACAGCTATAGGTTAAACATGGCCTGGTTCATTACATTTAAGTCCATAGGGATTTGTGTGGTTGTCTGGATGGATTCTTTGTATAGCCTGCATTGTGCATGCCCTGTGATTCATCTGTGAGGTCTGAGTTGTGGCAGAGTCAAAGTTCATTTTTTTAAAAAGAGAGGTATCATACATTGGTTCAAAGTCTTCAAGAGATAGAAGACCCGTAAAGTCCTTGGGTTAGACTAGCCAAGGGTTAATTACCTTTATCTGCCTGAGCATACATCATTCTGCTCACTGCTCCTCATGATTGGCCTCTGCCCCCATGGCATGAAGTGTGCCTGTCTCTCCTCAGCCTCACTTGCTGTACTTCCAGCTGTGCTATTGCAAAGTGAATGCTGCTTTTGTATCTGAGGTGATCAAAACAGAATGAAAGCTTTGGACAGCCACAGTGCCTTCTGCTCACTCAGTGTCCAGCCAGAGATGATGGGAAACTGAGCCTGATACCCTGCACTGGGAAAGGTCCATAAATAGCACACTTACACAGTCTCCTCTCCTAAAATTCACAGTTTTGCACAGGGAACATTTCACACATACAGCTATTTGCATTTCATCCTTTGATTTTTAAGGAAAAACTGCTAGGAAGAAGTTTGACATTAAACAAGAGCCATTTATTATTCTACTTGAGAGGGTCTTGTGATTGAATTTTATTTTATCTTGGCTGAGGCAGACACTTACATGGCTAGCCAGAGTTCTGCACAACAAAAAAGAGTTGAATGTTAACATCAAAGTTTGGCCCAATGATCTTACCAAGGAAAAGGTATTTCCTGAATGGGGAGCAGCAAGAGCCGTGTAGCTCATACAAACTCCCGGCAAGAATATACGATGTTGCTGTTTGCAGAAAATCATTACCACATGGCACAGTGATGGTGGGTGTATGCAAACCCACAGGGTGCAGCAGGATGGATGAATAACTTCTCTCTGTGGTAAATTGCAAAGTCAAGGTGATGGCAAGCAAAGATCTTGCTTTGCACTCGTTGGTCATGCTCCATTCTGCCTTTGTGCTGGGCATGCGCTCTGTGCAACGGGAATGTGCCGTGGGAATAGCCATGGCCCCAGGGCTTGGAGCCTCAGCCTTGAGCCTAGCAAAGGAGAGCAATAGCAAGGACAATTAAATCTTGGTTGGCCTTCTGCTGTGCTCAGCATGGAGGAGGTTTCTCTGGGTTCGTTAACACAGCTCTGATTCACAACCTTGAGTGGAAGGAGGCCAGCAAGCACAGTGTGCTATTCCTCTGAGCGAGCTGTTCCGGCTAAATGGAAGCAAAAATTGCAGCACTCTTTCCCCTGAACAACTTGAGAGGTGCTCTGAGAGTTTCATTAAAATGTCATGCCATTTTAATATCTTTTGTGGTGGAGAGTGGGTTGCTCACATTGCCAGGGAAGTTAGTATGTTGCTATGGTATTTTACCAAATCCTGGCTTCTGTTGCCTGGGTGGAAAACAGCCTGTGTATTCTGTGAAAAATTAATGTAAAAAACCCACCAGCTTTTGAGGATGACAAGGGACAAAATAATTTTTTTTCCAAGTTTGTTCTTCAAGAGAGCCCAAAAACTGAGTTGTGTCCTGTGTAACAGGTGCAAATCTGGGAACTTGGGATCACATCCTTTTCCCAGCCCAGCAGAACAGGCTCTTTAACTCAGGGTGGTGGTAGGAAAATAACAGTGCATTTCTCAAAGGCAGACTCTTTTTCTGGCCATGACTTTTCCAAGATCAAGGTCATTATCTTTGCAGATTTGTTAATTTCTCATAATGGGTTGACTAAAAACTTATGCAAATTCATTTGTATATGAACTACCTCCTGTGTATGTCCATGAAGGAATTTGCACCTTACATCTGGTGAGTTGTGTGACATTTTTGACAGGGTGGTTAGAGCTGCTCTTCTTCTGAAGGCAAAACCCACAAGAAACTGTGAGCACAGCTGCCTATAATGAGCTACTGTAGGGATGCTCACAAGATAGACCTATTTGTGAAACTTTACTCCTAAAATGCAGGATTCACAGAAGGTCTTAATGGATCTTTTATGACTGAGAAGCATTGATCTCTGAACTGGAGGAGGCACACGGCCTAATTCACTGAGAAAGCTGCTGATTAAATGATTAAAAGAGATTTTGTTTCCTGTCTTTTATACTTGTGCTGAAGCTATTTTTTCTAGTCATAGATGAGTCTCAGCCAGTTCCCAGAGATGCAGAAAATCAAAATCTTCTTCTTCTTCTTCTTCTAAACATCAGTTTTGTACAATTGAATTCCATTGGTCTGAGAGGGATTTGGGGAAAGCTTTTAATATTACATATGGCTTTAGGATTCAAAGAATTTCCATGTAATGAAGTATTGTCTTCTGGACTTTTCCCTTTCTGCTTTATACTTAGCAGGTGGTATTCTAACACTAGCAGCTTGGGACAGTTTAAATTTCATATTAGAACTGTACTATCTGAACTGAAATCCCAAAGGGAATTTTTATCCCTTTTCTTTCCAGCATGTGTCAATGGAAACAGTCCTCTGAAGGTCAGGAGCAAGTCCTGTCCCTAAATATAAAATTCCTTTGGTTATCACAAAAGCAGTGTTCACCACAGGAAGGGACTGGACTTCTGAGAAGGGTGCAAGTTTTGATTTCATAAAGTTTATTTTGCAGAAGGGTCGTGGACAGAGTCTTGGAGACTGGTAAAAATCAGTGAGATATTATCAGCCCACAGTGAGGTTTTATGTTCCAAGGCTCCTGGCAGGTAACCTGCGTCCTTCGTTTCCATGCTACTGATTCTGATATTATGTTAAATAAAAACAAGAGTAAAGAAGACTTTTATAACCGTGTTTTCCATTGCAGACATAAAGCAGATCATGCAGTTTGGTATAAAAGGGACAAGCATAGCTTATAAAATTTATTTGAGAAAGACCTGACTGCACGGAAACTTATCTCAACACTCCCATCAGTAATATTACACTAGTGTAGCAGCACCTCTTTTTTCATTATTGGGAACACAAAAAGCCAGTTGGCTTGATTGCACATGGAATGGCCACCTCATAAATGTGCTGTAATCCTTGTCATGAGAAGTTTTTAAAGGTTCTTGGTGGGAGCTGGTCACAGTTTTCTTTCCCACTTTTATTTTAACCCAACAGTTGTAGTGAAAATATTAGGGTACTGCTGTTATTTTCTTCAATATTTTTATACTTTTTGATTTTTTTAGAGTTCTTTAGTTAACAATATCTAGAAATAATGTAGTTTGAAATATTTTTTTCCTTTCTTTTCCTGTTTTCTATACCAATTTTCCTCCTCCATCCTCTTTTTTTTTTTTTTTTTTTCCATGGCTGTAAAACCCCAAATAGTGGTGAAAAAGGCCTCTAAGAGTAAAGAACTATAAAGGGAGAAAGACCAGTAACAGGAGAGAAGCCTAGGTCCAGATCCCTGTTCTGCTATACACCTTCCAAGAGAGAATTATTGAATGATTCTCTGGCTTAGATTTTAAGCACCAATTTGAGCATGCATTTAAACCCAGCCTTATCCAGTGTCCAGATTGTCTGGGAATAGGTTTGAGAGGGCTCCTGAGTAAAGCTGGGAAGAAGCTCAGGTCAGCCTTTAGAGGAGACACAGTGTGCTGGCCAAGGCTCCCACTGCTTGTCAGACACCTCTCAGCCTTCCTGAGGCTACCGCACGGCACCGATGGGACTGATGCTCTCTGCCACATCCCAGCTGGGGCTGGCTCAGGCAGCTGACTGACAGATGGACCCCTTGGCTTCCTGGTGTTTTCTCTCCATCACACTCGGGCCTCTCTGTCCTGGTGTGTGAGTAGGGACATAAGATTTCCTTGCCTCAAAGCACTACTCTGAAGAAACCGTAAGCAAAACCTGGGATGCGGTGAGGTACTACACTGAGAAGGGCCATAAAGCAGCTATAGCAGCTCCCTGTTGTCAAGGTGGGGGAAAATGCTGTGCTGACATTACCTAGAGGCCCATGGGGAGCTGAGGTGGTTCTTTTCAGGTTTCTGGGAGGTCCTGCAGGCTGGCTTTATCAGATCCTCATGTTCCTTTATGAAATACAGATGCTGACGCTTGGAACATTTGTCTCCACGAGTCACTGACACACAGGTGCCATATGCCCTGAACCAACAACTGCACTGCAGCAAGCAGAGGTGGAGGTGGGGCTTGCAGGGCACATTTAGCCAGACAGAAGCCAGGAGACAATGGGAGGCAGCTCCTGCTTCCTTTCCTCACATGTCTGTGATGAAGTGCAAAAATATGTGTGGAATTTCTTCCCAAGCCAAGGCCTCTGTGTTTGTCAACAGCTTTGTTTTGTTGATGGGGCAAAACATGGAATGTAATAGCTTGAAAATTAGCAAGGAAGATACAGGGATAGAGCATGATGCAGTCTGAGGAAAGCCAGTGCAGGTGGGGCTTAAAAACCCAACACAAGGAGTTCTGCCAGATGCTGAGAAGAAAGCTGAATGCAAGTGAATTTTTCTGTTTAGATTTTCCACAGCATGACATTCCCATAGTGTCAATCTTCATCTATCTGCTTGTTAGAGCTTCTTGCAGAACACCATAGGGAAGAAACTGCTCTTAGCTTTTTCTTTGGTGGGGTGAAGCCCAGTGGTGCAGCAGCAGACAAAGCCTCATCTTGTGCTGAGCACTGCACTGAGTGTAGGGGTAAGCAGATTCCAATTTGTATGCCTCTCAGTGGGCTTTCTTTTCACAACTCTTAAAATTCCAATTAAACAGTACTGTAAGTATTGAAATCAGTTTAAGAAAGTTAATCCATTGTTTGAAAACACATCGAGACTGTCAACTTGATGTCGTGTGTAGTTATTCAAGGTCTAAAGCCCTGAAAAATAGACCTCACAAGAGAATTGGCAGCTGACCCTTAACTTCAAATGTCATTGCTTTTATACTGCAATATGAATTATTTTCTGTTTTACAAGCTTATGTCATTCACCCTGACATGGACTGGATTTTTCATTTATATTAGTGACAAAATGTACTTGTTCTGCAAATTCCCAGGACTTGAGTGTTCTCTAGGTCTCAACAGCTGTCGTCTTTTTCCCAAGGTACTTGAGAAATGTTCTCTGGAGTTGCTGTGAATCACAGATGTTTGTTCTGAAGGATAGGGTTGGTGGTCCAGGGCCATGTGTAAGGGCACCTTGAGGAAATTCTACATGGGGGTCAGTTTCAGTGATGCTCAGTGCTGGAAGGAAGCATTTTCCTTACTGCCCATCAGCAGAAAAATGCTAATTGACTTTTGAGGCCTCAGTCCCTGCCGTAGAGAAAGGCAACAGGAGGTGGAAAAAGGTTTTGTTGTCTTTCCTGGTAGTTCATTTTGCAGTCTCCAAGATCCATCTGCTTGTAGGGAGTGGGGGACATTCAGAAAGAACATCTGTGAGTATCCCATGTCGTTACACTTCCAAAGCCAATGGCAAAGACCTTGGCGAGATCCAGGGTTTTCAAACATGAGCCTTTTCTGCAAGTGTTTAGACAGATGGTTTGCTACTGTAAGGAGCATCTTCAGGGAATTCACTCCTATTCTCAATGTTGCAATTACTGTAGGCTCAGGGCTGGCTGTCTCCTGCTGAGTTTCTGAACAGTGTTTGTTTTTGCTTGATGAAATTCTGTCTTAGATTTTTTAGTGATTATGCTATATTGTGTTCTGCCAGGCTTTGAAATGAGATCAAATTGCTTTTCCCTCAACATTCACTTACAAAACATATGTCGGCCAAATCTTGAAGTTCCTACTTGTGTACCGGTCACCCACTGAAAGTCAATGGGACCTTTGACTGAGTAAGCACTGTGTGAAAACCAAGTGTGAAGGTGGGGGGCACTTCTTGGCTGCGGAATAATAGCTTGCAGCAGCAATAATTTCATTTTCTCTGAAAGAGGTAATGGGTACACTGATGTCGCCTTTAATGAGATATTTTTTAAGACAAGGTTTGCCCAGCCCATGGTAGAAGTACTGTTCTCCAGTTTGGCAAAATGTTTATTTTTTTAAAGTTGATTTTCTGCCTAAACCACACTAAACTCCAAGTTAAGTGTTCTTTCCAGTGATTTGTAGAACCTGCTCACCAAAACTGACACCATTTTTGGTGACAATCTAGCTGTGAAATTGCTAAGAGAATCCATTTCACTGAGAAATTGTGGAAATCTGACCTCAGATGGATCAAGAAGGCATGTTTGGGCAAAAGTCTTTAAGCTGGAAGGATGTAATACATAGTACTTTGTGCACAGTTAACTGATGTTTTAAAATTAGGCTCTTGTAAGAGAAACATCCACTAATCTCTAATAGACACAGTCCAGATCACATCCCAACATTTTCACTTGCCATATAATACAAAGCTGAATATGAGCTTTGAAACTCTGACCCTTTGTGGAGGTGTTTGAGGTGCTGTCCCTTGGATTTCACAATCGAACACTTAAAAAGCTGCCACAGAACCAGGTTTCTATCAGAAAACCTCTTTGCTGATAGAAAAGGTTTCTCTTTTTCACAACCAGGCAGACCTGACCACACAGTAAGAATGAAACTCATTGCTGAGAAAATAAATAGCACATGACTATTTAGATCCTTGAAAAACAAACTCGGTGGTCTTTGCCCTGGTCTGTTGAGGAGGAAGAATAGTACATTTTCTTTCCTACTCCAAATATTTAGTAGATCTCTGCACACTGCAGTCACTGTCCTACTGCCTATATTAATTGAAGAAAACAGGGCTGATTTTGTGTTCATGTACCATATATGACTGCTGTGATATCAGTGAAGTTCACACCAGTATTAAGCTGGTGTGTTAATGGACTTAAGTCTAGATGCTATAAACACTTAGAAGATGTTGGAGTCTTTAAAATTGAAATACCTACTATTACAGTGATTTAATAATTGTAGAAGGCAAGTTTATTTGTGTATAATTTTTTAGATTTTTCAGATGAGTCTGGGGAAATGAGCCCTGATTTCTTAGAGAAAAGAGGATTTTGGGTCCATGTGTATGTCTGTGTGTGTCCCTGACACCTTTTTGAATTCGTTGGCTGACTTCCACCAGATTTGTTAGAGAAGTATAGATGTCTAAGATAAGTAAGCCTCTGAAAGTACATGGCTGGGTGAAAGAAAATTTTGTTGGGAGGACCTGACAGTAGGGAAAAGAGCAGAACCAGAGTGCACTTTATTAGAAATGAGAGAATCCATATGGGGAAAAACCCTTACAGATGTCTCGGTTGCAAAAAAATTTTAGATATCAAAGTCACTCATCCATGATACATGAATCTAAAGGAAACTGATTTCATTGATCCTGGTGCTTTTGTTTGTTCAGCACACCTAGTTTTGCATTCAAGTACTGGAATAAGAATAAGAAAACACCCTTTCCTGGAAAAAAAATTAAACAACTCAAATATATTAGTGAGTATGGATCCTTTTAAAAAGAGCAGTGTTTTCTATTAACAGAGAACTGAAACAGGTTCTGAATAACTGGGATCCAATAATGGTGTGTTGGGCAATACTGTGTAAATATCTCCTGTTCTTCCATTCCTGGTCCATTACCTGTTTTAAAAATGGGGTTAACGATGCTTAGGTGACTAGGGATGTGTTTTACTCACTGAAAAGAAATGATCCCTGAGATAAGTGTAATTAAAAGCTCCATATACTTTAAACTCTAGTTACTTACTATTATGGCATTAGACTGTAAGATCTTTGAGTTCCAAATTTTCTTAATATATACAAGAGTGGTCACTTTAATTGATGCTAAAACCTAAGTAGTCGCAAAAACAGTGAGCTTCTCATAATGCTCCCCATTGTATTAATTTATAAACAATAAACTCAAAAGATACCATACATACCATGCAAGGCAGAGGGAAAATTTTGGTCTAGCTGTTAAGCAAGTGAAATTCGGATATGTTTCTGATCCATATGATCCTGTACAGTGGATGGATGTGGCTGTATGGTCTTAAAAACAGGAGGGGTTCTGAGCTTTGCTACACTTCTGCTAACTGGATACACATTGGTAAAAGGCATATGAGATATTTCTGTCGGATATTAAAATATAGGGAGGCTTGAGGCTCTATGTTTTATGTCTCTCCAAATCAGTCTAATAATTTCTTTTGTTTGAATAAAAAGTTTGAGGAACATTTTTTCCACAGCTGATATTTCTGGAAGCTTTTAAGGAACACAAAAAGCTTTGATGACGTCATTAAAAACATGAAAGATGTGTTTGAGTAAGGGTTTCTGGAAAGGTTTAAACCATGCAATGCTCTGTTCAGCTGTGGAGCAAAAGTTGCTGGATGGCTCTGTTGATTCTCCATGTCACTTGAATGTGAACAGTTTTATACCGTAGCCAGAACCCAAACCTAATTTTCTCTGGACCTAAAGCTCAGATGTTAATTGGCATAGGAAGGTTAGGTCTGAATATACTTTGACAGAAGTACCATGGCTTTATCCCAGCTCTGGTGAGGAGGCAACAGTGGCTTGAGTTATAAAACATGCAATTTTCTAGGTAAGAAAATTTACCTTTTTTTTAGTATAAGAAAATCATTCTAACATGTTCTTTAAATAAATTAATCAAATACTGGCCAGATTCCCCCCAAATTCACATGGTTACATTAAGGTCAACTGGGGGCCAATTAACTTGTGTTTGCTTCCCAGGGTCATCTGAACTCAGCAATTCTTGTCATTAAAATAAAATTGGGCTTGATTTCTGGTGCAGAGAGAACAGCTGTGATTCCAGGTCTTCAGCTTTGTCTAATTCCAAGGAGCAGTGTGCAAACAAACTAATCATCTCAGATCTTAGCAATGAGCATGGGGAAGTGTGAGTTATGCTCATCAGTAACTTGTGCAAGGGAACTAATTAGGAGCAGATGCTTAAATTTTCCTAATGTTTATATGAGGAGAACAAATTGCCCACTGGCAGAAATAGCCATCTGTAAAAACGGTGTTCAAGCCTCATAATTTTAAATGTTCTTTTTGTATTCTTAATTTGCATGTACAAAATAAATTGCAGCGAGAGACACCCAGCCAGCAATGGGTCAGTGTTCTTAGGGTTTGCACCATGTCACCCAGCAGTTCTGTTGAGACCATTACAGATTCTGCTGAGGATTTGGTGTCTAAAAACCACTGTTTGTAAAAAAATTAGTTTTATTTCCTCAAAAGATAGCATGCACAAATCATCTTACAAAAGTCAACAAAAGTAGGAAATGTTAATCTTCTCTGATTCCCTAGAAAAGTAGTAAGAATTTTATGGCAAATAAATGCTTCACTCTCCTTTTTTCTGTTCCACTAGACAGGAGAAAATAAACGAGTCATTAAAACACTGGTGTCATGCAAGAGAGTAATGTTCTCAAGGTATGAAAACACATCACCTCCCCTTCACAGAATCCAACCTCTTTTAAAAACAATGAATACTGAAGTGTTTAGGGATCCCTTTGTATAAATCGTGTATGTTCCACACAGTGAATGACCTGCCCATTCCCACAGATGTCAGCTGGGACATAAAAGCTTGCTTTGGCTGCACTCACCACGTCCTCCTGCTGTGGGCTAGAATGCTTCCCTGCCCCACCTGTGTGCTGCACTGATTGATTGAAAACCAGACTGCAGACCATAGCCTGGAGAAGCAATTACTTGTCCCTCAAAAATCAGTCTTCTGTAGCTTGAAACTGACTTTCCAGAAGGCCCAGGAGGAGCATTATGGTAGCATTGGGGTAGTTATTGGGAAGGTTATCATCTGGGGAAACCTTGACCCCACCAACCAAGCAGCATGGGAATGCTTGACTGCCAGCTGTAGCCTGCCAAAGACTAAACCAATTGTTTTTAGCTCACTGGTATTACTGCAACACTGCTGAACTTGAAGGGAGCCATTGAGTTTGTCTGGGATATCGCGGGCCACTCCATTTTGCAAAGTTATTCCTGGACTGAGTTCAATAAGGTGTGCTAGCAAAAACTGTCTCCTCCAGGGTGGGCTTCAGCAATGCTCTGAGTACTCCAAGACATGGAGACATCCTTCACTTTTTTAGGTGATTTTCTTCAATACCTAAGGACAGACATAGATTTTTTTAAAAAAAAAAAAAAAAAAAAAAAAAAAAAAAAAAAAAAAATGGCTACTTTTTTANAAAAAAAAAAAAAAAAAGTATGGCTGCATTTCTAACTGGAATTTTTATGTCTCTGATTTGTCAGCTATTGACCTGTGTTGCTGTTACCTTTTCTAGATTAAAAGCTTCTGTCAGTGACTAATATATCCTAATATATCCTAATATATCCTAATATATCCTCTATCTGAGGATATTCAGGCATCAAAACCAAATCATCACTAAATGTTCTTTTTGAGAAGCTGAGTATGTGGACTTCTTTAGATGCCATACTGCAGGAGAATATTTACTGATGATGTATTGGTGGCTGCAGCCTGTGGACTTCTCCTTCTCTTGTTGTCTCTCAAGACATATTTTCTCCAGCCCTTAAGCAATTTCTCCGGTTCCTCTCTGTTTCCTTCCTAAATCTGTCGATATTTTGTGAAAGGCACCCAAATTTTTAGCATGCAACTATTGCAGATATGGGGAAAATAATTTCTCTCCTGTCTCACATCTCCTCCAGTTGCACTTTGAGCCGTGGCATTTGCTCTATTTTGTCAGAGGAGCATGCTTGGAACTCAGCCTGTGTTGTCTGCTCTGACTGTATAGTTCTGCAGTAAAGTCTCTGCTTTCCTCTTGCAATTTTTATTTCTCTGCTTGCCTGCCTTCCTCCAATCTGTGGAACAAGTCTAAGATTTCCAAGGTCTCAGGAAATGTCTGTCACTCAGTTCTCAAATAATTACATTTTCCCTAGACATCTTTGTTATCTCTATTAATTTCTGTTTTGTTTAAAAGGTCCCATCTTAACAATTGATCCAGTTTTTCATGTCTTTATTTTCAGATCATTAAGGAAAGTGCTTAGTAATGCCCAGGCCAATATCAGTGGGTCAGCTACCCCCTGCCCCCTGTTACACCTAGGCTGATGTTTCTCTGATGTTAACAGCTTTCTGAAAGAGGCAATTCCCTGTTTCTTCAGACATTTAAAATGTGCTTTTATGGTGCTAAAGTACATGAGGGTCCCGTTGTGCCTTGAGAAGAAGGCTGGTCCTCAAGGAGCTTGCAATAAGGTGCACAAGAGTTTGGGAAGCACTTGCCTGCATTGCCCAGAGAGTTCAAGAGCTTGGTTTCCTGGGCAGACACGGCCACCTGCAACACTGAGGAGATGACTCCTTGTATTTGTCTGACCTTTGGCTGCAGCTGTCACACAATTACACTGGGCAGTCTGCACGACTCAGAGCATCCCCAAACAGCACCAGCAGTGCTGCCAGCCCTGGTGGGGACTGTGGTGTTCTGGGAGCCTGCCCAGGAGCACTGAGGGGAGCCTGCAGAAGGCAAGCAGGGTGCTGCTCTCCTGTGGCTCACAGGGATGCTGCTGGGGGTGCTTTCCCTGTGGGTTAGAACAGTGCTTTTCCATGGGTGCTGACTGAGGATTAGCTCAATGCACACCATCTCTGCATTTAACTAGCATCTTGTGTTACTCTCTTTCATATTATTTTTTCTCCATCATTTCCAAATCTGATGTTGATTTCCTTAGGGTGTGTTGCCACTGGGCTTCCAGGCATGTAGATCAGGTCCTTAATTACTCCTTTCATTCTTACCTCTGCTACAGCTGAAGTGAAGATTTACAAGGCCCCTGGAGAGACCTCTTTGCTCATTTCTCAACTAATTAAATTTTTCCCAGGCTGTTTTGACATTTCAGTCTGAAGCACCTTTTCTTCTTCTATTTCTTTTCTCAGAAGCAAAGCTAAGAGGCAGATCCTCAGGAGATAAGAAGTGTCACACATATATTGAGTCTAAACCAGAGGGTCTTATCCCAGGGCTGAATCTAAACCAAGCTTTCTCCTTTCCCATTCTTCAAAGATTCCTTTACCCAGGAGGGACTTCCCAGAAATCGACGGAATTGCACTGAGATATTCAGAAACACAATGATTTCTAGCAGGCAGGATTAGCAAATATTGAAAAAATTTGCTAGTTGATGTAGGAACTTGTGAACTCTCAGTTCCTCAAAGTGTTTGAATTGAAAGCAGGTACCTTGCATTACATGTGTGCAGCAGCCACATGTAGGTGAGTTGGGTGTGGAGATCTCAGTGGAAAACCCATGGCCAGCTTCAGGCAGTTGAGAACAGACTGTTATAAAATCCTATGCCTTAAAATCCCTGGATAACAGACAGTAGCATGGATAGAGCTACTCACAAGCAGAATTTTGAGTGAAAGACCTCTAGGACAGAATGTGTAATTTTTCCACTGTGTTACTAGACTCTAAAAAAAAGGTGCTAGTTGTACCAGCACATCTAAATAACTTCCAGTGTTACCTAAAGTTGTGTCTTAACAGCCTGGGAAGGTTCTGCTTTGCAGGCATTAATTTGGATTCTCTCAGCTGTCTGTCCCCATTTTCAGCATTTTTTTCGCATTTCAGGACACTGTGGTTTGGTTTTGTCATGTGTTCCTGTTACTGTTTCAGGCAAAGGCCAGAGTTGCCTGTCTAAGGGTTTCCTGACCTCTATAAGTACAGACATGGCTAAAGACTCCTGAAAAGGCCAAGAGGATGAAAACAAGTCAGGGTTAAGTTCATAAGTTGGTTGAGTTTAAAGATCCCATATGTGGGGTTTATGGAACCATGTTTTTCAGTTTTAAAAGATTTTTATTAAGTTTTCACAAAATACAAATAAAAAGTCATAAACAAAACCCAGGATCCTGCTCAGAATTACCCTGGAATAAATCTGGAGTAACTGCCTTGGAGTCAGGCAATGTCTCCAACTTTATGTTGCTGGGGCTAAAAGGAGAGCCTGACCCCATGAGTATTTTCAAACGTGCAGTTATAGAGTATGCAATGTTCTCTTAATAATTTAGACTAAGAAATTTACAGGCTGACATTCACTGTGGATTGAGTTGAACCAGTGATGTTTTGATTTAAATACTCTTTTGGATCCACGTGTCATAAGAATGGAATGTGTCCAGTGACCCACGCAGACTTCCCTGTGCCTGTTATCAGCATCATGGCTAGTGCTCCCCAGGCAGCAGGAGCTTGTCCTTGTGACACCTCAGTCAAACAGGAAATCATTGTATTCTCTGGAGAAACTGAGGTCCATGGTGGTGAGAGACTTCCTCAGAGTCACCAAGAGCAGCCTGTTATGTAGGGTGAGGGTAAAACTCTTATTGACTTCACCGTGGCCAAGATTTCCCCAAGGTCCATCCAGGTCTCAGGGAAGTGTTGGGTTGGAGAGGAGTCATCAAGGCAGCTACTGTCAAGATATCAGGTCAGGATTTTTGAGTTGGTTTAAAAGGAAGAGTGAAAAACCTGGGTCCTTTTTGCCTTTTTGCCTCTGCTGCTCTGTCTGTTCCACCTTAGGATGAGGGGTGTGTCAGCTGTGGCGTGGCCAGGCGTGGGCTACCTTGGCTGATAACACCTCTGCTGCATTTACAGACCAGGAACTGACCTTTTTTTGTCCTCAGTGGTCTGGATTTGGCTAGCATTATTAGGGTTTGTTTCCCTTATTTCAAAATTGCATAAATACCATCTTCTCTTGAATCCTTGCAGTCTTTTCCTTGACAGCAGAGGATTCTACAGTGTGTTGTAGAGGGTGAGTCTCCCCACAGAGTTTAATTACACATAGAAACAGAACTCCTGTCCCTCTTGCAATGAAGGGAAGGCTCAGCAGCCAAGCAGGGATTTCACCCAGACACCAGCCCTTTTTTCTGAGCCCTCTGCTCTGCAGGATGTATTCTTTCCATTACAGCCTCACTCCAGGACTCCACAAGGGCACTGTGAGAAAACCACTGTTGTCTCTTACATCAGATTTAGAGTCTGCAGTGCTCAAGCCATGAAAGCTCCACAGAGGCTGGGCAGTCAAATCCACGGAAATCAAATGAGAATTTGAGTAAAGCCCCTGGTTAATAAGTCTTTCCCAAGTCCAATAAACATAACTGGAAATAAATTGCATCCGTACATTTCACAGTTTGATTTACATTAAAATGAAAACATGAGAAAGGCCTGCCATTGACAAGTTCAAACAATGCAAAATTCTGCACAGTTTGTGTTTATCCAACCATAATTTATAGCTCAAATATTCCATTGAGATAAAAATAAATCAATAATAGTACACTGCTCGCGATTTATCTTGGAGTCATTTAAAAAACCAGATGATTGTTTTCCTATGCTGGTAGTGTGGGTCTATCACAGAAGCCATCACATGTGCAATATTTTGCTGTTCAAGGCCCCAGCAAAATGCCTTCTGACAAAGGGCCTCTTTTCACAGTTCAGACAGTTTTGCTTCTGTTCAAGCCTCAACCTTGCCAAGTTCCTCATGTGCTCAGTATCTGAAATAAGACCATCACTCAGCTCCAAATTTAATCTCTGGATGGATTTTTCACTAAAGGGTTTCAATCATCAAGCCCTTTGGAACCAGCATTGTGCCAAGGAGGTGGGTTTGGAAGCAGTGGAGGAGCAGATCTGTGCACGTCCTGCCTGCTGACAGGAATGGGATTCAGAGCTGGTAGCACTGTTGTTCAATAAATACTACTGGATGCAGAAGAGAAAGGAATTCTCCCCAGTCCCTGTGGCTCCTATGGCTTTTGGCAGCATTTCTGAGGTGAGTCACTAGCAGCTGCTGGGGAAGGGAGGGAAGGCTGAGCAGCAGCATGCCATGGCTTCTAGCTGGGCTCCTCCACCCTTCCAGGAGTTCAAGTGGTTTGTTTTTGTTTTACTCAAGTGTCCAGGTTATAGAAGAAACCTTGGTGCTCCAGACTGTGTGTTGTCCTTGGGATTGGCTTGAGTGAGGAGGAACATTTAATATCTGCCAGAATGGTGATTATTAGAGTCATAGAAGACCTCTGGAGATCATCTAGTCCAATCCCCTGCTAAAGCAGGTGAGTCCTGAAGAACTCCAGGGATATTGATTCCAGGGCCTGTCTGGGCTCCCCTCCAGAGCTTGTCCTCTGGGCTACTCCTACAACAGCATCCAGACATAGATGGATGTACACACCTGCTGTGATTGGGAAAATTCCTGAAGTAGAAAAGAGAATGGAAGCTATGTTTGTTCATCTTAATCTGGCAAGCTCTGGCCTTCTAGGAGGCTGGCTGCCCTCTCCTGCCCCTCAGCCTCGTATGGATAGTGTCCCATTTTTTGAGGAGGGGGCAAGAATTCTCAGAGAAATCTGTTCAGATCCACTCTCTGTAGCAATAGTCAGTTTTATCAGGTCTGACTTGGAGCCAGAATTACTTTATGTCATTCCAGCGAAGGCCAAATCTTTGCTGCACTTAGCATTTTCCACCAGGATCAAGATATTGGTCCTGATGTCCCTACTGGGTTTCCCATAGTCTTGGCTCTCAACATTACCTCCCAGAGCACCTTAATAGCATGTCCAGTGGTCAAGGCACAAGGATGCTGTTAACATAGCATCCAGCTACATTTTATGCATCAAAACTCTGCCTGCTATGTAGTTGGGTAAGCACTTTTCAAAAACCACTGCACAGCTGCCCATCTCACATTCCTCTCGGGTGTTCATCACTCTGGCCTCTGCATGGTTTCCACATGTTGGCAGCTTTATCCTGGGTAGTCCTTGGTATCTGCCCACGGTGCTCCTCTGCTTTTGTTGTGGCCATGGCACTCCCCCATCACCTCTCCCTTCCTGAGAGCCTTCCAGCATAGGAATTGGGCAGGATTTCCTGCTGCCTTTCAACCCATTCAGAGCTTTGAGGGTGTGAGGGAGCCGGTTTCTTCTAAGTGCTTGTCCCCAAGCCAGTCAAAGCCCTGGGGACAGGGCTGGCTCTTGGCTGCCTCCAGCATTCACACCTCTGCACTGGGTCTGCACACCCTCACAGCCACTGCAGGCATGGTCTGTACCTGCAAGAAAACAGGGTGACTCCCTACCCTGGACATGATTTACCCCTTGTCTAAGGCACTGCTTGATATTCAAACACTCACAGACAGTTTGTTCACTGCCCTTCTCCCCCTCCTTACACTTTAATTCCCCTCAAAGCTCCTTACTAGGGCTTGTACCTGGATGTGGGCATGAAAACCCTTTTTCTCCAATATCCTGGAAAATGCATTCCTTCACCTCTGTCTCTCAGTCAAGACAGGCACAGCCTGTTATTTGAGTCTGACACCAAAGTGGGTAACAGGATTCTGAAGTTTGATAAAATTCTCCCCAGACCTGGCAGTTCAGCCTGGTATTTCAGAGTGGGGCTGGGCTTTTCTGCTTCACACACTGCCAGCAGCAACAGGAATTCTGAACTTCTTTTGCAAGGAAGCCTGCATATGGCATTTGAGCCCATATGAAACAGCCCTTGCCTGTTATTACCACATCCTGCTTCTGAGGGGCAATTTGTCTGGAATTATAACTGAGCAGTAAAAGTTGCAACTTTCTCTCAGTAAGTATGTGGACAAACAAAGCTAAATCTTTCTGTGATGCTGTTCCATAACTCAGTTCTGTTTACAAGTGCTTTCTTGTTGATACCATCACACAGACACTGAGCTGAAGCTGGATGGGTTTTGTGGAAATTGTTCTGGGGTGTCCTTTGCAGAGAGAGAATTGTCTGAGAAGGGATGGAGCAGCTGGGGCTCAGCACTGGGCTGGTCACATCAGCAGCCCCCTGGTGCTTTCTGCCCCATCCCTGCAGGCAGCTCCTCCAGACTGACAGTTCTTCTCATTTCTCTTCCCCTATTTTCCTCGGATATTGTTGACATACTTCAGATTCCCCTTCAGTGTGGGAAAAGGGAACTTGGGCCCTTGCTCAAGTCAGCTTAATCCAGGCCCTGTAGGCAAGGAAAGTGCCTCCAGCTAAGGTCACTAGGTGGTATTGACTAACCCAATTTTGCTTTCTTCTTTCCCTGCCCCAAATCATCACATAATTACCTATACTGTGATCACAGGACTTCCAATCAACCAGTATTTGGTAAAGATCTTTTGAAAGTTACGAAGTTTATTAATAAACTATGAACCTGGATTCTTATCATCCAAACTTTGTGTAAAGTTCAATGTTAAACCTTTGCTTTAACTGGGCTTGGACAAGGACTGTATATTGTGCCTTTGTCTCAGCAGACTGATAATTAGGTACTACACTGAAGTAGTGAGCATAGTCCTGCTGAGGTTAGTAGAACTTGAAGGTATATGCTCTGTACTTCAGGCACATTTCTTGCCATAGGGAAATTCAAACCCAATCTTGCCAAGAGAATAACATATTTAATTTGTTTCTTGTTTCTGTCTCTGTTTCCTTTGAAGAATTAATTTTCTTTATTTGCTCTTGCTCTTGTTGCTGTATGGTATTCATTCATTTCCAGCACTGCCTTGCTGCATGGACTTTATCCCTCTCCTCCACGATTCATTCCTCTTCCACCTTCAACCCTCTGCAATTCCAATGCAATTCATCTTTTGTTCAAGATTTAGCAGCATCTACATTTTGTGCTATTAAGTGCAGTTAGCTGATGCTTGCTTGGGAGCTGGGAATCCGAAGAAATGCTGGAGTTGGAACAAAATGTTTACAACACTTTTCTGGAGTTCCCCTTTATCTAGAGCCTGTCCAACTGCTAAATCCAGCTGTGGTCAAATATTTAACAGTATAACTGACTCTGGCTATTGTGGATAATTCCTGCTCTGTAAATTTCATCTGGTTACCCTAAAGAGTTTTACCTACATGAACTTCATAGCAGTATTTGTGATGGCTTAGAGGTTATCCACTGTGGTGCAGCAACGTGGCCACTTCTGGTGAGGAGCACAGCAGCTGGATAAATGTATTTGGCAGTCAGTCACTGGAAATACAGGACATGGATCTAACCAAGCCATAATAGAGACTTTAAGGAGGCAGAGTACAGACATTTAACATCTTGAGTTACACTTAGGGAAGAACATCCCATTCCTGCAGCACTCACAAGATAATGCCACAAGATCCTCCAAGCAATTAAGACATCTGCTTTATACCCCTGTCAGACAGGTGACTCTTTGGTAACACACCACCCTTGTGAAATATGGTGGAGCTTATGATCAATGCACAGGAAAAAGAGCTCTTGTTTTGTGGCTGCATTTATGTTACTTGTCCATTAAAAATACAGATCCAGCCCTGTTAATGGAAGCTGACATGATCACGGCCAAAAGTAATATGCCTGCAGGCAGGCCAAAAACATATTTATAGCCCATCATTAAGACGATTTGGGAAACTAATATGTGGTCTGTGTATACATACTGTACTTAATTTTTCTCCACAACAGATGCTTATCAGGGATTTTCTCCATGTCTGTTGCAACAAAAAAAAAAAAAAAAAAAGGAAGGAAAAAATCCCAAACTGACATTATTTATTATATTGCCATTGAAAAAAGATCATGAAAGTAAGTTGTAAAAGCTATTGGGCAACATTAAACTTGTGCTGCTGAGTTCACGGGCCATCTCAGGGGACTCTGTGAACTCCTGCATGCCGGAGAGCTGGAATCTCTTGCTCAGTTCTTGGGCACCGTCTTTGTTTTTGCAGTTTACAGATTAGTGGACTTGAGGGTAAGATAAATTATAAATGGGGGGAGATTTCAGACTAGCAAAGACTGTGGGTCTTTGTGGTGAACTTCAGGGTCATTGTTTCTTCTGTCATGGCTAAGATCTTTTCAATAACAGAAGCCCAAGATGGGGGGTAAAATTGTCACCAGAATGGATGTGTAAATAGAGCCATATGAACTTTTCCAGCAATTACCTTTTTTCACTGGCTTGGAGTGACTGAAACATATAAATTGGTATCAGATTTACAAACTCCTTTTGCCCAAGTCCCTCTCTTCATAAAAAATGGAAAACCTTTCCTTCTGGCATTTTCTGAGAAAAATATTTTGGTTCCTTTCTTATAAATGTTCTATGTGAATGTTTAATTTAGTTTGCTGTAAAATAAGTGCTTTAAAAAATCCATGAAGAATTAAACAGAAGGTGATTTGGGGTCAATCCCAATGAATTTTCTTTATTTTTAGTTTTCATCTCATAAAAAATTAAATGAAAGTGGTTTTTATCAGGTGGGTCCTCATCATGTTCAAAAATGTAGATATTTACCTACTGGAACAACAAGTGAAGTAGGAGTCTGTTATTTACTCATTTTATGCAAAGTTTTCTCAGAATTAGTTCAGATGACACAGGAAAGTGGAACAAGCCCACTTGTACATTGTGTCTTTCACCTTATACCAAATAGAACAAATCTGCCCTTGAGGCAAGAGGCAGAGGGGAATTTGGGGCCAATTTTCAAAGCATTTGTCATAGATGGTTACTCTGGGACAGCTAAGTGAGCAATGAAAATCAGGCCAAAAGAGTCATGCAGCAGGAAAAATGTTTATTGCATTAGCAAAGGTATAAATCAGAGTGGGCCAAACTGTGTGAAATCACTGAATTCTCAGGGGGTTAAAGCTTTTAATTTTGTTTCAATAAAGGCAATAAAGGAAAGAAGACAATTCTTCTGAGGTCACAACCTCTGGTGTTTCTAGAAATTGCACAGGAGAAATGGTCCCACTCAATTCCCCGGGGCTGCAGAGGGACTGACAGTAAGCTCACTTTATCTTGCTTTTAAAGCTCTCCAAAAAGAAATTTACATTGTGATTAAAGGAGGAAGCAGAGCTACACACTGAAGCTCTCCGAGGAGGCATGCTGTCACAAGCAAGGCTCTGTTGGGAATAAAAACTTTCTCCCCAAATCAAGCCAACAGCAGTTGGCTGGGTGAAAATGAAGCCTGGCCTTACCAATGGAACAAATCCCACCAGGGAGCACTGATTTGTGTTGATGGGGTACCCACTCAGCGTGATATTGTCCTCACTCTTTGGCTGGAATCTATACAGAGTTAATTTGGTTTCTAAATACGGCTATGGGGTTTTATTAGACATGTTCTGTCAGGCACAAGATAAATACCTGTGATTTACCCATACTGCTGGTGGCCCATGCTGTCAGTAGGGCTGAGACCATTTTACCATCATTGTGCACCACTGGTAACAGGAGTGTCACAGAGATCTTGCCTGGAGGTCCAAAAGGAGACAGGGTTTTACTTTGTACCTAAAATTATGATCTGAGCCCTCTAGAGAAGTATAGCATGTCCTCTGCAAATTCAGCATTATTCCTACAGGCAGAGGATGTTCTTGCTGAGAATTTATAAGCAAATCTGTTGAATAGTTTATAAGATAGATGTAATTAAAATTTGGTTCCACTAAACGTGTAGTACCCACAAATTTTGTTTTTCCTAAATGTTGCTAATAATGTAAAGATGCCCAACTCTCCAAATTTCAGATTTATGGGAACATGTCAACATGTTGTGTTTGGAAGCATCCAATCGTAATTGTATTCAACAGCAACTGCTTCTTTTTGTTGTGGGTGAAAGAGCTGTGGGAAGGGTAATGTCAGCAGCTCAGGAGGAAGTTGTCACTGTGCCTCCAGGGACAAATACAGTGCTTAGCATCTCTCCATTCTGGATGCTTTGTTTACACAGAGGCCACCAGCCATGGTGCCTCCCTGCCAGCAGTCACCAGTATGAGGTGCTCTCAGTGGAGGTGACCGTATGCTGTTGTCACCACCATGTAAAAGTGCTGGCAAATCAAGGCAGCTGCAGCCCTTCAAACTGTCTTTGGTGTGGTGGGTTTGGCTGGTGAAAGCCTTTGCAGCAGAAAGAGTGATGACCAGCACAGTGTTTTGCCATACAGCCTCAGCAGGCAAAAAAGCACAGCTTTCCTTGGGCTGCTGTTGTCCAGCAATTCTGGTGCTCTAATCTGGCTATGGGGATGTGTTCAGCACCAAATAAACTCTCACTTGCTGGGCTTTTTACCATCTCTGCAAAATCCAGTGTCACCCTGAAAGTATCCCAGGAAGACTCTCTCTAGGCCATCACAAAAGCTGGGTGTTGTAGTGAAAGGTATGGCATTCAGTTCCTGAGTATTACCAGGAACCCAGAAGTGCTCAAGAGATGTCTTAGGAGAGCATGTTTCTGTAAATAACACTACTTGAGCCACCACTGGAATTAGGAGCATGAGCTTCAGTGCAGAATTTATGAGTCTGCCTTGTTTGAATGGAGAGATGAAGCTTAATGCTTAAACATTTCAGCATTATGTGGATTTAACCACTAGAGGGAATGATGACAAAGTTCATACATTTTGCTTGCAGTCAGACCATCTGTTTTGTGTACCAGGCATGACTCCACCAGCTCTCTCTCCATTGCAGTGAGGTGCCCTGGCCACGAGAGAAACCATTCTCACCCACACTGGCTGTACTCACCCACACAGAGCTTCCATTTACTCCTCCTGACACTCACAGTGTCATGTGTCCTTTTCATGTGAGAAGACACTTCCTAGTGCTAACTAAATCCTACCACGGTGCTGGAACATTTCCATAGTGAAAACCAGGAGTATTCCAAGAAGGTTTTCTGTCTTTGCCATCCTTGTCCCTCTGAATTTATCTCAATGTGTTAGGGAATTCTCAGTCACCTGATCAAAGCAGCAGAACACTACCACAGTGCAGAACTGTGGAATGGAGGAGACATGTGGAGAGATGGTGGGGAACTAACTGGCTGGAAGCATATTTATTTCACCAGTAACAAGCCTGGGTTTCAGTTATCCTGGGTCTTACAGTGTTTGCCAGAAGGAATATTCAGCGGAGAGTTGTGCTGTACGTCCAGCAGAGTGAATGTATATCCACACTAACACAAAGCAGCTCTGAATGTCATAAACACGAGTGACCAAGTCTCAACATTGAGTGCATATCTAGATCCACGCTAATGCAGTAATGAAAGCCAAATTTTTACTGTATGCTTTCAATACGTTATAAAGTGATCCATATGTTTTTGCATTTCATAGTTCCTTCCAAACCAAACATCTTAAAAACTGCAGCATAGGTGCTATTGGAAACTCAAACTGCCCTAATAAGACAATTACAAGAATATATAAGTCACATTCTAGGATATAATAATGTTGTAGCAACATAAAACATGTACAAATACTTAATTATTTATGTTACTCACACATGCTGCCACAAATGGCTTTTCAATTTCCTGGGTCACAACAGAAACATTTTCAACATTACATTGTGACCAAAGATGTTGATAAACATAATAAAAATTAATTGCTCAGCCCCCTCTCAACCTAAATCATTAGCCATAATTATGTTATAATTTTCTGCCTCTTTCCAGTGACTCTGTAAGCCGCGTGACTCCTGGAAACCACTCAAAAGTGGTTGTCTCTCTGACAAAAGTATAATATAACTATATGTATTTTAAAATGCATTATTTCACTGGTGTTTTTGTTTTCTGGTCGGTGATGCATCTGGAATGACATCTACTGTAAAGAAAAGGTTTTAGTTGGAAGTTTGCAGTATCAGCTCATGTGTACAAATCTTTGGCCTTTTAGTAGCTCCTGCTCTTCTGGGAGAAGGGGCTTGAAAGAAAGCATAATTTCTGCTTGATGAGAAAAATTACCCTCACATTGCAGGGCTCCTCGTAATTCCTGTAGCACCTGGCTAAATGTCTTGCTGTGCCTGTGCTCCTAGGGCCAACTTGTCCAAGAAGGAGCCAATGGCCATCATGGCATGAAGGTGACCACCATGTGTGTGCAGAGCCCTGTCTGCTGAGGAGTGGGTAGGGGGGTTCAGGTGGCATCACAGCTATCATTAATACCCTCCAAACATTTCATGTCCCATCTGATTGCAGGAAGGAGCTTCAATACTTGAACACAACCCCTCAGATGACAACTTTGATGGACATGTCATTTTCTGACCTCATGTCTTTAAGGGCAGTTTTATCCCCACTGTCCCTGGTAGAGCTGGGGGCAAAAACATTTAAACATGAGTTTTGCCTGATATGTGGAGAGTTTGGTGTTTTATTTGCAGTTTTGATTCTTTAGATTCAAGTTTCTTGTATTTCCTCAGATGAATACTTCACTCCAAGACAGCAGTTTTACATGTCCTTTCAGTGGGAGAAAAATGCCACCTCAGGAGGGCCTGAAGGAGTATGTAGCCGTGTATGGGTTCAGGGCTGTGGGGCTGCTAATTTTAAGTTGTATAACTGAAGCTAACTCCTGCTGCCAGCAGCACTTTGCAAAATAATGGTGTTATTAGAGAGCATTTGGACCAGGGATTACCTACAGACATTGTTACGATTGAGCCCCACTTGCTGGGGGATACCTGGGGACTCTGAATTGCAGCCCCATGGAGCTGCATTTCTGAAAAGCAGGACAAAAGGATGAGAGAAATGGACAACATGCTAGGGCAGGGAAGATAAATTAAATAGGAAGTTTCAGAGTGGCTGGACTGATTTCCAGAATCATGCAAAATTTGATAAGCAGTTTGAAACACAAACAACAGAGTGGGATTTTAATGCACCAGACCTTTTCCTCTGGATAACTGCAAACTGAAGGTTTTTGGCTTTTCACTTTGAAAGGAGATTTTTCATTTAGAAACAGGCATGATAAAAAGCCATATTTGCAGACTTAAAGAACATAAAAGCAAAAGGAAACTCTGGATTTAAGATTTAGTAAAAATTATTTCCCCCCTCCATTTATCACATTTTTTTGCTTTTTGCTTTGGTCCAAGTCTGCCACTCCCCCTGTCTTTTTTTCCCTGCCCATGATATCCCAGTTGTTCACCAGCTGACCCCTCACTCTGCTCTCTGTGGCCTCTCAGCTGAGTTTAGCACAGTTCAGCTGTGGACACTCCAACCTCACAAACCAACATGGCCAGCACACTCCATGTCTGACCTTGGCCCTCTAAAAACTAAACATCTCGTGTGAACTGGTTGTTCTTGGCATCTTCTATAGCCGCTGAGGAGAGAGAAGCTTCTCCAGAGAGTGGTTTCCTCTTCCCTGTCCCAGCTGCAGTGGGAGGACATGCCCTGTGTCCCTGTGGCCTGAGGAAGCTCAGTGCAGTGAGTACATTAAGTTTGAGGCACTGGGTTTTTACTTCCAGTGTTCATTGCTCAATCTTGCTCTGGCTGAAAGCAGTGGTGGAATTCAACATCATTACACTCACTGGGCACATTGTAGTCACGAAAAAATTAAAGCTTTTTCACCAAGCAGACCACAGTAAGAAGAGCTCCTCTTCCCTAGAAGGATCTCAGGAGATCACAGTAGAGCTTCAAGCTCATGCTGGGAACTTCTGCCGTCGCATGCAACCTCAGCACCAGCCACCCATCTTCTGGCTTCTGCACTGCTGGGATGAAGGAACTGTGCTAAGGATCAGGCTGACGTGTGAAGACTGAACTACTTCCCTGATCCCACAGCAGAATAATTCAGGTTATTCTGTTTTATTGTGGAGCTAGGAAAAACTGCAGCCTGGCTGTTCCCCTTCTCCAGCCTGATAGTCCTGGCCTCTGTTTTGCAGGAGCTGAGGGAAAAAGCTCCACTGAATGCCTACTCCTCACTTTACTCTGTCTTTTCCTTCACTTGTGGGTTACTGTGAAGCAGAGATTTACTTTCCTCCAGTGTAAGAGGAAACCAATATAGAGATACTTGAGCTCTGTATTCTTGTAATAATAATAAACTAATAGTCCCCCCTCTTCTAAGTTTGCTATTCCACGTAGTCATGACCAAGCAGTGCCTTGTGCAGGAAGCTGAGCAACACACATTCTCCAGAAGTGTTTCCATGAAGATTTTAATCTGCGTAATCTAAGGAGCTTTCTTACAATAAACCATTGAAATCAACTCCTCTGGTCCCATTCTTGTGTTTAGAGTGATTCTTCCTTCACATGTGCCTGGGTTGTTATGCCAAGCTCACCAGACACCCTGTTTGTTGTTTCGTGTCACCAGTCCATCCTCAGCAGCACCAGCGCTCCCAAGCCTTTCCGCCCGCTGCTTCCGCCTGCTCCAGGGACTGCTCGTGTTTGTCCACACTGCTGAGATACATCTTTCAGCTAAAACCCAATCTGTCCAGCCAGCATTCCTGTTTGGCCTCGAAACCTGACAGATGGATCCCACTTGGGTGGGATTTCACTGCTCCCAGCTCAGACACAGTTTAGTATGTTTGGCTATTTGCACTTTGTCCCGGTGGTGTGGAGCTGGAGACGCTGCTCTTGCTGGAGTCAGTCAGGCCATGGCAAAAGCTGAAGTATGCAAAATGTTAGTTATAGCTGGCAGCTCTCCTAGCATGGCTGATGGGCAAGATGCTTGGGAATCCCTTTACCTCCATCTCCAGTGGATGACTTCTGGTCTGAATCAGAATGAGTTTCTGGCCTGGGCATTTCAGAGTACAGTGGTTTTCAGTAAAGAATCTGTGAGTCTTTTATCTAGGGACTTAACCTGCCATTTGCCCCACTCAGCAGTCAGCAGAGGCTGCTTGGTTTGCTGCTCAAGAGAAGGTGCAGACCAGCAAAGACCCTGCTGTGTACTCAAGGTTAGGGCTGCCCAGAAACCCTCCTAAATAATGCCAGAGCTTAATGGTGCTTAATGCCCTTGTCAGCTCTCTCCTCTTGAACAGAGCTTGGGCCAGGAGACCAATTTATCAGGGTGGGAAGGATGGTCTGGCTGTTCCCACTTTGTTCCATCGTGCAGGAGCTCAGGGGGTCCTGGCTGACAGTGAACCCATACCTGCCCACACTCGTGAGCAGGGATGAAAATCTGGATTCAGCTGTCAGCACAGCAGAAGGGAGGGATGTGGGTGGGAGAGAAAAGCCAGAGGCCCACCTTGCCTGGTATCCTGCCCCGTGGCAGCACAGAGAAGCAGGCAGTGGGCTTAGCTGGGATTTAGCAAAATAGAGTGTGCTGCCAGAGACATGGGAAATTCTGCAGCTCTCCACTGCTAGAGCCCTGAGTATGTCATCACTTCCAAAATTGCAAGCCACCAAGTAAAATGAGAAAGACTAAAGTTTTGAATGAAATAGAGCATTCCATTCAGATTCAGTCAATTTTGAAGGACTTTTTATAAAAGAAAGAAGCAAAGAACATTTTGTAAAAGTAATTTCTCATTCAAAACCCAGTGCTTGACTTTTTCAAGAACAGAATTAATTTCCCCTGACAGCAGCACTGTGGCAGTTTGTAGACAAGTTTGTGAAACATCTTGGTGATATTTAATCTTATTTTTTCCCCCTGTTTCAAAAGACAAAGTTTTAAACTTTTAGATCTTTCTAAGTTAAAAATGTAAAAACATGGGTGAAGTGCCTCTCTCTTCCTTTCATGTCAGAAAGACTATTTGCAGACTGCATGCCAGATCAGACTCTTTACAGTGTATCAGCTACTCCGGTCAAGTGTGAAGTCCTGACTGTGAGAGCGATGAATTTACAAATCAAAACTATCCTTCCTGAGACTAAAAGAACTTTATTGCTGGAAAACAGTCATACATGGGTTTTCTTTCATACCACTGTGATAAAGTCCTCAAGACAATGAGGTATTTATTCCAGGTTTCCTTGGTTTAAGAAAACTTTCAATGCACAGACCTTGTACGGAGTGAGACACTGTTTATATTAAGCAGAGGCAATAATGGACTTGGATAAGGTATGATCCCCAAATAGGAATGATCTGTAGAGCTCAGAGAGGGAGCAGGGTTTGAATCACCAAACCCTGATATTAGAAGCAATTGCCTGGCTCGGAACCATCAGGCCTGTGGCGACGTGGCGCAGCGCAGCCCTGAGGTAATGCCCGCTGTCCCCATTGTCCCCCACGCCGCGCCGCACCTCGCCGGCCCGGAGCTTTTGTTTGGCACAGGAAGATGACTGCATGGCTGTCCTTGCTCTGCGGCTCCTGGAGTTTAAAAAAAGCCTTCCCTCTGTGAATCACAATATGCACTCACCAGCCAATTATGTTTGGCTTCCAAACTGTTTACTCCGCGGCTGATGCATTCTTCCCCCTGCCTCTACCTCCACCCTCCTTTTTGTTCTTTTTAAGGAATAGCCAGGGGAAACCAGGACAGCATTTCCAAAATTTGACTCTATAAAATAAACAGGTTTATTTTTTTTTTTTAGCAGTCCTGTTTTGTACTGGGTCTCCTGTTAGCACCGAACTCCAATGCTGCTCAGGTTTAACTAGCATGGTGCCAAGTGCAGGGAGAGCTTTTTCTCAGGGAAATCTCTGGGTGCAGTATCAACTTCACTTGAGCGGAAGCCAGTGCAGGAGAAGCGAGGATGCAGTGAGTGTCATCCATTAAAACAAGCAATTTGAGTCTGGAGAAGCGCAGATTGATCTCTTAAAGTCATGACACAGAGAAATATGAATTTTGGAGGATGAACTAGAGCATTTCTGCACTGACCTTGTGCAACACTTCATAATTTTGAAATTGTAAAAATACGGTGGCATAAAATTACTAATAGAATTTTGAAAATGTCAAGCCTTCTTGCTCCAAACTCACAAATGACTTCTACAGAAATAAATTAATTGGAGTGCTTCTATTTTTGTCTGGGCCTTTTGCAGCACTCTCCTAAATGACTCTTCCAACAGAATTAACGTGAGTTTGCAAAGCAGTTTGTGGACTCCAAATCCATGTGTTTTAGTAAAAGAGGATTCAACCTATTTTATGGAATTCTACAGATGAGCTCTGTATTTTGCAGCTATGTCCTCAGTGGGGTCCTGCAAGATACCACTTCACAAAAGTAATAAGGAGATTGATCCTTTACAGCACTGGATAACTCTCATCTCTAGACCGGAGTTCAGGGTAGAACTTGTCGATGCCTCTGCAGCTTCTGTGCAGTCTGTGCTCGTTCTGAGCACAGGGAAACCTCCCCTCTTGTCTTTTAACAGGGTCCAGATCTTGTTCTCCTGTGGTGTTTGGAGCACATTTGTTTCCAGGCTGGCTTGTTCTTTTTTGAGCAGTCTAGGATGTCAATTGAAAACTCGTTAAATGTGCCTGGAGGTACAGAAGTTTTGGAGCACCAATTCTTTGGGTGGCTTACTCGACTCTGTCCCTCCAGCTTCTCAGGTGGGCAGACAGGGCAAAACAGGGAAAGGAGAGGGCATTTCACTTGCTATAATTATTTTCCAGTGACAGAAATTTCTGGCCTACATTAAGAAAATTAGGGAAAGGCGAGGCTCATTATTATTTTTCATAGATACTTTGGCCACTTTTCCCCCTTTCCAGAGAAAATTTTGAAACACCATAAAAAGATATTAGGCTGTATCCCAGCTGGTTCATTTTTCTGACATCACCCAGAGTCACGCTGGTGTTCTGGGAACCTTTCTGTTGATCTTCCCAGTGACCTCCCACCAGGGCAATGCCTGGCTTGCTACCCCTCAGACACCTCCCCACCTGAGATGTTCAGCTCCATTTCCCAGGAGGTACTGTAGTACCAGAACACATGCAAATAATCTTTTCTTTTGTGGAGGAAAAAAAAAAGAAAGGGAAAACTTTCCATTCACTTTTGAATGAAAGCCAAACTTTTCCAAAGAAAGTAAACAGTTTTCATGAAAAATTTCAATTAATTGCAAACCATGTTTCCAGTGAAACCTCAGTATCAACAGTTTTGTGTCTGTTCTACTCTAAGCCTTTCAAAGGAGGAGACCTTTAAAGCCCATATAATGTTTTCTGGTGGGAAAAATCTGTGAAAAATGGTGCAATTGTCAAGTTTCGGTGATTATGTGCACTTCCCGCCGCCCTGTGAAATAGCACTGGATCCAGAGTGAATCCAATGGCTTTATGTTTGTAGGCCAAACAGGCCAGTGTGCAATCCATCTGAAAAGACTCTTCCAGCCTCCCAGTAATCTGTTAATTAACCACTGATAAATGGTGGGCTTAATCCTAGGTGGGAGAGTGGGGGTTTAATCCCAGGGCTGTCTGGTGCGGCCCGGGGGCTGCACAGCTGTGCAGCTGCTCTGGCACCATACATGCTGGTCCCGTACAGCTGTGGGTGTTTGCCTTTATGGGGAGCAGGGAGGGGACAGCTTTACAGTAAATCCAACCCTTACTGCTCCAAAAGCTGCCTGTTTTTAGCAGCCAGTGTCCAGATGAAAGGCGTTTGCCCAATTCAAGGAAAGTCTATTTTTTCCTGCTGACAAGCATCTAAATCACTTTGGGACGCACCAGACATCCCGATGACTGTGCTGCTGCTTTCCCAAGGCTTGGCTCCACCTGGCCACCCAAAGCCTGAGCTTGGGATCTCCCTCTGCAAGTCTGGACAACACCCAGCCTTAATGGTCAGAGTGGTGCCAGACCTGGAGCCTCTGCTTACTTCCCGCTGGGAGCTCTCCCAATAAAACCCTTGCTCGCTCGGGAGTTTAGAGCTGCTTGTCGAATTACCTTTGTCTGCAGCTCAGACCGGGGTTCCTGCATTTGTGCTGACCTTGTTCCTGTCTCCTGCCTGTCCCTTAGCTGCCTGTCTCTGCTGGTTTCCTTCTCTTCCGGAGGGCCGGGCACAGGAGCGCGCACGCCGCGGCTGCCTCGTCCCCTCGTGCCCTCCCTGGCTGGAGATGTGCCCAGGGGCTGCTCCCCACCACCGCCCTGTGCAGGTCCCACCAGGCCTGGTGTGGCTGAGTTCCACAGGGCGCCTGCGGCTTTGTGTGTCAGGGACAGAAGAATAGATGGCACCAGCCGAGTCAAACAGCTAAACAATATGCTTTGTCCTGTGCCTGCTGTCCCTCGAGAGCTGCTCTCAATGCAGCAAGCCTGGTCCTCTCCAACTTCATCTAGGAGGTGACAGGCTTGGATTCCCTCCAGGTACAGTGTGGCACCCTTGTTGCCCTTTTCCTTGCATGAAGAGGTTTTGAGGGATGGCTGTTTTACTCCTTCTCTCTCCCTTCACTGGCAGCAGCATTCTCATGGGCACAGCACAGTTTGAGAGCTGCTGTGGTAGGAAGCTGGCAGCTGTGGGGATTTTTATGTAGAGTGGTTGCACATGCATCTTCCTGCACAAGCAGCAACAGGCTGCTCCTGTTTGGCTTGAAGCATTAACTCTGCCTGTTGTTGACTTCACACAAGGTGCTTTCCACCAGTGTCAGCATGCAAGGGCATGTTTCCATCTGAGCATATTCCCTTCTCTTCCCCCCTTCTCATTTCTTCATTTTAAATCTATGGGGAGACTGAAAATCTCTGGAAAGTGAGTCTTCAAAGCTCCCTCCTCTGGGGGAATAGCAGACCTGTGCCCTTTGTGAAGCCCTGCTCCTGCAGCTCCTGCACAAGGGGGTCTGCAGCACAGCTTGTGGGGCGATGTGAGCCCCCTGTTCAGCCAGCACCAGAGCTCTGCTGACAAGGGTAGCATGCACAAGTGGGAACCCCCACAGGCTTTAGAGGTAGCATTTCAGTCTTGGCTTCATGATGGGAAGCAAATTTCAGCCTAAGCTGTCAGCAGTGCTCTACTTCACCAAGTGCTCTTGCCCTTTGACTAGAGTATTTTTGGAGCTGCTTGGTATTAAACACACTGCCTTCCACTTTAGCAAGTGAACAGATGCCAGTGTGGTCTTTACCCCACAACGAGCTTTGTGCTGCTTTTTTCTTCCTGTGACTGCTCTAAATAGATATAAAGTGTGTATATATATGGTTGAATCTGTATTGGGCAGTTGAGGGGAAAAAACAAGATTTTACAGTCAGGAAAGCTGGACAAGCAATAAATAGTACCTGAAAATTACCTGATAGTTACAAAAAGTCAATTTTCAATTCCAAATTACCTGCCTTAAAAAAAAAAAAAAAAAGACATAACAGAGACATACTGGTGATTTATTTGTCCTGTTAAAAGTGCTTTGAATTTGGAAAGCTGTGAAACTCACAGCAATCCCATAATTACCAGGCAGCCACAGGATGAAGTGTGCCTGTGTAGAGGGTTCATTAAGTTTGCTGTAATCATGATCTGATTGGAAGTAGGTAAGGGAAACAAAAAGGGCTAATTTTGGGTAAAGAAATAATTCTGTGAATAATTAGGGTATGTATTAATGGGTAAAACATTTTGCAAATGCTTTGCAAATGCTAGCTGCTATGTAAACATGCTTATAGCTGTTATTAATGGAGTAAGGAAGTATTGTGCAGACAAGAGTCAAGATGAACTTTTCCTAGAAACAGGGTTTTCCACAGAAGAGCACAAATATGGAGGGGTATGTACCAAGAATGCAGACGATGTTTGAGCCAGCAGAAGTGGTATCAACAAGGCTGCAGTTTTCTTTATCCCACACACTTTTGTGATCCCAGCGGGCCCACAGCAGGCCAGCTCTTGCTCGCCCACATTCTCAAGGCTGCAGAGAGGACCAAGGCAAGAGGCTGTTTGGATGTCCTGAGTCAGGCAGGCTGCAGCTGGCCCCGGTGGCAGCTCTCCTGCCCTGGGGCTGCTGCTGTGCCCAGCTCCCTGCCTGCTGCCTGCGCGCTGATGCTGAGCCGTCACCCCCTGCCTGCTTCACGGGAAAGGGAACAGAGCTTCTGCATGTGCTGGCACTGATGTTTTGAGGAAAGCACATGCTTTCTTAGGAGGTGTATTGTTTTTGGTCAGAAAACTGGAAACCCTCAAAATGTCTGCCCCAAATTTCTCCAGTATAATAGCAGTTTCTTTCTTTCCTTTCCTTTTCTTTTCCCTGGGATGTGAGAGAGTAGGGAGGGTTCAGTAACTTCCTGTCATCTTCCAAAGGCTCTTGAGATACATATAAATTTTTTAATGCAAAATCAGTATTTCCTCTGCAGGAAGGAATTTGTTTCCTAATACCCTAACTCCTCAGCATAGAGTGCTGATTTTTGGTAAGTGTGCTGTCAAAAAAAAAACAACAAAAAAAAACCAAAAAAACACCCCCAAACAAACAAAAAACAAACAAACAAACGAAAAACCACAAAAAAGAGAAGGAAGGAAAGAAGCTACCAGGAAACCTTCGCCCAACTGTGTCTTATCTTACCAAAAGCCTTGCATGCAGGTCTCCTGCTAAAAGGGATGTGATAGCTGTAACACTCGATTTTCCTCTTGGGCTGATTCCCCTCTGCCGGCAGCGCAGAGCAGCGCGGGGCACCGCAGCAGCTGCCCCGGCAGCCGCCCCCGGGGCACGGGGACTGGTCCCACTGGTGCCAGCACGGGTCACGGTAAGCAGGGAGGAGGACGTGCCTCGCTGCCCCGCCCGGCCACACGGCGAAGAGACAGGGCTTCTCACATCGCTGGTCGGACGTGAAGAGGTCACAAGGATAAAAAAGTGTTCTGTGCAGAAACATTGCTGAAATGTTTTGAGAACTCAAACTGCACAGCATTAAAAATATCCAGCAATATAACACCTTTTTTTCATTTTCAAAAGCCAATATATTTGTTTGAAATATTATCTCTTGTAAGTTTCATCTCCCCGTATTTTCAACTGAGGATGAAATTTCCTTATGATTTGATTTAAAAGGTATTTTAAGTCTTGAAGTTCGGGGAGACAGGGAAACGTTTCCTTTTCCCTTTTCCTATCTTTTTCCCTCTTCTCCTTCCCCTTCTCATTTTTCCTTTTCCCTTCTACTGTGATTTCATTTCTTTTCACAGAAACAGTTTGCCTAAATCACTGAGGGTTCTTGAAATGCTTCTCTGACCTAAGTTTCCCTTTCGACTGGAGCAAGAAGTCCTTTGCTGGAGGTGGATTGCATGCTGCAAGGTGCTGCAAGAAAGGTGGGAACAGGAGTAAGTAACAGCAAATTTATGAGGTCCCACCTTGTAAATTTATGTGAAGGACAATAAAAGCAGTTTTAAGGGTGCATCTGTATGGCTGAACTTTAATCTGTGATAGAGCCACAAAAGTCCCATTTCCTCTACTACCCCAGGAGCTCTCTGAAGCATAGAGCTTTTGGAAAGGTACTGAGATCAAAATCACTTCAGAGGGTTTTTAAGTGGCCATATAAGCCAACCTGGGATTGTGAGACTCCTACTAGGGTGCCAAGTGAAGGAGACACCTTATCTTCTCCCTGAGGTGACCTGCTGATAAAGTCCAGCTGCTGTGAATAAGAAGCCACAAAATATTTGTTTATCTAAAATGAAAAATTCCTCCAATAGATTAAACAGGGTGGCCAGTAGAAATTTGGCTCAGATGGAGTGTTCTTCATCATGTTGCTTCATATGATGAGTCTTTTAAAATAAGAGTAGCAATGCTTTTAGAGACGGACAGAGCTCCCCCAGATTTCGCCACCTAAGTGTTAGTCCTTTACTTTATCTCAATACCTTGATGCCCTCGACAGCCAGATGATACAACATGTCCAGCCTGCCATTGGAGCTGAGATGAAAAGTCCCATGGAGTGCGTTTACCCTTTGTTTTCACGTGCCCAGGACCAGCTGCTGGACTTCCACACTGGTGGGGTATAGGTAGCTTGCAGTGACTCAGCTGCCTGACCAGGGTAGGTCCAAGCAAATCACCACCTATAACTTGCAGGTTCAAGATACCCCAGGTGAATGTTTATTTAGGAGCAAATTCGAAATTTAATTGCACCACTTGACTGGGCCCTGGAAAGCCCATGTCCTGGTGGTGTCCCAGTCCCTTTGGCTATGATACCTCCCTACCTTCCAAAGGATCAAAAAAATCCTGCTGTCTCCTAAGCTTCAGGCGGCAGCTTGTGCCTGGTGGCTGAGAAGCAGCAGCGCCTAAGAATGAAGAGTTGATTACAAAGAAAATATCCACTTCTGGACTGAATCCCGGAGCAAACACAGGCTGCCCTTCCAAAAAATGAGGGAAAAAGTATGACACAGACAGTAAATTAGGTACCAGCACTCTGTAATTCTTCTAGTCTTCGCTTCTCAGAGAGGATCTGTGGCCTTTATTCATCCTCCTGCCCTGTGCAGGATACGGTCCATTGGCACCTGCCCTGGCTCTGCCAGGCTCGCAGCAGAGAAGGGGGCCCAGACCTGGAGCAGCTGTTTGCTTCACGGAATTTACCCTAGGAAGTGGAGCTTGGAGACTTGGGTTGGAGGTCTCTCACATCCTGACAGGCAGTATTTGCTCTGCAGACCACATGATTTTTAATATAGGGCTGGGGATTTAACTCCAATCAGAGCAAATCTGGGCCTGGAATCTGTCATCCCATAAATTCTCTAGGCTCTTAGCACTCCCCTATCTTCACAGAGGATGCCAGGATTGGTCTACCCTTGTCTGGCAGAGTGCACATCTGTGGTCCCTGGTGACACAAACCCCTTTCCCTGCTCACACCAGTGTGCAGAGCTGCTGGTCTGTGCCCTGGCTGGCTCGCCCTGTCTCCAGCCTGCCAGAGAGCGCAGAGCGTCGCGTGGGAGGGTGGTTCCTATTAAGCAGCTGTAATAGCTGCTGCTGCAGAGGCAGGCTGACAGCTGCTGGAGAAGCCTCTGCTTTTGCCTCCCTCCCCTGTGCCGTGGGCTAGCTGCTTGCTGTGAGGAGCCAGATTTGTTCTATTAAAAGTGTTTTCCCGGATGGAGGGAAGTTCTCATGCACTCTGCCCTGGCCACCCCTGACCTGCACTGGCTGCGATGTGAGCAGCCTTTCATTCAGCACAGCTCAGTGATTGGAAGCAGACCTGAGTGGGAGACCCTCACGTGCTCACCCCAAAAAGAATGAGGGCACTGAGCATGTTTGGGCAGGCAGAGGTGGTCTCAGTGCTGGGGCTGCAGGGGTAGGGTCCCCATGGGCAGGATCCCCATCCCAGCTCCTCGGGGCACCAGGATCCCTCTCTGGGCTAATGAACAGGCTGCAGCCTCAGGAAGCCTCTCCAGCTGCCTGCTAACTCTGGGAAACAGCAGTTGTATTAGCTAGCAGTTGCATTGAAGCTGGGGGTTTCAAAGGTCTTGGGGACAGAAGATGGAGGGGTTTGCAAAAGCCTGGATTGAGCTCTGTGGGCTTTGCAGCTGCCCCGGTGCCACCTGGATGACAAAACATCCTCTTGTGGGCTTCACAAACACTGCCTCACTCTGCTCCCATCCTGCAGCCCCTGCAGCAAGTCTGTGCTGCTATGGCACCACAGCAGCACAGGGAGGTCTCCAGTGCAGTTCCAGAGCTATGCCTGAGCTCCTTTCCTGCATCTGGTGAGGGTGGTGGTCCCAGAGGGGAGAATCACAATGCTGTACTCCCCTCTTCCACACAGCTCACATGTTACAAGGTGCTGGGAACAATTTTGTCATGGAAACACCACTGGAACTTCTTGAAACAAAACTTCAGAACAAAACATCTGGCTATGCTATTTCAAACAGAAGGATTTGGGAAAAACTATAGCTCTAACTTTCAGTTAATGAAGAAAAACTTTCAAATACTAGCAAGAAATTAAGAAATCTCCCATTTAAAAGCAGCAAATTAACGTGTCAAAACAAGAATGAAATGTGTAAATTATTTGTAAGGCAGTACAGGACAGGCCACATCACAGGTAAGCTCAGCCAAGTACGAGCTAATGCTGTCCCAGGGTGGAAAACAGAGCTGCAGGAAGAGATATCAGATGAGCTCCCATGTGCCTGCTTAGGAGAGATGCCAGCACATCCCCACAGGTTCACCACACATCCCATCACTGCCACTGAACCCAGGAGGTGACATAAGTCCATAAGCTATGTCCCCAGTAACACCTTATTTTTTATAGAGACAGTGGGGCACAATTTTACCAGGAGAAATTTAGGCATAGAAGGGGAATGCTCCAACGAGGATCTGTAAGCCAGCCAGTGAGCAGCAGCAGCAGGCAGGAGGCAGTGGTGGGAGCGTGGGCAAGGTGCCAGGAGCTTGTGAGGTCTCAGTGACAGAGGGAAATGAAGTGATTGCTCACTGCCACCGCAGTCTGTGGCACTGGGAAAACCACTTCATTTCCTTGCGCCTTTTCATAGCGAGGCAGAAAGATTTGCTGGTTTCTGAAGCCAAAATATTTTGATAGTAAAATGTCTCATGTTCTCACATGATTTTGACAGGATCTGGATTCTGGGAGTTATTTTTCAGAGTCACTTACAAAAGGCAGACTCAGTTTCTTCCCAGGGAAAACTCTTATCAGGGAAACACCACTGCAATGAATTTCCTGTGCAGGGACATGTCCTGGGAAGTAGATTTAATTTTCCCCTTGTTTGTGACATCTAATTTAGAAAGAGAAGGAGGATTTTCCATCTGCTGACACTTAAACATTCCTTCACCTGAATGAATCCCGCTGGCCTCTGATTTAGATACCTGGTGAACAAAACTCTCTCCATGTAAAAGAGTTTCTTTGAACTCCTCCCAAAATGTCATGCATTGATCCTCACTTGGAAGGGAAGCCAGGCAGCAATTTTATCTCCGATTTACACTTGGACAATTGGCGCAACCGGTGATTAAGGAACTTGACCAAGGTCATATGGTGAGTCTGTGGCAGAGCAGAGGTTGGCTTCTGAGATTTAGATTACTGCCCTCACTCCTGGTCACCTTCTCTTCTTCATACCCTCAGTCGTTGCTGCTTTCTCCTCCCGTGTAATAGTGACTGGATTAACTTGTCAGATAAATGTCCACTCAAGTAGCAGTTAATTGCGAGTGAGAAGTTCAGGATGTGACACTTAAACCATGAAGAGTTTATGGGAAAATTTCGTGGGAACTTGTGTGCTCTCTTCATTCCTACAAGAGTACTCGAGACCCCTTCTCCTGCCAAGGACAGCCATGTCTACCCCTGTGTGAGACGAGCACAGCCCCTCAGGTTGCTGGTGAGCCAGATTTATTGTGATAGCTGTGGCTTCAGTCACTCCCCCAGCCCAGGTTTGAGGTTAGTAACAAGCCATGAGCTGGTGCTCTCATTATGGGACCTCTTTGTTATGGCATTTGCCAGACCTCACCCTTAACAGCTCACACGTTACCTGCAATAACTGCACCTTGCATGCCCCTAAAATATAGGAATGCTTGTCTGAGGTTAAAAAGGGCATTTACATAAAGGCTTTTATGGATCCCTTGAAAGAAAAATGGTGCACAGTGTACTCGTTAGTTTTATTTGTCATATTGGGCAAACATTTGAAAGTCCAAGCAAATTCCTCCCGTTAGCTCGGAACACGATTACTCCTGAAGCATTTTATAAACCTCTCTTGGCAGTGGTACAAAACACAGAGAAGTTATTGAGGCACATTCCCTGCAGCTGCTGTAATTTTTACAAACTGATTTCTTATTTCACCAGGGGAATAAAAATAATGATATTCGTAATAATAACAATGATGATGATGATGACATAGTTATTACATTTTCATCAGATGATCTCTGAGCACTTTATAAACTACAGCTAAGCTTCAAAATAAATAATCCTGCAGGACATGTAAGTACTGTATTGTATTTTGCATGGTCCCATTAGGCTGCAGAAAAGATAGAACAAAGGCTAACTTATGGACTACCTTAACTTTGAACTTTCTTTTAACCATGTTGTTAAAAAATGAAGTATTCATCCCCCTAGTGCTTTTCAGAATTAAAATTTCCATCTTGAAATATTCTGAAAAAATCTAAAGATGAGTCAGAAAAGATGAGAATATGTGGGAAACTCCCTCAACCCTTCTTCTGTTCTCAACATAGCTACATGAAGGTGTAAAAAATGGCAATTTTCTTATTTTTGAAACACAGCTAACTGTGCTAAATAAAATAAAAAAATGCTTGAACCCATATGTGAGCAAATATTTTAATCCAGAAAACATGTTTACTTAAAATTATTGGAAAGTTTATGTTTAAAAAAAAAAAATCTGAAGATGATTTCAGTTTAACGCCTTCATTCTGGACAAAGTTATCTGTTAAAACAAATCCTTTTCAGTTAACTCCTTTCACCCCCAAATGCCTGAGGGTTGTTTTGTACTGTATCTATTTAAAGTGTTACACGGTGCAAAGCTCCTCATCTTGTCATGTGTTTGTGTGGTTTGCTCCTCCTTTGCTGTTCCTCTGAGCACTGATCTCCCAGCAATGCACACAAATTGTGTGCTACAGCAACCAGAGGGATGCTGTTCAAACTGAGTGCTCAAGAACGCAGCTCCCAGCACACTCAAAACTACTTGTAGAATCCAGATTATCTGTTTTCTCTGTTGGATTGTTTGGGTATTCCATACATTAATAGAGAAATTAAAAACCCTCAAGCCCTTTGAAACAGGAAAAGCATCTGCAAAAAGGAGACCTCCTGCCTTCCATTCAGTCTAATAGAAAGTAGTAATTGCTCTAAAACCATAGACAGTAAGTCAGCCTGGCCAAATGAAACTAATAATTACATATTTCCCTTTAAATTACTTGCCCAAGGTCACACTGCAAATCAATGGCAGATTCAATAATTTAACCCAAGAGTCCTGAAACCCAATATCCTGCTCTCACCACTAGAAAACCACTGCACAACTGGCTTCCAGTCTGGGAATGATACATGACATAAGCAGAAAAACTATAGATGTTTCAGGGTTTTTCCCTGTATAGTGATCATTTATATAGAATTTCTGTTTACCTTGGTCCAGGATAATAAATACTTCGACATATTTTCTGTAAAAATATCTTGAAATGTTTTCAGAAGCAGCAGGGTTGTTCAGCTGAAAATGACTTCTGGGGCTGCTGTGAGAACTGCTAATATGGTGTGTGCCTCCTTTCCTTGTTTGAAGAGTACTTCATGTGGCCAAGCAGATACATATCCAAGTAGTTATAGAAATAGCAAACTTACGACGTCTTTCACTGAGAAAATTTCTTAAATTTTTTTTCTGGTCTGCTGGCAATATCTTGATTTTGATGTAAATCTACATCGTACTGTATGTAGTTTTATCTCTCTTTTTAAAAAGATTCAAAATATTTTTATATGTCAAAATTAGTTTTTTCCTGACCTTTCATTTCCTAAACATTAATTGGAATTGAATAAATAAGACTGAGGAGCTCTAATTTAATTTCCATTATTTTCTCCATCCTACATATTACAAAGTAGAAATTTCTCAAAGGAAAAATGTTTAAAAAAACCCCTAAAATTTAGGAGGGCTGTAATGGTTTAAAACATAATATGGATGTAGCCTCTGGATTTCCCATTAGAATTTTAAAAGGAAAATGAAAATTTCTGAGTTTAAATGTCTTTCAGGGTGTAGAATAGAAAACTGCTAGCTCTGTTCCCTTGGTTCCTGCTGAAGTAATGAGAGGGAGGAGCCCAGCACTGGGGGGTTGGGACCTGTCCCTGCCGTGGTTTTGGGTGTGCAGAGCTCTGGAGGTGCATCCTGATGAGATGATTCCTCCCGTGGAGCCAGAGGACTGTTGCCTCCTTGTACACCACGAGGCTGGCTGGAGACATGGTGCTGAGCTTGCTGCACATTCTGCAAGCTCCAAATCCAGCCCATGGGCTTGTCCTTAGGTCCCTTCTCTAGGTGTGTGCTGCAAGGTCATCATCAATCTTCCTGCCACCTCTGCTCCTGGGAAAGCCTCCTACAGCAGGTGTTCCCAGCACCCACCAGCTAATTTTTCAGTCCTGACCTCAAGCGGCAGGAGCTTTTTCCTGTCCTTCAGAGAGTGTATGTGCAGGGAATTCTAATTAGAATAGATTTTATTGTCAGGCAGGAAAAGGCCCCACTCAATTCTCCAAGCACGGGTTCCCTGGTGGCCCTGGCCAGTAACAAGGTTACAAGGACACTTTGAAGAGACCAGTTAGAAACTGGTAGCCTGGTGCTGCCCTTGGATGGTGCACATCTGTGGGGTTTCTTTTCCAGTCCTAACCCCCACAGTGGCCAAGCTCTGCAAGTGGCTCATCTGCAGCTGAGGAGGAGCATTTTGTCACTTTGGTACCTTTCCCCACATCACTGGTCCAGGACAGTCCTAGACCTAATGCCTGTGAGATACAAGTGAGCTTGGTCAGTGCTGTGACTGTCTCACAATCAAAGGGAAAATCCTCTTTCTCTGCTTTTTAGGATGGTCTGACTTCACAGCCTTATGAGAATCCCAGGGAAAGGAGTTGTGGGGCCTCCTGAGATGCTCTGGCAGAGTAAATCACCAGGGACAGATGGAGAAAGCCTGAAGGGAGTAGGTGGTGGGGTACCAGTGGCAGTGACAAACTGGCATCACGTGTGCAGGAACCTGGGCCCTGCAGAAGCTCAGTTTGCTGCAGTGGCAGTGAGAGCAGAGAGTACACACAGAAACTGGGCAGTGTGGGTAATGATAATTGGGGAATGTGAGCTCATTCTGTGCCTTGAGGGGAGGGAGAGTGCCCTCCTGGGCTCTTTGGGAGAATCCAGGGTGGGTACAGGGCAGAAAATGGGACACAGCTCCTTCATGCAGATGCATTGAGCAGACATTGTCTGCCAGTGTTAGGACCCACATATATTCCACAGAAATTTCCCACTGCTTGTTGGAGCCAGCATCCCTGATTTCTTCATGGAAAGTTCACTCACACCGAGCAGGGGTGGGTGATCCCTCTGGGCTGCTGGGCCATGGGTCAGCATGAAGCTTTCAGAGGAAGAGACCTCTGAGCCTTTAATCGTTAAAGATGGTCTTCCCTGCTTGCCCATGACAGATATATTGTTGGACTGTGAAGCATCACATGGCCAACCTTGTGAACACAGCACATTTTTCTGCTTTCTATGAGTCGATGCAAGTCCTGAAAGAGACAACTGGTTCCTTCTGTTGTCTTGCATCACTGGCTACAGTGTAGTAACATCAGTAGTAGCATTAACTATTATTTGTTGCTCTTACTGCCTTCCCACTCTCCCAGTTAGAACAACCATTCCAGAGCACTACATGGTGCATTTTGCAGAGCATTAAAGGGTTATGGTAGGGCCATTTGAGACTTCTGATGACAGAAAGTAGTGCAGAGCTGCCAGGCTCTGGGCATGGCTCTCTGCCATTCCTTATTTTTGTTGGTTTTCATAGTAGCAGGAGAGTCTGAGAAACAGAGCAGAATTTTGTTCCCTCATCTAAGCCTTGTATGTATGGAGATTTGCTATCATAAGCAGGATGATAAGAACGCTCTTTCTCAGTCTGTAGGATTTAAAATAAACTCCTATTGTTATCCCAGTCTTTAAAAACCAGTAAGGCCAAACCTTGCCCTTGGATATGGTTATAAATTTCCTACTGATGGCAGAATGGCCAAAGAGATCTTAAAGAAAGCCCTGAGAAAAAGGTTGGAGATTAAGACCCATCCAAAGCATGGCATTTAAAACCAGGACCTTGTTTCCCTGGTAATCTGCATTTCACAAAACAGAACTGTAGTTGGTCAATGAAATGAAATTACACCAGTGTAGAAACACTGTCTGGAAGGGAAAGATCTGATACCTGGGTTGAACTTCATGGCTTCACAGTGTGGGAGTACTTTAACCTACTCTGAAGAGCCCAGACTTAGATCAGCATTCAATCTTTGCCACAGCAGCATTTGGAGCTGAAATCCTCTTCAGGCTCATTTTTTGTTTGAAATAAAATATGTTTGTTCCATAAAGTACAGTGGAAAACTCTGAAATTAAAGACACCTATGGCTCCTGCATGTGTTCTCTAACGTGCTACACATTAGGAGAACAAACACCGTGAGCAGCTCTCCTCCCACCACAGTGTATACAGCTTGTAGCAGGTGTGGAGAACAGCTCACCTAGAATGCAGTGTTTGAACCTCATCAGATATGTAACACCAAGCACAAATTAGCTGAAGGCTCATAACCTGGGCTCTCGTGTGATATCAGAAGGAGACATCACCTGACAAAAGGCTGCTTTTCAACCTGATTCTGCATTTCTCTTTATCATGTGTCCAGGCGATGCTTGGAGAACATGAATCTGTTAGCAGGCAATTTACTACTGCCACGACAGGTCCATCTGCAGGCTTCTCTTTTCACTGTGAGTTATTGCAACATCAAAACTGCCACCTGCTCCTCCTTGGGAAAATGCCAGTATAGAGCAAGTGGCCAGCAACGCTGTCTGTGGTCCATCAATCTTGCTTGAAGCAATGGTGATGCAAAAGATGTGAAAACTGGGAGATAAATGCCTAAAAGTAGGACGAGAGACCCTCAGCCCCACTTAGGGAATGTCTTTCCTTAATTGCTTGCAATTACATCACATTTTCCATCACAAGAGCTGAAAAGGCTGTCCTGCTCCTGGGACACTTCACTACTGTAATGAATTTGGAAAGCCATGACCAGGCAGTCAGTGAAATCTGGAAATTAATCCAGAGGTAAGAATGAAATTTAATCAAGGACAGTGAGGATGGATGTGGACTGCTAATAACATGGTATGTTTAATATCTGTGATTCACACCTGTTTATCTCACCTCAGCAGCACGCTTTGGCTGACTTTTGTACAAAAACAGCTGAAAAACCAAAGATATCTTCCTTCAGGTTACCTAATTTCTCAGATACAGAAGTAGGCACAAAACATTTTTACAACCCAGTAGTAATTTTACTGAAAAGGTTTGTGAGTATGTTGGGGACAGATTTTGAAGCTGGTACCTTGAAATGAAATATTTCATTTTGCTATTTCCAGTGGACTTGAGCTTCCAGGGACTGCTCAGGCTCAGTACTTGCAGCATAGTCTGGCATTAGCTTATCTTGCACATTTTATTTCTTTTCACTTTGATGAAAAATAATGTTTATGAAAGAAACAGACAAAAGATTGCTTTGGTCAGACTTTGTGTTCCAGCAGGGTGTTGTGCTAGAACTATAGTGAAAGGTGGTTGGTGCTGTTTACTTAATGAAATAAACCAAAGTACAGCCACAGCTTTAGATAAATTGCAGCTCTTAGATTTATTGGGTTTGGGAAGAAAAACAGAGTTTTTCCCAGGCTTACTTTTGCTACTGACTGCATTCTTACAAAAAATAGGAATCTGGAGGAAAAGCCTATTTCTTCTGTTCTTTGGGCTGTACATGAGCTATGCTGAACAGAATCTTCTCCTGATGAGGTGGAGCCCAGTTACAAAGAGTGCCATTTCTCTCCTGGTGTGAAATCTGCCCTACTACAGCTCCAGACTAGGTCTCCCAGGTCTGGACATGTCTCTACTCCTCTGGCTCCATGAAATTCTTCAATGTGTACTGAAAGGGGCAGCTGCCTGGCAGAAGTGGTGCCAAGGACACAGAGCCTGGTTAAGAAGCTGTGTAAGAAGAGTCTGGATGAAGTGGATGATGTGAAGCAGAGTGACTGTCCTTTATGGCTGGGTTTGCTTCCTCTGTGCTAATTGGCACAGAATGGCAATAAATGCAGATGCTGAAGTACAAGCAAAAGAGCTGAGTGACCTCAAACCCAGACAGTATCGTGCTGGTTCTTTCACATAAATCAGAGCATAAGGAGTTTTGGCACACTCTGTTTAGTCAATAGAAATAATTTGTTACAGTATAGAAAAGAAAATAGGGCAGATTTGAGCCCTGGTTCAGGCAGGAGAGAAATAATTGATTAAATACAATTGTGTCTGACCGTGCATAAGCTGAGTTGGAGCTGCTGTTCATAACTCTGTGGTCATTAAAACAAAATGCATCCTTCAAAATGCAGTCTGTGCAATGCTTCACTAAGTGACTGTGCCTCATGCAAAATTAAAACCTTTCCTCAAGTGTAGGCTGTAGGCTTTGGGACAGCAGGGGCTCCTCAAAGAGGTCCAGCATCTCATGCCTCTGGTCCCAAAGGGAATAGTGAGTAAATTGTTTTCTTGGACATTCTGACTCTTCTCCAATGAAACATCCACAAAGAGTGAGCAAAAGTTGTAATGTAAAACAGCCACCCAAAGTACAGGGCTCACTGGATGTTACAAGCAGAGATGGGCAATGGATTCAGGCACGTTTGTAAAAGAGCACACAAGTCCTGCTGCCTTTCGTGCCAGAGGAATCAGACCACTGAAGGAAAGGTCTCTGTGTGCAGGCCCTGGACTTCTGGCAAAGTCCTCAGCCAAAAGCTCATCTCTTCTCTTGAGACAGTATCTGGACAAACTTTGAAGGAGAAACAACTTTTTTATCAGCCTTTTTTTTTTTCATGCTTCTCATTCATCCAGATCTTCCTTCCAGAAAAGCAAAACAATATTCACAGCCTTCTGATTTAGAGCAGCCAAGGAGCCACCCAGTTTCTCCCTCGCCATAATAAGAAACATATAAACCTGGCGTTAGTGAAGTTCAGTCAACGCACCCCAAAAGTGTCACTTCTCTTTTCTCTGCTCCTTGCTTGTAATTTGGTGTTTTTGCAGGGGAAGTTGGAAACAGAAGCAATGGGCTGAAGGAGATTTCATGATCAAAAATTCAGGGTTTTCTTCTCATGAAATGGATAAATATTTGCACGCATCAGCATTTCAACCTCAAATGATTTAATTTTGGAATGCAAAGTTGTGGAGGGAGCATTTAATTCTGGCTTTGTTGATGTACTCCAGTTTGTGTAGCTCTTCCCCCATCTGTGGATTGTTATGTTGGTAGCTTTCATCCCCACCAGCTGATCTTTTTCTCACTGTCATACTGATTTATTTGTCTTCGTTGGGCTTCTGATAACATTTCACCAATAAATTAGTTTTAAATTAAACTTTCTGTTGTGTCTTTTATGTTGGACCCAGTGCATGTGCTGGAAAGGAAATTTCATTTCAGAGATACTTTATTCCTCTTTTTATCGCCCTCTTCAGCTGCAGACACACCAGCTGTTACATTTATTTTACTTTGGATGAAAGCTGCAAAAGCACTGCATAAATTATGAATAAAAATTTGCTGTTAGTGAAGATGACCAATTGTAAGAAACATTTTAGGCAGCCACAAACCAGAAGTAGTTGCACATACAACTGAGTGTGCAGTGTTTATGTGGTACCTGGTAACAGAATGAGCACCCACTGTGAATGCTGCTCCAAGCCTTCTCCTTCCCTTGCTGCCAGGCCAATGCAAACACAAGAAAGCAGCACTGAAATGGTCTGGCTCAGAGCCTGAGCTCATGCTTCCCTTGTCTTTATCCACTTATTTGAGTCCGTCACTACAGCCCCATGAGCAAGGCGTGCTCAGGGTTTCAGACAGGGCTGGATCCACTGCCTCTTCCATGTCCTGGTTGTGTCCCAGGATGGTCAGAGGCCCCAGGAGACCTGCTCCTCTTTACCTCCCAGCTGGGCTTCCCGGCAGCCTGCCCTCCTCAGCATGTCCTTCCCACAGTCCAGCCTCTGCTTTTCCTCCCCTTTCATGGCTGAGCAACTTTCCGTGGTTGAGAAAAGTTTTTCACTTATTTGGGAAAGCTTACAGCAACTGAGTCAGCCATGGAGAAATCCAAGAAAAAGTGGTTTCCTTTACATAAATCTAGCAAAACACCTGAGCAAAGCAAAGCTCTGCAGCAGTTTGTTCCCTCCTGACCTCTCCTGCAGCGTGGCTGAGCTGCAAGCATGGGCAGAGGGGGAAAAACAAGGCAAGGGACCAAATTCTGTTTGTACTGTGCCAGGAAAGACTGTGGTTGTTTTTCTTTAACATCTCGCTGGTCACCTCAGTGCCTTTAAACAAGGCAGGAAATTGCTGCTCTCTGCAGCTCATGGTGGCAAGAGCTCCAGCACTGTCCGGGGCTGCTGGGTGCCCTGGGCAGGCTCCCGGGGGATGGCCACGGCACTGGCCGGGGCTGGGCGGCCACCCCGGCAGCAGGAGGCTTGACCTGCAGGGTGCACTCGGGTCTTTGCATTTTAGTTGCACTCTGAGGTGATGAGAGGAGGTGAAAAATGCATGTTTGGCTTAACTGAATTCCAAACCGGAGTATTTTGTGATATAAAATATAAAAGCTTTGAGCACCATTCCTGCTGTAGTTTATTTTTGTAGCAGATGCCGTTCGTTCTCCGCCTGCCCCATCTTTTCAGCGCATTGTAAGTAGTAGTGATGTATAGTCTTCCTGATGAAGCACTTATCTGGGGCCCATTACTGTAATGACAGAGCCCTCCATACTCTTTCGAGGTTTTATTATCAGAATGACTCCCTTGCTTCAAGCTGATTTTCATAAATCATCATTTTCTCATAAGCTTAAAGGAAAAAAATGATCTTTTGGAAACCTGTGACCTACTTTATTGCGTGATTCCTCAACACTGGTCCAGCTGCCAGAGCCAAAGACAGAGTCACATCAGCCCATGGTTTGCTTGCAGGAGATTATTTTATATTATTACATTATTCTATAATCTCCTGGGTTCCAGTGGTCTTGCATGCAAGCCTTCATAGCTCCTTGCTCAGTCTGTAACCTTGAATTCTGTGCAGACCCGTAGGCACAGGGACTGGCTGCCTACATCACCCCTCCAACTCTTGCATGCAGATTCATGTTCCCACTGGGACAACCTGAGGAACACCTGCCTTGGCCACCCTGTCCTCCAAAAAGTGAGAAGTTCAGCTGGGAGTGTCCAGTCAAGGAGGTGCTGGGAGGAAGCCCTGGGGGGCTCACACCTCCTGCTGACTCAGTGCTCTCCTTCAGCCCTCTCCACCTCTGCCTCAGAGCAGAAACAGCATTCATGTCTTATCCTCTGTAACCTCTTATTATTTTTGGATAGGAAATCCAGAGGAATTCCTAACAGAAGCATGGAGAAAAAACAAACCTCTTTGTTTTAGTCCCCAGGATAAACATTTCCAGAACAATGTTAAACCGGATGAAAATGAGGGCTCCTGAGGTCCCCAACCCAAGCCCGCACCCATGTGCAGGACACCCTAAACAGCTCTCCTGGCAGTGGCATTTCCCAGTGCAGATTTTCCCCTTGTGTCCCAACTACTTCTCACGTGTATATGCCACCTCTCTGCCACCTGGGACTCCTTGAACCCCGTCTTTTCTGCCAACCCTCACTTCATCAAAGGGCCACGTCCCAGAGGCCAGGATCACCTCCCTGCAGCTAGCCCCGTGCCATGGTGCCTACATCCCTCCTGCCACGGGGCAAGACAAGAGCTTCCTCCCACACTTTTTTCTGGGCAATGTTTTCCTGACAGAGAAATCCGATTGCACATCCCCCCCCACCAGCTTCAGCAGCTCTGAGATTCTTCTCTCTGTCACGGGAGATTTGCAGCTCTTCATTTCCCTCCTGATTCCCTCTCCTGGCTGGAGTTTCCAGGCTGTGCAGGCTGCCTTGCTCCCTGGTGAGGCTCCCTGTTGGGTGCTTGTGCTTTGGGATTGGCAGGGATCCCGCCCGTTCCGGTGACCAATTTCTTTCCCAGGCAATGGGTAATTCCTGTATTAGCTCTTTGTTAAATCTTTGGATGTAGTTCATGTCTGAGTGACCATTTGGTTTGATGTTTTTGGATGTTAGTTATTTTAAGATTTAGCAAGATAACGTTGTTTTTTTTTTTTTTTTTTTTTGGCAAATGATATCATCCCACTGTTCAAATAAGGGAGAATCAGAGATATTTATGAATTTGGGATAACCACCAAAAGATTGTTTCCTTTAAGGAAAAAATGAGTCTGTTTAAATGTTAAACAATATTTGGTTTCATCTTCTTCTAAACAGCAGCATTCTTTTGCTTCTGAGCTACATTTACATTTATAAATTTGTAGCAGTCACAGAAATATTTTTAATAGCGTTCATAAAACTACCTGAATGAACCATTTTAGTCAGAATCTTTGTGATTTTTTAAGTTTTTAATTAAGGTCTCTTACCAGAACTCATTTAAGCCCTTGGTTCTCAGATTTGCAAATTGTTGTGATGTAAACAGCAGCTTTCTTAGCCTTGGCATTAACTCTTCCCTAGCATGTGACAGAGGGACAGTCTTCATGGCTGCACTGACCATGGCCCAAGGACAATTCTGTCCTCCACTGAAGATACTGTCAGCCACAGCTGGTATGAAATGAACTCATTTAATTGCTTCTCCAGGGATAATATGATGGGATTTTTCTTGTTGGTTTGTTACCTTTTGTTTTTTCTTTCTGCTGACATCCCTTGTACACCTCTATTTATTTTAATATTATCTTGTTTATTGCTCCTGCTTTCTTTATCTAGCTCTGTGCCAGGATTTTACAGTCAACGAAGGCAACCAGAGCTACACAAAACAGATAATGAGGACACATGGATCAAACGTGCTACTGATTGATTTAATTTTGCTTTTCACTTTAGAACCTCTACAAAAATTCCAAAGAAGCATACACTCCCGTGTAACAAATTTGGGTCTTCTGCAATAGGTTTTAGTTACTATTTGGGGACCCCTTTGAAATTGTGTTTCCTGAGCATCTTGGAGATTTCTAGGTCACAGGTTGAAACCAGCAGTTTAGTGTCCTGCATTAGTGATTGAACTGAGGGTGGCATTTGCGTGACAAGGGCACAGGGTCCCACTACTTCAGTATTCTCCAGAGCTCCATTGCTTCAGGTTCCTGAGCAATGACTCTTAAATATGAATTGGATCAGCAGTGCTGAGGGGAGCCTCTTGTGCACCAAATCAGAATGCAAAAAATTAAAAGAACTGTCCAAGTAATGTCTTCTTGATACATTTACCCATGGCCAAGTCCTTGGGATTAATGAACTTAAATCCTTGTAGATTCCCTCTGGAAGAAACCAGATCACTGGATGAGCTTTCACTGAAGTGACTGTATTCCCTGTCTGCAATTAGTTAAAAAATATTTTAATTGCAAACTAACTTATTCAGCTATTACCTGTATGCAGTTCCAGGGAATTTTGACTAGATGGAGCATTTTTGTGGTCTGCATTATTTCATTGTTAAGGAGTTTCAAACAAAGGAACAATTTGAGCAGGTTTCTTAAAGGACCAAATTTCTAATTAATTACAAATCACATACTAACAAATTACCAGACCACTCATCTTGTACCCAGAGGGATAAATGCTGCCAATTTGAGGAGGAGATTGTATTTTCAAACATAACAAAGAAGCTGAATTCCTGTTTTCAGTGCAAAACGGAACTGTGCTTTAACTGTGAAATCCAAAATCGTGTCTATATTTGCACAGCTCTAATTTTACTATAAAATTCAATTATCTGCTGATGATACTGTCCCATTTGAGTCCCTTGCAGCGATTTCCATCATTTCCCTAATACTATCTTTGGCCATCACCTGGAGGCATCTGTTCTGATGACTGCTGCCGTTTCTTGTCTTCATTAGTTTCCTGACGCCCTTATTTTTTGGCACTGATTTACAGCATTAAAGACAGGAAAGCAGCCCGAGTACCTTAACTTGGTGTCACTTGCAGACTGGTGTAGTGATAGGACAAAACACATCAGAGCCTCACAGGAAATAGCTGGGCCCCCACAAAATGTTGCTTGTTCACCAGATGTGCAAGACCCGAGCAGTTAAGAAAACAAAATGTGGCACTAAAATAAATGAGCAGCAAAATTCCACCTCTGAAATTTAAAAATTAAAACCCAGTATATATTAAGTTATAAATTTTAAAGAGATACCTGAAAGCATATTGAAAAACAGGAGTGGAACACAGTTTCAGTTAATTGATTTAATTTAGCTGAGGTTTTCTGAATAGTTTTTCTGAAATAGGGAATAACAATTGATGGAGATAAATCATGCCTGGCTGTGTGCATTAATTAAAGATAATTGAAGGTGGATGTTTCTGTCGGGGCTTCTCTTCACCCCCCTTCCCCTTTTGCCATGCCTGGAAGTTGGTATTAATTTCTAGACTCTCCTGTGTGCAATTAATTGGGCAGGAAAAGTGTCATCCTGTAAAGCACAGAGTGTGGCTGGGGAGCACTGAGCCCTTTCCAAAGGGTGGGATCTGAGCGACACGGCCACTGGGAGCAGTGGGATCTCAGGGAATCTCCCTTCCTCTCAGAGGACCACAGAGGCCGTGCCAATACCAGAGGCTGCAGCAGGGCAAGGATATGCCCCGGACCCAGATGTGACTCAAGTGCTTCCCTCAAGTCTCCCTGTGGTCCTGCTAGAGCAGATGGGTGTCCTGGCTGAGCATCCTGTGAATCTTGGCCAGGATGCAGCCAAATCCATCTTATTGCATTTGGGAGAAGTGGAGGCAGCAGCACACCTGGGTTGTGCCCTCGTACAGATTTGGCACCCTGATGGGCTGTGTACCTGGGACTCTAAAAATGGACACAGACTCAGGGCTTATACAGAGATCAACACTGATTTATTTCTGCCAGGACCTGCTTGTGCTAATCTAAAAAAAAAAAAAAACAAACCAGTGAACATTAACTAATTTCATTGTATCTGTCTTATGTCCCCAGCAGCAGAAGGAATTTGATAGGCAATAGTATTTGGCAGTCAGGACAAGGGCTGTTTAGGCTGATCATTGTTATACATAAAGTCACTGTTATTGAAATTCTATCAGAGTCACTGCAGTAGAATACCAGAAATTACACACTAGCATCCTCAGCTACTAAGGAACCTCAGGCAGGGAAGGGTGTCCCACAAGAGACATCTCTTGGGGCTGAGAATAGTGTGTTTTCTCCCTTTCTAGAAGGGATTTTCCTGACCTGCACCTAAGCCTCTCCAGTGAAGAAAGTTGAACAATCTTCTGCTCTGCTGCACCCATGGGTGGAAAGCTTTCCCCAAGCTCTAGTCCTAGCAGCCTTTGCTGAGTGTTTAGTTGATCTCTTCTTGTCCTTACTTTCAAAAAGAATAATTGCTTACTGTCATCTTTGTTGGAGATTTTTATGCATTTAGGAATTAGTCTTGCCTCACCTTCATCTTCTCTAAACTAAACAATCTTCTATAGACTAAACAAGTGCAATTCTTTCTATCTCACTGGCTGCATTTTCCAAATCTCTGATCATACTTGTTGATCTCCTCTGGATTGTCTCCAGTATATCTACAGCTTTATTAAAGTACAATGCCTCAAACTTAACAAAATCTTTCAACTGAAACCTCCACACCAAAGTGCAGAGCAGAATAATTGTTTTCTTTGTCTTATGTATGGTGCTTCATATATACAACTCAGGTATTTATATTTTTTTTGTCTGGGCACTGCACTGCCAGCTCCAATCCAGCCTGTCATTTCCTACACCCCTCAGACCTTCTTTTGCCACACCCCTGCTTGCAAATTTCTTCCAGCTTTCTAGCTGGGAATTTGGTTTCTTCTCTCTGAAAGTAGCACTATATCCTAGTGGTTACTTAATCAGGTTGGCTGTGGACCATCTTTCCAGATAATTTCTGTGCTTTGATCCTCTGACTTTGATTCTCTTGTATCCTCTCCAAGTTTAATGGTAATCACAGATTTCGTCCTCTGCATTATTAGTGAAAAGAATGGAAACAGGCCCTGAAAAGATCCCAGAGGAATCCTACTTGAACAACTTCCTATTTGATAGAACAATTGATAACCGTTGTTTGGGAGTAAAGTTCACCCAGTTGTACTCCTGTCTTGTTGTGATTACATTTTAGCTCATACCTAATGCCACCATATCAGGAGATAAGATAAATCACACCTACTTGCTCTTCTTTATTCACAAAGTCAGATGCTCTATTAGAAAGGGGGAAAATAGACAGGTTTGACATGATTTGTTCTTGACAAACTCAGGTGGACTGCTTTTTATCACTATACCATAATTCTAGGTATTTAAAAAAACAATTGTTTAATAACTCACTCCAGATTTTTGGGAAACCAGGATGACTGGTTTATAGCTTCCTGGGGTCTCATTATTCCTTTTTTAAGTTCAGCACTGTAGTCACCCTTCTCCTGTGCTCCAGGGCTCATCCTGTTCTATAAGGATACATTACAATAATTGCTTTACAATAATTATTATTTATTCACAGATTACTTCATCTCATTTCTTGAATAAGTTCAGGTGAACTCTATGAGGCCCTGCTGACTTGTGTGCAGTTAGCTCATCCAAGTATTCTTAAACTTGGTCTTTTCCTGTTTTGACCTGCCGTTCTGACTAATTTTAAAAATAATTTGGTTAATTAGCTGGTCACAAATAGCTTTTTTTTTTTTTTCTTAATAAGGGTTGGATAAAGAGACATGCCAAGCCTCTCTGCAAAATTTGTTACTTGCTCTCTTTTCCTGTTTAGCAATGGACCAAGACTTTCCTTTTTCTTCCTCTAATTAAAATGTATTTATAGAACTTTACCCAGTTCCCGTTGATGTCTTTCCTAAGTTGATTTGCCTTCTGTGCTGTAGCAGCTTTGCTCCTGTACCCAGTTGTTTGTCTTACTCCCTTGTACTTATCCTTAGCTAAGAGTTTGTGTTACACATTTCGAAGTTCTCAGAAAGTTGCTGCATCTGGAACAGTACCTCCATGTGCCTGGTTCTCCTCTGCACAGGGGTAGTTGCTCTAATGTTTCTAAAAGAGAAAACTTAGGATCTTGTCACTCTTCTACTCCTGCTGGAAACCTTGGTAATGTACTAGAGTTTTTAAGTTACCCTAATGCTTTTCCAACACAGTTTTGGGTGACTAAAATCTCCTATTGCTGCCATATCTCCTTGTTTGGCTTTCCTGTACAAATGCTTGTTAAAGCTTCTTCTACTTCCTCTGAGTGATTGGATGGCCTGTAGCAGATCCCTGTCCTCAGCCACCCTGGGGTCAGCTGTGTCACAGCATCTGAACAAAGACTTACAGTTCTTTCTGTTCCCCTGGCTCCTTGTGTTTGCCTGCAGTGGTCAACACATCACTCCTCTATTTACATTTTTGTCTACTTTAGAATTAATGTTTCCAAGTCTCTGGCTGCAGCTAAGAACAACACATTTTTCAGTCAGCAGCAGGCTTCTTCAACCATACTGCTCCGGGTCTCCTTAAGAGGCCACTGCCACATTATGTAATAGTTTGGGATAACTTGACCCAAGTTTGGTACAATCTCAGCCACAGGCATTCCTCCACACCTCAGAGGGGATATTTTGATACAACGTGAAGTTCAGCCTGAATGAGTTGATGGCAATTTGGACAAATGCTTTCTGAAACTGAAACAAGATAAACAGACTCCCAGAGAGGGATGCAAGACATCTGTTGATAAACCAAAGAGATCTGCACTGCAGCACAGAGCAGTCTCACTTCAAACAAAAACATGCAGAGACACCATGGCACTGGAAGATCTGACACCCATCATGGTATGCCCTGATGCCCTCTGGAACATTAACTCTTTTTGATCTCAGAGAGAGATGATGACCACCTCACCTCCACCAGCCCCCTTCTGGCAGGTCATCCCCGAAGTCATCACCAAGCCCATGGAGAAACAAATTCTACCTCGGCATGACACCAGCATGACTTCAGAGGTACTGTTTGTCTCCCCAGGTTACTGACATGCTGGGGCAAGCAGGTTTCTTTAGGGCTTGCCCTTTTTCTTGCTGAACCTGGGGCCCTAATGACATAATCAGTGCAGGATCAGGCCAGGGGAAATAGAACTAAGGCCATCCAGAAGCTCTTGAAGGGCTGGAGCCGAGGCTGCAGTTCTCGTTTGGCCTGGCGCGTCGTTTGTGACCCATCCCATTGTTCTGAGCTTCATGCTTATTCATTTCCTCTTTGCTTGTGTTTTCTTATATAATTATTTTTAATTGTGCTTTTTTTATTTTAGAGAAACAATGAAAATAAACTCCCTTGGGTCATAGAATGTGGATCAACACAATCAGGTCAAGGGACTGCTTTTAGTTTCAGTACTGACTCTGATACAAACATGGATTTCAAGGTAACAACTTTGCCTAGAAACTGTTTGATTAACAGTTGTAGTCCTGGTGTGACTTCTGGGAATGAAAATACTCTTATCAGGATTTCAAAAGGACCATTATTTTAGAGGGAAGAAGGTTACATTTGAGAGGACAACTAAGATATTCAGGAGTTCTCCCTTACTCCAGAACTAACATTGAACATCCTGCAAAAACCTATAAATATTTAATTTTCCTTTACCTCATTAAACCACACTGTCTCATTGCAACTGCAGCACACACATAAACTGAAGCTCTTCTGCCCTATGTCATGTCTCTGAAGTGGAAGAGATGTTTATGCTGGGAAGGCACTGGAGGGGATGGAGGAGGAAGGGAGACTCTTGTTTTCATAATGGAGAGAGAAGAACAGTAACAATTTCCTCAGATTCCTCTCTCCCTGCCTAAAAGGGAAGCCCAGGGAAGGGTTGTGGTGGAACAGACAAGGTGTCTCTGCAAACTAAAGCTGTGGTCCAGGCATATATCTTTTCCCATTAAGAGGCTGAAGTGCAGGCTTTTTGTAAGGCAGCTGCACAGATTCCTTCACAGTCAGGCTGAATATTGGGAGAATTAATACATGTTTAAACAATACCAGGACACTTAGATTAAACATCAAGGACTGGAAGAGCCATGCATACTAGACTTTGGTTACTGCAATTCCACTAGAAGTGTTAAAAAAAAAGTGATGTGATCTCCCTCGGGCAGAAGCAAAACTTGTTTGAAAGCTGCTGTTTTGAATAATGATGGCACACTTATAGAAAACAGATAGTGTAGATACCACAAAAATGTGATGGGTGCCACTAACAGTGAGCATCACACAGCAAATCATAAACCCCCGTGCCTTCAAAATGTAAAATATTCAAGTCAGAGGATTTGTTTAGGAAAGGGATTAAAAGCATGTGAAAAAAGATTGTGTTCTTTTAGCCCTTATACAGTTTGCCAAGAGCTCTTTAAATAGAAGCTTAAAAAACTATTTATGCTTTTGAAAATTAATAGAACATATGCCCTACTGTACAGAATATAATAATAGTAAAATAATGCCACAAACAGAGACAAAAGATGTTGTTGTAAGAACTTAAGTTATTCCTGTAGCTATATTAAAAGAAGTGGTGCTTGACCTAATTTTTGAATAATGGGTTACAGTTGCCTTGATCTTTTGGCTGCTATTCTTTTGGTCCCTATTCAAAGTAGGCAGGTAGTGACTGATGCCACTACTGATGTGGACAAGCAAAACTTTTTAAAAAAGAAACTGAAAACAGTTGGAGGAATTCACATTGAAGAAGAGATTAATAAGAGTGGACATGAGAAATGTATGAAGAGAGTGGGTGGGATAGATAAGAGAGGGGGGAATTAATATTCACATTGTCTTTAAAATAAGAGGTTCAGCGAAACTCAGCAGCAGGAGCAAATGTAAAAGTGATAAGGGGAAGCACTTTTTCACACCATATGGCAACTAGACATGGTAGCCCCTGGTTACAGGATGTTTTTGAGGTTAGGAGTTTATCAGGATTTATGTAGAGAACATGCCAAGTCATCACCCTGAATGCTAAACAGAGCCAGGAACCAGAGCAGCTTCCTGCAGGGATGGGGGAACATCATTTCTCTCTCAGGAGGAGTTCATCACCCACCTCCTGTTTTCAGCTCCAGGATCCCTGCCCAGAGGGTCCCATGCTGGGATGGGCTTTGGAGGCTCCTCTATCCCACTTGGTTGAGTTTTTGGGGTCAGTCCAGGCTGTGCTGAGTTCCCACTGCAGTGGCTGGTACTGGAGAGAGCCCCTGGCAGGGTCAGGGGCTGCAGGGGCTGTAGGGAGTGTGTTTCCTTCAGCCTGCAAGACACCCCTTTTCCCAAAACAAGCAAAAGCACTTCATCTCCACACAGGCAAAAGACCCAAACAGCGGTTGTGCTGGGAAACTCCAGGTTCCTCTGAAATGAGAAACCAAATGGGGCTCCACTCCTTTCCTGAAGGTCAGGGGTACAGGTGATAATGCAGACACCTTCAGGTGCAGCCCTGGATTTCCATGCTGAACTGGAGCTGCCTGGGAGCCCTGAGGGAGCTGTGTGGGAGTGGGAGGGAATCCTTTGCTCCAGGGAAGACCCATGGCAGACTTTACATTCCAAGAATCTGTGACCCATTTTCATGACATTGCCCTGGAGTTTGCTATTGGGAAGCAATTTTTCACTCTGAAATCCTGTATCTTGAGGAATAATGAAATATTTATTATTTTTCTCCCTGTTTACTGCACATGCTGATAAGCAGCTCTGGGACTAGGGAGCTGTCAGAATCTATCTCTTTTTGCTCCATTGGGCTGATTAATTACAAAATAAATAAATCATTAATTGAGATTTCAGTAACTGTTTAAAAAAATTCATGCAGTGTTGGAAAGGTCAATGTCCAAAGTAATTTGGGATTCAGATCCCAGCAGGTCTGATGGCTGCCCCATTTCTCCAGGGACAAGCTAAGTGGGACACCTGAGGGGAGGAGGTATTGGTCATTAATCCAGGAGTCAGCAGCTGGCCAAACCCAGTGATCTCAGTAAAACAAAATATGTGCATAGTGTGGGGCTTCTTAGAACCTGGGTTTCTTGCCTGGCCTGGCAGTCTGAAGAATTGCTTGCTTTTGCAAGTTTAATTATAAAATGTATGCCAAGGTCAGGGAATAGGTCAATGCTTTAGCCATCCAGCTGGGAGGCCTGAGGATGCCTCACAGGAATTAGCTGGACAGGAGGATTTTGATGGAAAACTGATGGAAAAGAATTGCTTTTGGAAAAAGGTCACATGCAAAGCCCATGCAGGCAGTCATCTTCATTACCAATGTGTCTGCTCCCTGTAGAAACACAGGCAGCAAAGGAAAGAGCTCTGATGTTGACTAATGGTCAGTCAGAAGGACTCCATGATGCAGCGACCTGTGTTCCTGAGCATACTATGATTGCTTTAGGGGAATGTTGCTTTTCATTTGATCCAAGACATAATGTCACAGTATATATGTGTATTGGTACCATCTTCCTCTCCTGATTCTCCCCTCATTTCATTGCAATTGCTACTCTTTGCATGGGGAATTGTAAGAGGAAAAACAAGCTAAGCACATCAGTAAACAAAGGTGTTTTTACTGGGAGTGGATAAGTTTGTACCAAAAAAAAGAAGAGAAGCTGCAATGGTATTGTGATTAATGGTCCTGCAGATGTGCTCTACTTGCTAAACTTCCATTCTAGTTAATCTCATCTCTGTCTTGCAGCACCACCACAGTGAAGTCAGAGCAGCTCTCTCACTGCAGGTTAACAGAACTTTGCCTGTGGCAGCAGTTTGTGGACATGTGCTCTGTTTGCCACATTAGAAGGTAATTTGAGTGATTTGTCTGTCTTGGAAGCTAGACTATTTTCAGTCGCCTGTATCTGCTGGGGAGCCTGAGGTCTGTGACAGCTCTGCACATGGAAACCCATCTGTACAGAGGACAAACTGTTCTCCACCAGCCTCTGGGGACATGCTGCAGCTCAGAACTTTCTGCCTCCCAGTGCCAGGCATTTGGCATAACCCATCTCTTCTGCAGGGAACAATGAGCGGGCAAATATTAAAACAAATAATTTCCTGATCATGCAAATGGATCCAGCCTGTTTTTCTGTGGGATTTCTGGATGTGATCAGCATAATGACAGCCAATGTAAGCATTTCCCATGACCTCATTTTCTGTGCACTACCTGAAACACATCACAGCCTCTCATCTCTTCTCCAAAGATCCTCTAACTCCAGGGAAACCACAAGCTGTGCCAGTGCCATGTTCAGTCGTGTGATACTGACTGGCTCTCAGACAGGTTTGTTCCTTGGCAGCTGGCAATCAAACAGGATAGGTAATTACTGCTGTCACCTTGCAGTCCTTCCCTCACTCAGAACACTCACTGGAGTCTCCATCCTCAACCCAAGCCCTGGTTTTCACTGCTTTACAGGAACCTCTCATCTTTGATATCTCTTCCATTTTATCCAGTGTGACTGAAAGTGCCCAGTGGATTGAGAAACTGTGGGGGAGTTTGCAAGTGAGAGAGGAAGGAACATATATAAGAGTTGCATGTGACATTTGAGTGAAACATTTTGTTCTGTTTCTGAGCTTTTAATGGACAGAATGTGCAGCAGGATTTGCTTGCAATTGCTTAGATCTGAAATGCTGTTAACAGCACACTGACAGACACAAAAAGGTAAATCAGTGCCACTATCATCTGTAAGACAGCAAGAAAAGGAGATGGATAAGGCTGGGCACTTATCAGACCCAAGAGAAAAATCCCAAGTCCCTGTAGAAAAATTATAATTAAAAAAAAAAAATCTTATAACTGCTTTCTTGCTTCAGATTCCTGTTGGCTGTAGTCTACCATCCATCTTTTGCCAAGATATGAGGGTCACAGCCTGGGTGGTGTCAGTTCTGCATGCAGGTGTCCAAGACATGGGCCAGTCACCATAATGTCTTTCTACATTGGTATACAATTCACCTCAGTAGCAGAAACTTGCTTCAGAAACTCTGCAAATATGAAAGAAAAAAAAGTTGTTGGAAAAGAAATATTTTATTTCTGCCTAGAAGAACCTGTAGTTTTCAAACCATGTGCTGCTGGTCATAATATAAGTTCCTGGAGGACTCTGTGTTGTTTGTATTATTCTGGTAAAAAAACTACTACTTTCTTTTTAGGCATTTCAGTTCAGCACATCCCTTTAAGAGCAGGACTGTATGTCTGAGCTTTGGAGTAATTAGAATTAACAAATGATGGCATTGCTATTTTTATTGCTGTAATTTCTAGGAGCCAAGTTCATACTAAAGCCCACTGTGACTATCTCTTTTCATGACAGTCAGGCAGAACAGAGCCAAGTTCTGCTTTCAGTTACAGCCATATAAATCTAAACTACCTACATATTCTTTGCCAGTAATACTTGTGTATGCTGGAGTGACTGTTCTACAGTATTATTTTCCCAGAAAAAGCAGAGCAATAATTCATCCATCTGACTGAAGAGGGTAGGTTCCAAGTAAATTGCAAGCACAGCTAAAAATGGAACATGAAATAAGTAGGGAGAATACAAGGAAACAAAACAATTTTAAGATTTCGAGGCTTGAACATAAGTATGCATTCACATGTACACATACCAAAACTGTCTGTCTGCAATCAACTTCTTTGTCACTTACTGCTGGATTCAGAGAGCCTGCTACTATGAGATGATGCCTGAGAAGCAATACAGAATGAGAAAGTGGATCCAAAGCACCCCAGGGAGGCAGGAGGAGAAGGCTTTTCAGGGAGCTGTTTGGTTTGGGAGGTGCTTGGGCACCTTGGCAAGGGAAGGCAGAGCAGGACTGACAGAAAAGAGGGAGAGGTAGAAGAAGTAAGGCTATTTTGAGTACTGAAGCAGCATCCCAGCACAGGCAGAGCTGTTCTGGGCTTGGAAGTGAGAACACCTTGTAGGTGGGACATGATGGGGGTTCAGGAGCTCGGCTGTGGGGAACAGGAGCCTGTGGCATGGGAAGGCTTTGCCACTGGGCTGCACACACAGCTCTGTTTTCACAGCAAAGGCATGTTTGAAACACAGGGGGGACAAAATCAGTGCTCCCTCCCTGCTGTGCAGCTGCCAAGTGTGCTTTGACATGGTCCTGAGGGTCTCTAGCTGTTGTTAACACAGGTGCCACAGAAGCTTTCAGGGAAAAGTTGTTATTTGAAGTGGAAGCAATCCCTGCAGCCTGGAGGGATGCCATGTGGAGAAGTCTCCAGGCCCTGGCTTAGCCAAGAGGTCATGTGCCAATTTGGCATTTAACACATATAAATACATGCTTATATTAATGACAAATATTAGAGAGTTGAAAATATGTGGCTTGCTACCAATGGAGCTTTAAGCAACTGCATTGGAACTGTCTGCACACAGAAATACAAGCCAGACAACAAGAATGAATACAGCAAACTGATGGAGATATTTGAGAGGAAAAGTTTCCCATGGATTTGCAAGAGCTGCAGCTGGAAAAGACATGATGTTCCCTCTCAGTGCCAGTGCAGAGCAGTTTTGCAGCGTTCCACACCTCCAGCACGTGCAGGGCTGGCTGAAGTGGCCACCCTGCTCCCTGAGAGCACAGTCACTGCATCTGTCAGGTGCACTGCTGCAGTACAAGGGCAGCTGGAAGGGACAGCACAGCCTAAAGCCTGGCCTCTGGTGTAAATGGGACCATTTCTTCTCTGTCCCTTTTCTGTTTGTGAGCTGAGCCTGCTTGCTGCCAGCACACTGCCTTTGTCCTGGAGCTGCACTGCAGTGGCTGATGAAGCCCTCCTTGTCTGCTGAGAAGGACAGTGCCTGAGTCACACACTGGTGTTTCTAGCTTGAGTGGAGAGCTGCAATATCCACACCTGCAGCATACCTCCAGAGGACTACTGATTCCTTTCTGAAAGTCTACTCATTTCTTTTCCCACTTTTCCCCCTTACACACAGTAAATGTGATTGAGAAGGCCACCTGCAATATCTCCCTCCAAAAATATCTAAAAGAAAGCAGCAGTGAAACAAAGGGGGGCTTTAGATTAAGCTCTAGTTCTCCCAGTCCCCTGGCTCAGATCAGGAATGCATGGATGTAGGGAAAGGGGTGAAGTAATATGTATTCATTCCATTTTCCCATTGTTTTCAGCAAGAGTGGGGATCTTTTCCCATTTCTACTGTAGTAAAAAAAAAAAAAATCAAACCTAAGGAGGCCTGTTTCCCCTTTGTCCCCTGTAGGCTGAGTGGGACCAGCACCACCATACAGGCTCTCCTGAGAGGCTCCTGGTGGAGGGAGGCTGGCATAGACCTTCCAGTCTCTGAAATGGCCTTCTAGGAAGGGATGTGAAGAAGGCAGCAGTTTCTTTTGGAAACTGGATTTCAGGAGAGCTAAATGGGGTGAGAAAGTGCATTAGTGCCTTAGTTGTTACTTCTTGCATCACCTCGTCACCTCAGGTGCTCAGCAGCTGTATAAGCAGTGAGCAGAGAGTGATTTCTGCTCCACAGAGGCTGGCACCACTGCCAGGAGAGCTGCAGGGAGGCAGTACTTCTCCTCGGTGCAGACATCACTGGGGGATGCTTTTTCTACAGTTTCTGTGTTTGCACTACAGAGCCCTGACCCCCATGGGAGCAGCACATCAGCAGAAATGGGCACTGCTGGGGAGGGGTCTCTCCAGATACCCCAAGGGCTCGGGCTGCAAGTCATGTGGTGCTGGGATGGGGAAGTTGCCTGTGTGACACACAGCATCTCCTGCTGGTTTCAGCACACAGGAAGGCATATCCTTTACTCAGTGGCACTTCCCATGCAGCACAGACACCCACACACAACTCAGGTCACCTTCTCAGGCTGCCACCCTGGGCTCTGCTTCCCTGGTTCCCTGTGAATGCAGCTCCTCAGAGACGCTGCTGATTCCTGGCACACAAATCCCTTGAAAGCAGACCATGAAATCTCCCTGGTTTTTTTCAAGTCCTCCAGTGGTGCTTGATTATGAAGACCTCCCAAAAAGAAACAGCTCAGTCCAAACTGCCAGTAAAAGCCTCCTTTGGAAAGCAGACAGAAAGCCAGTGTGCTTGGTCCAGCATGAGGGAGGGAATGGCAGGGAAGCTGGGCAGCAATGGTGAAGAAAGTCTGGCTCCTCTCCTCTTGCCCCAGCGTGACTGACATGTGCTTAGTGCAGGCTAAACCTCTGGGGCAACAATGTAATGTTAAGGAAGCTAAGGCTAGCTTGCCCAATACAGGCAAAATCTTCCTGAGAGCACCAAAAGACACTTCCCAGTATCTGTGGTGAGCGGGCAGTCCAGTTTCAAGACCTTGCCTCCAAACAGAGAGATGCTGAGTGACAGAGTTGTCTTCTTGTAGGAGTGTCTAAACCATCCATTTCTTCCCCTTTCCTCATATTTTAATAATCAGATATTTTCAGATTTTGGTCTCCTCTATTAGCGAAAAAGAAAAATAAGAAAGGTCATCCTGACCTGGTATTTTATCTCCTCAGCATGAAGAATATCAGCTGGATGGTTCAGGCACAAAAGAGTAATTTTTGTCAGAGCAAGGTCATATGAAAGAGCAGCTCAGGCTCCTCTAACCCCTTAGAGCATTGCTAGCAGGGTGTGTGTGCAAGAGACACTCAGACACTCCGTGATGAAGGCTCAGACCATCAGCATCCCTGGGTGGAGAGCTGTGATTTGTAGCTGAGGCCTGTGAAACAAAGCTCTGGAGGTGAGATGTTGGGAAATGTACTTGGAAACATATTTTGAAGACTCCCTTGACTATAGCAAAAGCAACGGTGGCAAGAACTGTATGTTGGTTTATTTTATTCCAAGGTTTGTGGTTTTCACTGCTTGGCTGGGGATGGCTGAGTTTCTCATGCAGTGATAGCAGTCACCCATAAGTCATGATTACAGCAGGTGACACAGCAAGGCTGGAGACAGGGAGCAGCTTTTCCGTGACCAGAGCACTCCCATATGGAGGCAGTCTGGGGAAATTTCACACCAGACATATGGGAGTGGGGGGCAGATACTGTGAGATACTGAAGATGTTGCACTTCAGTGGGAGTGACAAGGTGCTGAGAAAACTCAGTGCCTTAAAGGTTAGAACTGACTGGTATTTCTATAACGTCCTCTATATAATGGGAAGTATCACAGATTCCAGAATCATGACCTGAATTAATTTGTTTCTGCATTTTAGGTTCCCCTATTTATTCTCTATTTTTACCCTTCCTTTATCAATTATATTCTCCCACAGTTGGAATATGAACTTTATTATGAAGCAACTTTGTGTAAGTATTTAATACCAATAAAAATCCTCAGTAAATCAAAATTCAGCTTTTTAATTCAGTGTTGCACGGCAAGTCTTTGACTGGATTTAACTTTTCAATGTTTGAATTTGTGAATTTTTTGCATAATTTCATCCAATAGCTTAACTTCTTGTAAAAAACGGAGAAGAAAACAAACAAGAAGAAATAACAGAAAGAAATGTTCCCTCCTTCCTGATTTCACATACTGCCTCCTCTTTTTCTCTTCTGTAGTCCCCAGCCAGAAGAGTGGGAGAAATAAAATATTGGAGGAGATATGGAGGGAGACTGAACACTGTCATTTTTCTCCCATTTCTCTCCTCTCCATTTCCTTTGTCTGTGGAAAAAAAATGATAGAAATATGAGCCTTTTTCTCTCTACCTCCCCTTCACAAAGATCAGAGAAGTTTGAAAACAAAGTGAAAATCAAAGCCTGAGATTAAAAATCAACAGAATTACTTGGATTATTTTGTTTCAAATACATTTGGCAAAAAAATGTGTTACTTGGCAGGAGAAAACTTTGCCCTGTTTCATTAATTTGTCAGGTCTGTTCATTAGAAGCATGTAAGAAGTTAGTCACTGCTTGTGTAGACCAGATTGTGTCCATGCTGGCTAATTAGTCCCATCCCAATGATCCTCTTGGGGTTTTCTGATTTTAACCTAAAACACTAGGATTTTCTCTTAAAAAAAAAAGGAGAAACAGGGTTTGAAAGATCAGGCAAGGCTGAAGCCTGTGGTGTGAAGCTGGAGGCATTAGCCCTGGCAGGAGGAGTGCCTGCGGTGCTTGCAGAAGGATTGGGCTCTTCTTCCTCACAAAGTTCCTGCCAGCAGAAATTTAGAAGCTCCCTCTCTGCTGGGAGCAAGCTGCATGCTGTATTCGGTGGTTCGTGTGGCAGACAAGTATTTATTCATTTTGCACTGAGGTCTGGAGGGGTCCCTCCCCACTGCCCTCGCTGGCCATGGGCTGCACAGGGATATGGACAGCTCTGCCTAAGGTTCAGGCTTCTATTCATTGGCAGAGAAGAGCCCAAAATACAGGTACCAAAATCTCACAGCAATATGTCAGATTTTTTTTCTGCTTGCTTCTCACGCAGTAGAGAAGAAAATGTATAAATCTTTGAGTAATAATATATTTATAATTTAATAATAATTACATTATAGTAATAATTTATAAATCTTCTCACTGCATCTATTCTCACTTCTGCATCCATGCCACAGAAGAACCCAGAGGCACTCGGAGAAAAGTTTCACTGTGCTATGACCCCTTCTGTCCTGGGGCTCCTGGAAGAGGCAGGTGCCACTGTGAAAACTGATGTTCAGAGGGAGGGGAAATCACAGGGAGTCCCATCCACCTCTGTGCTGCAGTGAACACCAAATGCAGATTTCCTGGCTCCCAGCAGCATGTGCCAGAGCCATGGGACCACACCACCTCCAGTTTGTAACTTTTATTGGAGCATCACACACTTCTAGGCCCCTGGGCAGCTCACTGAACCTCCCTTTTCCAGTTCTTTGCACTCTAAAAGGGTGACAAAAATTCTTGCCAGCCCCACGACTGGCTTAGGATGAAACGTGTGCAAAGTCTGATGAAAAGACAAGGTGTGAATGCTGGCTGCTGTCAGCGAAGGAAATGGGATGGTTTAGCAGGTTAGGATACCACCTACAACTTCTGTATTTACTGCATCAGAGGACGGGGAATTGGGCTTTTGGTGCCAGTGCTACTTTCTACTCATTGGAGTGCATTAAGTATGAGAGTAATCTTGAAATACAGCTGAGAGATATTGCTGGCAGTGATGGACACAACAAATATTGAAGACAATAGCAGTGTGGTGCTAGCCATGTCAAATTCCATCTCGTTTCAGCTGCTTTCCAGGAAAATAGATTTCTGGCTTTAAAGATGAGGATTAGCAGCAGCAGATTTAGGGCTCAAAATAAAGTATGTATTTTAGATTTATTTAAGGGCCTTTGACTCTCAAACACTTTGCTTTAATATATGGGCTGACATGGTTTTCATTTTTCATCACTACTTTACATTCCAGTGTTTGAATGGTTTGTGAAGGGGAAGCCTGAGTTTTTCAAAAGCTGGGATTCTGCTGCTGCTGTTTAAGCAATGGTTGCTTTTTTTTCTTGCCTGTAGCAGGTTCGTAGCAGAGAAAACTGTAATTCAGAACAATTCAATTTTCCATCATTTAAGAAGCAAGACATGTAATGGCTTAATCCTGATTACACACAGCCTTTTTAGAGGGCTGATTTCCAGATGTTCATGTTCTTTTATTTATTTTTTCTTTTTTAATGTGAATGCTATCCATTTCTTTGGACTTGGTGCTATGAAAGAAATCTCTGAAATCCCCAAGATAGAAACCCTGATCAAACTTCAGTCAAACCAAAGTCAGAAAGCTTCCCTGAATTTTTAAATATTCACTGATCAGGTCCAACTCAGGCTGCAGCAATGGAAAATTTTCTCTTAAATCCTGCCCTGGAGGGAATTTCTATTTGGAGAAGAGCATGTTCACTCTTCGCTTTTTCTTGGACTCTCTTTAGAGATTGTTAAGTACAACAAGGTCAGAGCTCTAGGATCTGGTTTGTATCCAACCAACTCTGACCTTCTGAAGGCATTGGCTGTACTGCCAGCCAACGTCTCATGGTTAAAGGTCAATTCAGATTATGCCTTTAGCTCCAAAGAATTTCAGGGGGGAAGTAGGGAAGAAGGCAATGACAGTGTTGGAAAGCCAAAAACTAGTTTGGTAGCAAATGTTCTGTGTATACCAGATTTTAGAGCCCATATCTGCCAGTGTCAAATTTCCAAATCATGCAATCCCCATAACAGGCCTTTCCTGTAAACCCATGCTTTCTGGCCCAGTAATTGAAGCTGTCTTTTGAGATGTGAGCTGCTCTCCCCAGTCTGTTTCCAACAAAATGTGCCGGTTTTAATTGAATTTTGGTGCTGTCTTTGCACACATTATTCTAATCATCCTGCTGGGAGGGTTCTCTGTGTAGAAAAACTAAGAGGTTCATGCTGAGGCTCTGTTGTGCTGATCCAAGGGACAAATTGGAGTTGGTGTAGCTGACTTGCGAGCAAGCTTGTTAATAAAATTTAACTCTTAAAGAAGACAGCTTAGTCCTGACAACTCTGATTGCCTTGGCACACTGTGGTGGAAATACAATTACAAGATTGGACTGCTCTCAATTTGCTCCAGATTGAGAAAAAGCAGGAGAAAAAATGGTTTTTCAATTGAAAACAAATAAGACTAATTTTAGGAGCGTTCTGATTATTGCTTAGCTCAGCATTACCTTTTCATCTGCTTTGTGGTGATCCCAGATAGGTAGATCAGTTGGTTCTCTCCCCTTCAGCAAGTGCAGTCAGTCTCTTGGCCTCAGGCACGAGCTGACTGGAAAGACCCCCACAAGCCCTGTCTGTAAGGCTGTTCCGTGGGCAGCCAAAGCTCTCTGAGTGCTGCTTGTGGTTGGTGTCTGCACAGTAGTTTATAAGAGCATTGTGAGAGCCCACTGTTGAATATAACCTAGTTATGCAGTAAAAAATAGGGGGCCTTTGATCATGCTGTACATATAAGCCTCTGCCTGTCAGTTTTCCCCTGTTTCTGAGCTGCTGGAATGACAGGAAAGGCTGTGAGAGGGAGCACAGGTCCATACCCACCTCTACCCAAAGGGCTGTGACAACTGCCCCTGGCCTCAGTTCCTGCCAGCCCAGCTCTCCCTCCCAGGACGTGTGAAGTCTTAATTACTGCTCCTATACTGCTCACAAGGATCACTTGCTGCACAGTGGAAAAAAACACCAAGTATTTTTCCAGCCTCTGTGAGGGTGACCAGGCTGAGCTCCCCAGCAAAGCCCTGACTCCAGGCAGAGGTTGTGATTGTGGAGAGCAAAATAAAACAAAGCAGAGCCAAACAGGAGGTGCTTTAAAGCAGCTGAATAAAGACACACAACAAACCTGCCTGATAAAGTACTGTTGAATTAAAGCAACCTGATCCCTGAGTCAGCTATGGTGATGCATCTTATTCATCACCCAGGAGAAAGGGGCCGGCAGGGAGCTGGGGGACAGCATGGGCAGTGTGGGTAATTGTGGAGGCCTGCTGGTAGATGGAAAACATCTGGTTTGTGTTTGAGTTAAGAAGGGGTATTTAACTCTATTACCCAGATTTGTATCTGTCTATTACTTATTCAGATTTATTAGCGTGGGTTCACAACATCAAGGTTACGTGAGGCTGAGACACCTTGGTGTGTTGGAGCCACAAAAAGCTGATGTTTAAGGAAGTAAAGTTACAGCAAACACCTGTACACTGGTGCCTGCTGATGAAATCATGGGTGATGTGTGCAGGGTGCATGTGGGCTGTGTGAATAGGGAGATACCTGTGCATGTGCCCCATAGTGGACACAGACAAGGAGATGTGAGAGGACAAGGGAGCTGGAGACACTAACACTGTGCAGCCTGCATATAAGACCAGCAGCTCACAAAATCAGTGAGAGGGTGGGTTTTCACTGACTTTCTTCAACACCAAGAAGATCTTTCAGCTGCAGTGCTTTACCCCCTCACACCACCTACTTTCAGCAGCATCCTCAGTATCCCCATGTCCTTTGCCATGTCCTGCCACACAGCCCATACTGCCCTACTTTCCTCCTCTGGTGCTTTCCCTTTGCTTTTCCATGTCTCTTTTCCACTTTCCTAAGGCAAAATCTGTACTCCTGTATCAAGGTATTTGATCTCTTGCCCTGCTCAGCCTGTCAGACTGATGTGTGTGGGGACTTACAATTCTCAGTCCCATTGAAAGCAGTCCCCAAAGTGTCTTAAACCAGGTGTCTGAGCTGAGAGAGAGTTCCAGAAATGGCCTTGGGATCTGTATTCACGAATTCAGGGCACCAAACTGCACTGCACTGAGCCTGACAGCAACCATGGAACCATTCTTCTTCCACCTCCCTCCTGCTCCTATCTTGAAAATGTTCACTTTGGGAAAAAGGATGCTGCCACGTTTCTTAGGCAATCATCCATGCTGTAGGAATAGCAGAGTGAAGCAAATAAGTCACAAGCCGCCCCTAGGCTGAAATTGTTACCCAGCACCATCCCATGGATCCCCACGAAGACTGAACACACAAACATGAGTGCCACTGTTTTGTGGGACTGTAGCCACTCTGATTAACCAGTGATGGTTTCAGAGATTCCTAGTCAGCCAGTTCCTGGCAGGTGTAAGCTTATATTTAAGTCCCAATTGTTATTTAAATGAAAATAGGGACTTTCTTGCCTTTCCTTTTCATTTAATTCCTCCAAGATATTGGCTATAACTCATCACATTTATAACTTCTGAAATTAGCTTCCCTCCCACAGAGTTCAATAAATAACACGTCTCCTGAATAGCTCATTCACAGTGCAAAAACACCTTCTTCCTCATATTTTTCACTTCATAGAATGAAACCATATGAGGTGGTTAAGATTTACATGGTCAGCTTTGGCAGGCTTTTTATATTTATTTGTGCTGCAAGATATAAATCAGTACTGGCCTTTCTCCAAGAACAAGGTATTTGTTATCTTGCTACACGTGTGTTTCTGGGTCAAAATTTGATAAGGTGTTTTTAGCATTATTTCATGGGGTAGGTAGGGTTTACATTGTTCTGTGCCAGTTTCCATGTTTTGACTGCAGAACATTACCTTATACTGAATCGTATTATAACTGATCAGTGGAAGTTTGAGAATTTTCCCAATTCAGAAATAACATAAGCCATTGCAGATCAGTTTTCTGCAGGGACAGTCCCATTTAACTGAATGTCCCAAAAGCTTAGGTGTCATCAGAATTGGAACTTTTTAAAGATTTAGAGCCATGATTTGACCACAAGCCACAGACTGGTGGCTTTGTAAACTGAAGCTATCAGAAAAGTATGTGACTGTGAGATTTAGGAACCTGACAGTGAATCAGCACCTGAGCACCTGAGTTGAAATTGTGGCAGAAAAATGTGCCGGTAACTTTAAGGGCTTAGCCAGGAGTACTCAAGACCTAAGACCTGATCTTATATACAAATATGGAAAATTCCATGGATTTTAGTGACTCCTGATTTACCCCATGACTCATGGATTTTGTTGCTGGAATTTATTATTTGCTGGATGAGTAAAAAGCAAAGGACTTTCAGATCAATCTATGCATAAGGTCAGCACTCAGATTGGTGTCCTGGTGCCTCCCACAGAGATGTCTGTGTGCAAGGAAACAGCAAGGGAATGCTTATTATCCAGGACTTCTGCATCCTGAATCTTTGGTTAACAATGAAATAAACCAAGTTCTCCAGGGAGTCATCTGGGCGCCTGAATTCAGGTCTTGGCTTTGAAAATTCAACGAGAGCACATGAGGTGTCTCTTGAATCCCGGGTAACTCAACAGGACAGACAGATGGAGGGACCTTGGAAGACCTCACTTTCAGATCCATTGTGCCTACAGGATTACTCTGTTTTCTAAGAGAGATTTCAGTTCTCTGCGAACAAAATGATCTGGACAACACTTCACACAATTCACCAAGACACTGAATTAGAGCTGCCATTTATGTTTTTCTTCATTTCACTTTTGTAGACTGGATGATGGGGAAGTCCTAGATCTCCATTTTCCATTATGCCTATTATCCTTTGATGCAAGTAAATAAAGGAATAAAAATTTTGGAAAGTCACGTCTTCATTGAGATCCAAGTCTACCCTTTAGCCTTGTGTCTATAGGTGCCTCCTAAGCTAACATTTTCTCTTCAGATATCTCTCTCTTGTGTGAATGTCATGAAAAATAATAGTTACACACATAGTATGCGTGATAGATTTTAGCTTAGTCCTTGTTCTCTGCACAGGACAGTGACAGGGTGACTTGTGCAAATCAGCAAGGTGATCTCACTCGTTACATGCAGAGCTGGTCAAAACTTTCATTGTGAAAAATCCTCTAATTTAAACAAGGGCAGGTTATGGATTTCCCCAGTGAGAATTACTTGTGTCAGTAGGATTTATGATGATGCAACAAAGAAAACCAATCTATGTTTTCTTCAAAACTTGACATTTGTAACCCATTTTCTCAGAGTTTTTAGTTGTAGATCTGGGTGATTTTACTGTCCATGCTGTCATCAGCACAACAGCTTATTTTGTGGAACAGATCTTTTCCAGTGCATGAACCCCCTGGATGTCTTTCTGTCAGAATTTAACTCAAAACCTCGTCCAAGCTCCATCATCATAAGTGAATAGAAGAAAATGACATTATCTTCTGGGTTTGATCTTTCTGCTGGGAGAGTTTTGTTATTGGATCCCTTTTTCATTCAACAGAACTCTTTTCCTCCCCTGCCAAAATGTTCTCAGATCTCTTTCTCGCTTTCTTTCCTCATCTTCAGTTTCACTTTGCATTAGTCTGTTCATTATCTCTGGAAGGAAGCCCTTGATGTTGTCCCTGTCCTTGAATATCTTTGACATGCTGAAGTTTCCTTTTGAATCCCATATTCCTTCTCCTGCTCTGGGCAGTTTCATGACTTGACTCCCTGATAGCAGCCATCTCTGTATATGTCACTGATCAAAAGTGGTGAGAGGAGAAGAATGCAAAAAAGAAAGAAGCAAAATACCTGGAAGTTTTGTTTGGCAAAGATTCAAAGCCTCCTATCTGATCAGTCACAACCCCCCTTCTGTCACTGACATGTTTCACTATGATTTACATTTAAATGGTGTTAAATGAAGACTTTTCTCTTGGCTGCCCACCCCACCCCCCTGCCAGGAGAGAAGTTTTCCTTTCCTTCCACGTTCACCTTATGTTACTTGTACAGAAACTCAAGGAGAGATTCAACACCCCATTCCTGATGGTTGTTTTAACTTCATGTATAAATCTCCTCCTTTGTAGACACCATTGTTAGTTGACAGGCAGTTCAGGCAAAGCCATGACAGGCACATTAAAGGCAGAAATTTCACTATGAGAAAAACCACAGGTCACTGCAAAAGATTATGCTTTATTTCTAAGAGGTTGAAGCAGTGAAGAACTTGCTATACTTTACAGAAAGAGTCTGAAGTTGCGAGATATTTATTGATGTGAAACTATAGAAAACTAGACCTAACAATAATTCAGAGATTACATGATGGGATGTGGGGTTGGTTAGGAAAGGGGTTCCTAGGGCCCCAATCTTCTATTTGCTGAGCCTGTCACCATCTCCTGTCAGTAAATTATCCACTGCAGTGTAACAGCTGTATCCTTCTGAGCCCAATAGGACCTGCATCAGGTCTCACTCTCTGAAAACTCCACATTTCACACAGCACTGGAAATGCAACAGTATGTGGTAATTAATGGTCATAGAATGGTAATTATGTTCTATTATACAATAGAACATCCTGAGATGGAAGGCACCCACAGGAATCATCAAAGTCCTGCATAAGGGGCAGGCACTGATCTCTTCTCTCTGGGGACCAGTGATAGGACTTGAGGGAATAGCATGAAGCTGTGTCAGGGGACGTTTGGGTTAGATATTAGGAAAAGGTTTCTCACCCAGGGGCACTGAAACAGGCTCCCCAGCAAAATGGTCACAGCACCAAGATGTGCTCATGGCATATGCAAACCAGAAGGGCTGGGTGTCTCTAGGAGGGGGAGAAGTGTTAATGTGAAAATTAAGTCCCAAGAATTAATGTGGTGGTTTTTTCTTGCTTTCATATGCCTCAAGATCCAGAAAAATCTTCTACAGTTGTTTAAGCTAAATGTGTCCCCAGGAAACTGAAAATATGAAATTCAATAAAGACCTTGTTTTCTGATGGAGATTTTCATCCCCTTTGCAATATTTAGTAATTTCTCACACTTGGGAAATGTGGTCCTTGTGCACAGTGCTCAGATGCTCCCAGTTATCAATTGCATCTTCCTTTTGTGGTATTTATCAATTCCGTATTTTACAGGTTACTTGGGTATTTCATTGAAAGCATTCTTGGTCTGTAGACCCCTGGTCCTTTTCCTCATTCTCGTGATATCAAAATACCCCAGAAGTGCAAAGCTTTAGATGATTCTATTCATTGGAGGAAACATTATCCACCCTGCACGGACACGGAACTGGAGCACGCGCCAGTCGGAGTGATTTAGCTGAAGGAAGGAAGTCTGTGACTGCTCCCTAAGGAATTGAATACAGTTTTTCCTAGTCCCAGTGTGGTCCCCTTCCTCAGACAATCCTTCTCATGCCAAGTGCTCCAACATTAGATCTGTCATTAGGCAGCAAGACGTCTGTGCTAACGATGCTTTAGTGACCCAGGCATGAGCACTGCACAGTGAAGCGCTCGAGTAAAAGCCTGATCTGCAAAACCTGCAGCAGAGGAACAAGGCAGGGGAAAAACACAGGGCTGGACTTAATGTGCCTTGAGTTCGGCATGAATCTGGCCAGGATCCAGCTCTAGAAAATATCATACAATGTGATTTTGAGCAAAGGTTGTGAATGAGACCACATGTAAACTGGGAAGACAGAGTGTGCGTACAAGAAAGCAGACCTAGGGCTGTATATGCTTAATATGCTTTTCAGATTATTCTTCATCAGCCAGAGAATTGCTTTTCTCCTCACTACACAAATGGGGCACTGGAATGTAAAATAAAAACCATAATCTGTCCAATCAGTGTCTGGGTCACAAGAGTTTTAGTGTGGGAGGGTAACTGTGAAAAATTTCTAGTTATTACTGCCAAGAAAAGTTTGAAATTTCACTGGAAACCAAAAATTGCACTGAGGACAAATAAAACTAAAAAGATGGTCAGAAGACCCCCAAATGAAAACTTTTAACAGAATATTGATAATTTAAATGAGAACGAATACAGGCCTTTTTGGTCTGGAAGCATTTTAAAGATCCTCAGTGCTTTAGAATGTGCTTAGCAGACCAGTTGATTTGCAGTAGAAAAATGGGATCAGATCAGAAACACAGGAGGTGGAGGTAAGTGTAGATAACAAACAGGAGTGTTGAAACAGTGATAAAAGCTTGTAAGACTCCAGTGCAGGCAGCAAGGTGCTGCTTTCTGAGGACACAAAGAACAGAGACTTGTTGACAGCTTTCTCTGACAGTGATTTTTCAATTGTGCATCTATTGCAGCACCTGAGAGTGGGAGTCAGCTGGGAAAAACAGGGTTAAATGAGATATAGATATGAAGCAATGAATCAAAATGATCATGTCTTGAGTGCAACAAGTGATGCTCTGGCTAGAAAAAAGCTGTAGGCAATGTGTGGAGCACAATGAGCACAAGTGTTTTCTGAAACTGTTATGGTGCAGTGAGGTGCTGCTGTTGGACACCACACATGTGAAGACAGTTCTTTGAGGACTGGAGTGGCTGTTCTAATGTGAGAAGTGTCCATCTTGAAACACCTTATTTTTTCTGCAATGTCCATTTAAATCTTAGTGGAGACTGCTCAGTTTTCTGAGAAGTATCAGCAAATGAATGATCTGTTTACGAAATACTCACAGATTAGCCCTGTAGTGGGAAAGTTTTCGGCTCATTTCTGCATGAGGCAAAGCATGTATGCTCAGTAGTACCAAAATATTTCAAGAAAATTATCACAGAATTGGTCGGTTCTAAAAAGTGACTCATAACAAAGTCAGTAATTGTTTTAATTTTCAAAACAGAAAGTAATCCAGAAGGATTTTTCATATAGAAAAAGCCTGATTTCTTTTAAACAATGGTTGAAAGTATCCTTTAAAAAAGGTTTTAATTTCTTTTTCAGTTTTTCAAATATTTTGAACACGGCTTCATTAAAGATCGGGCCAAACCTGACTATTCACCATCGCCAGCAAAAGTAAAGCATGCAAACCTCTAAAACCTCAAATGGAAAACCAGCATCCCACCACACCCTCCCACAACCCTGCTTCTCCCACAGCTGCTGCAAAGCCATGCTACCCTGCAATGTGAGGAACCACAACAATGTCCACTGGCAGAACTTGTTCCTCTCCCTTTGCTGTCTCATTGGTTGTCACCTTTCAGCTCAGGGCTGCACCTCTGGTGTTGCATTTTTCATGTTTGGTGGGACAAGTCAGGGAGTTCCACCTTGGGACCTTCAAGTGTGTTGGATATATGAGGAAACTATTTCTCTAGCATTCCCCTCATTGAAGAAAACAGGACTTTCCCCCGTGCTTCTTAGCAGAAAAGCCTTAGACTTACATGGTCATAGATCTACTCACAGTCCTGAGGGACGCTGGACTTGTCTTTTATACCTTATATGTTCTTGCTGAGGTTTTTACACCTGTGTATTAGATAGCTGGCCTAGGCATTGTCGTTCAAAGAAAGCCCCTATTTGAAACAAAAGACTTAAAGCCCCCAGAAGGATTGTCAGGCAGCTCTGTGCTCCAGCATATTCCCCTGGCTTTCTTTCTCCTTTCCTGTTCTTTTGTGTGCATTTATCTGCCTTTCTGGGCACCCACGGGACTGTGCAGTGATGCACATCACTGCTGGTGCAAGGAGAGGCAGTGGAGGGGAGGAGCAAGCCCTGGGGCTGACCCCCCAGGACAGGCAGCCTCACTGCTCCTTGGTAGAGCCACGTGGGATGATCTAATGCAGCCTCCACATGTGCAATATGCATTGTCTGTAGTTTAATGTGCTTTATTTAGGTCCAGGCAGCCAGAGAAGGGAAATGAGGTTTGATAAACAATAGGAAAACATAGACATCTAAAACTAGATTATTTCCTACTCCTGGGTTGTACTGCGCCCTTCTGTGTTTCAGCAAAAGTTGAGGATTTTCATGGGAAGGCAAAGCAACGGGTGTAGCATCACCCCAGCTTGTGACCCACCTGCCTTTCCTCAACAACCCTGCATTTTGTTGCCCTTTCAGTCTTCAGAAATGAACCCAAGTGCCACTGCTCATATTTGGTTGTGCAGCTTCCCTGATGAGGTTGGGAGCCCAGGTTACCTCACTCCCTGAGGGATGTAATCTGCCCAGGTGTCTCAGTCTGTGAAGAAGAGGAGAGGAGCAACAGGAAGCATTTTAGCGGCTGCTCCTGTAAAGGCTGAATGATAGCTTTTCAGATGAGTAGTGGTCTTGCTTTTGGGCAATTAATTTATCTGTTTATCATTAAAGAAAAATTTCCCATGCAAACTGAACTAATGGGTTCCTCCCATGGCTTCAGTAAAAAGTACATTATTTCAGCCTTTAGAGGAAAGATGGGCTGCTCAGAACCCAGTCAGCACTGTCAGGATGGACTTGGCGTGAGGGGAGAGCAGGGGATGTGAGGAGACAGGAGCACGAGGTGTGGTAGACCTTTGGTCATAGAGGTCTCTAACTGTCAGACCCAAGCCAGAGCTCTGACCTCAGTTTCTAAGCCTTTCCCTGCATGGGGAGCTCATCTTGGAATGCTGCACTTGGCTGGCTTCTCCCATCTTCTCCAGTCAACCCCTTGAGAACATTCATTACGGAGATTTAGAGAAGTCAAAGTTTTAGAATGAAAGAGCAAAAGAGAAGCAGCTTTAGAATGCAAGTCATTTTGGGTAAGTCAGCCCATGACTTTGTAATACAAATAACATGAAATGCCCCTGAGAGTGGATTTTTGTTGTAATAAAACTTTCTTTCGGAAATGCTTTGGCATAAAGTTGATCTGTTTGCTGCACTGCACTGTTTTGATCTTAAAGAAGCCCAGTAATTGCATCAAATCTGTTCTTCTCTGAAGCTCATGGAGCTGCCTGCACGTTTTTGGTGCTTGGAACAGGCCAACACGAGTACATGAACACTCGTGTTTCATGGGGAGGTTTACAGAGAAATGTTTCCTGGCTGGTGCGAGCCTGCATGTGCCTGCTTCTCATTTCTGAGTAAGTCAAAGGAGGGATCACTTGCCTTTTATTCATGTCAGAGTCTACTGAAATCCAACATTCCTGCAGGGAGCCAGGGGCTAGTGTTCAAGCCTGGGTGGCTGATAGAGGAAACTGCATAAAACCCCAACAGTGAACTAGGGAGAGGGCTACCGTGAAAGATATTTTAGGGTTTGCTGGTTTGTCCCTATCTTTCTATTTGCCAGCTAGATCTGCCAGGTTCTGCTCAGCAGCTCTGATACTAATTTTCTATATATTTGGTAGGGCTGATGCTAGAGCTATCACATGTGCTCAACAGACGTGTGTGAGCATTGAATTTCTAGAGAAGCCTGAGATTTTTTATTCCAAGAAAATTGCCAAGGTGGAGCATCAATTTCTTGAGTTTGTATCTGGAAGTCAGAAAACTACCCTATCCTCCTCAAAGGAAATCACTTGTTTGTCTATACAGTCTCTAGACACAGAAAACACATCTTCAGAGATGCCAGTATGGGTTGCTCTGGACTGGGCCAGGTCTGCCAGGCACATGACCTGGGGCACAATCTAAATATATTCACAAATCTCTGTGCATTTGATTACATGTTGCTTTTATTTCTCACCATTATTTGTCAGGCTTCAGGTCTGAAATAAAAGCACTCCAGCATGAAACCCTAGAGGTGGAAAAGCTGTCTATTGTCATACATCAGGCAAGTATGGGAACAACATTGCTGCAGGGAGAGACTCACCCCTAGGAAGCTTGGTGGGTCTTTTTGATTCCTCTTGCTCTCAGATAAGGAGGTACTGCAGAACAAGGAGCTCTGCTTTATTTTTCTGTAGTAAGGGATATTTCTGTGGCAGCAAAGGCTTTACTTGGCAAGTTTGTGTTACTACTGCTCAACATGCTGCAGAGAACTCAGTGCTGAGCAGACAGCCCTTGATCAGCAAAATACCTCTTAGAAAGGGCTCTTCGCAGCTGCTGCAGAGTAAATACTTGGGCCTCAATTAAGTACCACCAAAATAAATACAAAATGGGGAAAGTGATGGATTTAAGTCCAGGTGATGGGACCCTTTGCAAAGTTGAGGCAGGCCTTGAGTAACCAGAAGATAGTAGGAAAGTGATCCCTGAAAGGTCAGTGCTGGACCGTGGTAGATGGCACAAGTCCCTTAGACCTTTGTACTAGGGGCTGTATAACTGGGCTTTGTCAGGGATACCACAAGGAAAGAGGTTCACTGCTTTCCTCTTATAAGCACTGGATGCTTTTTCAGCCCCTATCAAAATTCAGTGCCTGTTAATAGGCAAGTGCTGTCTATCAAAGGTGACCAGAGCAGCCATGGAATTTGCATAAAGTGCCACAGCGGGGCCCATCGCTGGGGTTTATTAACTCGAGGAGGGACCTTACTCCCTCTCCCTCTTCTGTTCAATTCCAGTCCCAACTGCCAACAGCTCCCTGCATATAACAAGAGCTTTGTGGTTGCCAAGGAGAGCCCACCCCCCCAGAGAGGAGGAGAATGTGTGGAGAAGAAGTAGCAAAGACCATTATCATCATTTATACAGCAATGGGAGACTGGCAGCCAAGTGCTGTTGGCAGTAAAGCTTTCAACTGCTCTGGGAAGATTGAGAGTGTTCTCCTAATGATTCCCAGACATCTACTTTGCAGCAATTTCTTGGACTGATTCATTCTTTGGAATGCTTTCCCCCTCTGTTTTATGCCCTTCTGAAGATAGAGGCCAGCAGGGTGGGCAGAAGGTGCACTGTCAGAAACAGGGGTCTGAGGAAACCCCATGACCCAAGGCACCCAGTTTCTGGTGGAATTAGGGAGGGCACTGCCTCCCTGGCCAGTCTCCAACCTTTGTGCTGGGATCTTGAGTCATCCATCCATCCATCCATCCATCCATCCATCCATCCATCCATCCATCCATCCATCCAATCCATCGTCACTTTGGCTCTTTTGGCTATCTGCCAGGGCACCTGCCTCTCTCCCGGTCTCCTCAGCCCCAGGTACTGCAGGCAGGAGAGGCAGCAGAAGGACTGCAGTGGAGGAGAGCTGATGCCTCCATCGTGAGCTGCCCTTTTGTGAGGAAAGCCTCGTTCCCCATTTACCACTCATGATGTCCCAGCTCCCTGGGAATGACACAGCAGCCCATGGCCATGGATTGGCGCCCAGTCCTCAGGCACAGCTGACTATCCTTACTGCCTTTTTGTTTTTAAGGAACTGGGGCAAAGTTGAGAAGACTACCCCCACTCTTCCCATAAATCTATAACTGGGAAACAAACACAGGCATCTTCATCCAAAAATGTGTGGCTCAGGCTCATGACTAGCTGAGACAGGAGTGACGTGGAATTCCCCAAGCTGCAGCAGGCTGGATGGAGCAGAGGAACTCCAGTTTCAATGAAGGCAAGGAGATGGGGGAGGCGTAGAGCTCCCAACACACAATGGAAAGGGCTCTGGAGGAAACTTTGTGGCTGTGGACTCTAAGCAGATTTTTTGCTGCTGTGTAACTGCTTAAGTGCAGCTTGGCTGAAAGCTCAGCTATACTAGGGATTTTTGCTCTCTGTTAGCCACCTGGAAAGTGACATAAATTCCTTTGTCTCTGGTATTCCTGGGTAGGAGAACAAAGCCAGAAATTTCTCTGTGGTAGGAACACAAGTCCAAGCATGTAAGCCCTACTTGTCAGTGATACAGGAATGGATTCTTGTGCCCTCAGTGCAGTCACTCTGGCTTTTTGTCAACACCACCTACAGCAGAGTATAACTCACTATCACATTTTCCCTTGTAAGATGTTAAGTTGCCACTGATGTTTCAGCCAGGACAAGACCCCCTGGGATCACCTGGCACAGGGATGGCTGCAGAATGGGTTAGGTATGATTCCCACCAAAAAGCAGGGAGGGGGACCTGGAGAGAATCCTGGAGGAGATGCTGCCTCGTGGGTGGCTCTGTGCCCCTCTCAGTCCCTGACCTTGCAGCCAGGTGGAAGGACGATCATGGGAACCAGCCTGAGGTCACTGACCATTTTTGTAGACAATGGTAACCCCCCTTTAGGGGTAGGGACAGGGCAGCCAGGATCAGGGGTCACAGAGAGCTCTGCCTCTGCATGATCCAACAGCCAGATATTCCTGACTGGAGATGGCACTGGGGGACTGCCAAAAGCCCTGTGGGAGAGGGGATGTCATCTGGGAAATAGTCTTCCTTCCAGCTGACACATTTGGGCTGGCAGTCAAGAATTTCAGTTGTCCCCAGGGATCTTTTTAGCAGCTACTGTGGCCAAGGGAGGTGTGAAGACAGAGATGTGTAGACTCAATAGATCAGAGACCCAGTCAGCTCCAATTACACCAGCCAGATGACATTAGAGATAACATAAACTAATATAAGGCTGATCAGCATAGCAGCTCTGCCAGAAGGGACATGCAGCATTAGGGAGAATGGGCTGGAACATCCTGCAGGTCATTTTGATGACAAGGTTTTACTGGGTCAAGATCCATGGAAAGAAATTAGTCTTTCATTTAATTTTCCTGATGTTTGGGATACATGGTGCAAAAAATTAAATCCCCCTTCAGGCTTAAATCATAACCTTAAATTGTTCTTGCTGCAATTGCTTTCCTATATATTGGAAATATAGCCTGTCACATGGCTCACATGCACACTCACAGATCATCCCTGAGGTTCCTAAGAAGTCTTTTACTCTAGAAAAAAAAAAAAAAAACATATGAAGATCTTGATTTATCTAGTGCAGAATCACAGCCCTCAAAAGAGGTCTTAGCTTTATCCTCAATGAGGTCCAGGGTATTTTTGCTATCTACAGATTTCCCACTGCTTCTTAAATACTGCCAAATGTTTTATCTCAATGTCCACTCAGTTTTAGAGAGTATGAACCAGCACTGAAAAAAGTTCATGTAGCATGGCTCCTCATTTTCTGACAATTGATTGTGGGCACCAGTCCTTTTGGGAAAGATATGCTCCAAAGCAGGAGATAATGAAACTGTCTGCTCTAAGATCTCCTTACATCTCCTATTAAAGCTTAGTCTCAATGTTGAAACAGAGGTTTTAATAAACCCTTAAATAATTCATTATTTACAACATTGGATATGCTTGTTATCTATAGAGAAATACATTCCTTTTAGGATCTTGCCAAGATTTTTCTTTTTTAAATTTACGTCTAACAATATTATGGGAAATGAGTTTTGTAGCTTGATCACACGTTGGCTAAAAAAGTGTTTCCTCTGATCCATTTTGAAAATTTATTTCTATATTTTGTCTTATGGATTAGCTTCTTATTCAAAAGCCTTTCATAATCCTTTCACAAGCAACATCTGCTCAACCCCAGGGGCCTGCAGGGCAAGATGACAGGCCCTGGTGAAGCCTGTCTTCTTCATGAAGCCTTCTTTCTTCATGAAGAGCACTATGAAAATTCACAAGTGAAGGACCAGATAAGACTGACTTTTACGGAGTCTGTAAGAGGGAACTGGTAGGAAAACAAGCTGTTCTATGCTCATTGTCCTGGGAAGCTGGACATTTTACCTAACCTGAAAGTAATTAAAACCAGTAACTGCAAGAATTTAGGGTAACAATAACATCCCAAGAGAGGGCAAGTAGCTGTTGGATTTTTCTTCTTTTAAAACATTGTACAGATTAAATAACACCAACTTAACCTAAAACACTAATATGAAATTAATCTAGATTTGTAATGTAATAAAAAAGCTGATATGAATCAGAACAAGAGCTAAAAGAAACTTGGACACCATTGCAAACAAGTTTCTGTTCAAACTGACATGTTTTCACAACCCCTCCACCACTGCCTGCCTTCTTCCTCCCTTTCCTCCATTCTCTGAACCAACCAGAAATTTTTCTGCTAAGCATTTTCCAGGCAGCCATATTCTCAAGAAAAGGAAAACCTTTAAGTGACAGCTTCATTTGCAAGCAAGAGCTGGGTAGCCTCTCCTCATGTATATCTGCTGTCCCGGGCTCCTGAAATGGGGGAATATTCCCTAATTTGAGTTGGCTTCCCAGGTAATTTCTGCCCTGGGAGCAGTGTGTAGGTGATTGCTGTGGTGTGAAATAGCATGGAGGTAACACGATATGTGATCACTGAAGCATCTGAGAGTCCACTCTGAACAGATTTGGCAGCCTCTCTGTCCCCATCAGCACAAGACCGTGGTCTTCCCCATTCTCAAAATCCTTGTACTGATTTAATTTAGAACCAGATGCATTCCCATTGACATCCAACTGCCACTCCAGACTCTGCACCATCCCCTGGAGGTATTATTCCTAGTCTAAGCAAATTACTCAAGGCCTGGTCTCTATTATATTCTTCTGCTGGTGTTGAAAAGTGTTATCCAAACCCACATTCTGGTTCTCTCCTTCCTCTGCCCCTGTTGCTGCCTCTGACAATGTGCTGTACTGGGATCTGCTCCTGAAATCTCTTGGCAATTTGTGAAGAGTGAGGGGACCATGGTCTGTGGAGAAATTACCTTCTGTATTTGCCTGAGAAAGGGCTTGGTGACTACATAACCCTGAGCTAGAGATGCCTCGCTTGGCTGACAGCCATAGGAGGCCAACAGAATGCTCTGGTCATGGTACATGTGGCTGTCTGTCTCAGTGATGACTTTCCCTACAGGACATCCAGGTGGAAAGCCTGTAGCCCCAAATTCATAGAGCACTGTAAATCTGCTCCATGGTCCCTGTCACAGATCCACAGACCAAGACTGCAGAGCTGAGACTGGCCTGCAAAGGTGTGGGAGGGAAATGGGCAACCCCAGAATGAAAATGGGCTCTCAGGGAAGGAGCCATCATCACCTTTGCTTGGTCTATCTCCCTGCCCTCAGGTGGCACAAGGTGCTTTCATGTAATGTCATTTTTTACAAATGTTCCTCTAAGCTCTTGATGCTCTTCAGCAAAGGAGGTCCTCCAACGACCCCAGACAAATCCTTCTTGGTGTTTCAGTAACCATGCCCCCAAAATATTTCCCAATATCAAACCTAAAATCATTTCACTGCATGCTGAGAATATTACGAGCCTCTAACTTTCAGCTGCTGTTGGGTTCTTACTGACCCCCGAGGTGCTGACAGAGAGGCACAAAGAGGCCAGGCTAGGGACCCTAATCAGAAATGCTCATTGCTGACGCCACTGTTAGAGGGTTTTCTCCTTGTTGTTGTTTCTGGCACAGAAGAGCAGGGAGGGGCGGGGGGGCCATGCAATGCCCTGGAGCATTGGGCGATTCCTTACCCACACCAGTGCCAGAGGTACAGGGATCAGGAGTCAGACACAAGCCTTTGTCTCTCACCTGCCCCAGAGGGTCGAGTTTCCTTCCACTTTATAAGTATTTATTGTTTCAGATGAAGGATGGTAGGGGGTCACAGGGGAGGGGGAACAGAGAGATTATAAAGGATAATATTGCTTCCAAAAGCGTGTCTGGTTTTTCCTACAGTATTAGCTACTCTAATAAAAGATGTTATCTCTCCCTACAAACCTTGACTGGCCTATATCCTTTCATCACAGCTTCAACAATGTTACTACTGCAGTAAAAATATTTACTGGCAAAAAAGTGCCTCCGATTCTTCAGGAATGGGTTGCATCAGCAACTGGAAGGGAAACCTCCCCAGGGAAATATTCTTCCACAGCCCTTTCAGGCAACACTATTCCCCAAGGAAACACAGCCAGTCTGCTGTGCACTGGGTTAGTGAAGCAACAGTGACTTCATGATTTTGTTTTTATTGTTGTGTCTCTTGTGTTGTCATAAGAAAAGGAAGAAGGAGCTGAGGGGCAGAGGGGAGCCTGGGGAGCTGTCAGCATTAGCCCCAGCTCCTGCCTGCTCACAGAGCCACATCCTAACCAAGTGTTTGAGCCCCTAAACTGTCAGGGGAAATGATCTAGGCTCTGCAAAGGGTGCAGCAATCCCTTGGGAAGCAGACATCCTCAGGGGCTTGCTGCTGGGCACCCTGCAGAGCTGCCCTTCCCCTCAGTCAGAAGGGGCCATGGCAGCTGATGGGCTGACTTGCAGCAGCACAGGCTTGGGGCTCCAGAGACCTCCGAGCAGCCTTGGCCAGGTAGCTGTGGTGAGGATCGTGTTGCATGGTTTGAGCAGCAAACAGGAACTTCAGGCCTGACATTAGAGCCTTTCAAACACCTCTGGAGTCAGATGGGGAACAGTTCCTCTGCGCTTTCTACTGACCAGAGAACTTTGCTAATTTAAAGGTGGAGAAGGTCTTGAGCCAGAATTTGCCCGTCTATGGTTTGTACTCGTCTCGTCTCTGAAAAAGGAAGCAATTAGGAAATACAAACAGCAGAAACTCAAGCTGAAGTGGATTCTGAATGTCTCAAAGGTTCAGCTGCAACCATAGTTTCCTGGAAAATGCTGTGCTAGGGCAAGCATGGCAAGTGGCAGGATTGTGTTGGGTTTGGCTTAAAGAAATGAACAGAGAAGGTTTCAAAATATTTAGGGTGAATATGTTTTCATTCTCCATTCTAAAGCAAACTTGGGACCATGGAGACTGGTGTTTCATTTCTTTAAGGAAAGAAAAGTGCCAGAAATTTAACAAATCATCCCTTCAGGGCAGAGAAAGTGCAGTATGACTGGGGGTCAGCACATTTATATAAAGAAGGCATATTTTTCAATTTGGGATGATCCCAAGTTTTTAGCAGCTCTAGCAGAAAGTCAGTTATTCACAAAGATCCTCTTCCTTCTTTGCCTTCGGTTCCCAGTGCTATTCCATCAGATACAGCAAATCTCACTCCAAGAAAAAACAGTTAATGTGTGCTCAGCATCCTGGGTGCTTGGAGGCAAAGAGCCAGCCACATGTATCAGCTCTGAACAGGGAGTTAGAAACCCATATACCAAACTTTTGAGGACAAAACCCTTTCCCACAAGAGCGTGGTGAGAAGATTTCAATTCTCAACCCAGCTGCCACTGCTCTGACTTAATAACTGTCCTTACACAGAGGATTTAAGTCAAGATTTTTTTCCCAGTAGAGAGGTTTCACCCCTCGGATATAAGGCCATTGACCAACCTTTTCCAGTCAGGAAGCTCCAGTCATCTGTTTGCAGCTATCTAATGATAGAGAGGAAGGGGACATTTTAATTAAAACATTTGAACTCAATTTGAACTCACAAAGACTGATGAGGTTCATGATGCTGGCTCAGGTGCTGTTCAGCTTACAGAGCAAATGCCAAAAGGAAGTGAGAGAGGGAGAGGGAGAGGGAGACAAAGATCCTAATAAGGGCTGTGTAGACAGTAGTTTGAATTGCTTGAAGGCACCCTGGTGGGCCATCATAGCTTTGGGTGACTTATCTCTTCCTGACACATGCTGGAAGCTGGTCATATGCTACATTTTATTTTTAAAAGTGAATCATCCTTAAAAATGAAATAGATCGAAGTGATTGGTGCAAGGGGACTGGAAGATGGAAACAGTTTATGAATGGGTTTAAGAGCCCAGTAACTCCAGACTTCAGAACAAATGTTCCTGCAAATGTTCCCCAAAGCGTGTTTACAAAGCCAGGTTCTCACCTGGAAGGATGTGAGGACTTGCTGGAGTCCCTGACCTTTGCCAAAACTTTTCTAAAACTCTTTGGTGCTGTCAGGCTTTGACAGGGGAATTCTGCAGGGCAGGCCAGGACATGGAGACACAAACAGAGTGCACATTTTGCTGATGGACCCCCTCCCACAACACTCCTCTGATTAATACCCAGAAGAAAATGACAGGGGTCCTTCCTCAGAGCAGCTGGGAGACCTGACACCATCTGCAGCCCTAAAAGCTGGCTTCCTTAAAGTCCCAGTAGAAGTGAATGGAGCACCTACAAAGCTAAACAACAGCATCAGTGCAAGAAAACTCAGGCCTGGAATTATGCAATAGTCCTCATTTTGAAAAGTATTGTTGGGACTGAGTCCTTGTCCTCCCAAGTACTGCAGCCTAAAGTGAAAACTCCACATACTTTCACGGGTCTGTCTGTAACAGCCTATTAAGCTATTTCATCTAGACCCAGAAGGGGAACCTGTTCTACGTGCTTGACAGTGGATCAGACTATGGTTTTTTCACATAAGGAATTTATTATTTCAGAGATACAATTAGCCAAATAAAGGGCTTCCTAAGGAATTGTCTGTTCTCTGTACTAACACATATAAAAATGTATATGGCATTGGAAGCCTGATGCAATGTTTAAAGGGAAATCTAAGTGGGGACCTCTCTTCTCCGTTCTACAGAAACACTGTTGTTTCTACAGGATCTCTCACAATTTATGCCATGTAAGGTGGGTAGGCAATCAGGACTACAGCATTCATTTAAAATGGGTTTTACTAACATCAACATGTAAGATACCATGTGCACCGCTCCCTAACTCCCTAACATTCCTGCCAGCCTGGAAGGGCCTGTCTCGACTCAACTGATGGCAATGGAAATTCATCAGGTTTAATAAGTGGAAACCCCATGAAAAACATCACTGTGCCCAAAACAAGTGAAGAAAACAAGCAGCTAATTTTATTCTGTGAATGAAATTCGGCTCAAGAGGGAAACCAGCACGAGATTTTTGTACATGTCTGAGCTACTGGCTGCCAAAGCTGCATAATTTGACTGAACCACATCTGCTGTAGATGAGGTCTTCCTTCCTGATGGTATGACTGCAAAACTGAGGTGCAGGCGTTCTGACCCTTGCCTGAGCTTTTCCAGGGGTGCTCAGGTAGGGCCACCTCATTGCTTGTATCTGTGAAATGGCCCAAGTTGCCAAAACAAATCAGGTGTTACCTAGGCTGCCAGCAAAATCTGCCCATGTGCAGTGGCAAAGGAGTGAAGCAAACCTGCCAGAACCAGGAGCTTCTCAGACACATTTTGCCACCAGATAAAATATTTACACTTCACTCCCGAAGAGCACAAAACAGGGAAGTCTGTGCAGCTGGCCTCAGAGGAGACTCTGATCTGCTGCTGGATGTTCCCTGGCCTGCAGATGAAGGAGGACTTCTTACTGGGGAACACAGTGTGATCCAGTTGCACAACACAGGCTTATCAGAAAATGGTTCATCATCCAATGGCCAGTGACCTTGCACAGAAATCAGAGTCCAGGCCTCTGTGGGCAGTTCTTGCTCATGTCTTGTGACTGACCAGGCTGGACAGCAGTGTGCTTTGGCATGCCTGTTAATAGATGGAGTAGCTGTGTTTCTGGTCTTTGAGCTAGAACATGTCCCTTGTGATTTGGAAGAAGTGAACTGCATCTGCAGTTGTTCAGTTGTAGAAACAATGGATTCACAGCAGTGTAAAAGGACTCCAGACCTATTCTGCTGCAATGTCTGAGAGAGTAGGATCCACCGGTCTATTTGAAACCGTAGGAGCATCCTGAAATAAGCATTATTTGAAAGACAGCAAAGTGCTGTAACCTACTGCCTGAAGTCTGGCGAGTGGCAGTGATAGTTTATGATGGTGAGAATCTCCTGCAGTCACATCTGCCCTCTCTGTGTCCAGCCTCACCTGCTCCTTTCCTTAAGCTCTGGGTTTGGATCCATGTTTAAGACTAGACACTGCCTTCTGCCTAAGTTCTCTGTCTCTTCAAGCAGGCAGTAGCCTTTGCTTATGTAGGGTTTTCTGTTTTGTTTGTTAAAGAAGTTTATCAAGAGAAGCATCAGGATGAAATCTGGGTACCACTGAAGTCAGTGATTAAACTGCAGGTGACTTAACAGGGCCAAGGTTTCAGCCTGTAAGCTTCATTTGCAGCACCAGTAATGAATACCAGGCACTGACTTTGAAGCCACTTTGTGCACTGATGATATAGAACCCCAGAAAAAGCTGTCACTAGTAAGTAAAAGCCCTCAAATTCCTGAGAAAGGTTGCGATCATTAATCAAAAGCTTTTTTATGTCCACATAAGAATGGAGATATATTGAATCCATGAGCTAATCTGGTATTTGAAGTTAATTAATTACATCTCCCTATAAATGTCAGTGGATCCAGGACTCGTGCCAATATCCTGGGGAAAGAGGGAATATGGCTGCATTGCTTTCTTTCCTTTTTGTTGAAAGAAAACAACAGATTTTTAAATTAGATGTCACATATTTGTTAGATATATTGTGCAGTTTGCTTTTCTCCCTCTCCCTCCTATTAACTATTTCTCCCAGAAGCCTAAAATTTCATTCAAGACACAAATATCCTGAATGCTATAAGTGAGTCACAATGAAGAAATCACATACCTGAGACCCATGGAACAAATTAGCCTGTTGTTATGCTGGGGCAATCCCAGTAAGGCAGGGGGCAGAACTTGGCCATATATCTGAAATCAAGTAGTTGAATCTACAGTATTAGAAGTTGGCTCAGCATGAACATGTTTCTTAAAGCAATTATAGACATGCCGAAGGAAATGTCCAAGGCTAGCCAAGATAATCAGCAAAGTTCCTTGAGCCAACATCCCATATTCTCCTAACATAAACTTAAACAACATTTCTATTTATTGTTTCCTGAGTCTCTTGATAGCCCCTATTGAAAGGCAAGAAGAATTAGAGGAGAGGACTAGAAAACAACTGCATTACAGTTGTAAGGGCAGCGTTTTGAAACTGGATTGTTCAGTACAGTCTGTACCATCCTGAAGTGAAAAAGTTTTGAAATAAATCAGAAAAACCACATTCACCAAGAGGCATTGGGCAGTGGGCTTTGGGCTTCAGGACAGAACTTTTTGAAGACATCCTACATGCCATTGCAAAGGCCTGTGAAGAGTGGGAACAGCACTTTTTCTCTGCCACTGTTCGAGCAGAATGGATGCTTTTGCTGAATGGAAGTCAGTGCCTCTGGCTCCATCTGAGCTGAATGACAAACAGAAGGGCAGAGAAGGATTTGTCCATGTCCTGCAAGTGTACCAAATTTGCTTTCTCTCTACATCTGCCCCGGTCCACTGCTGTAAGTGAAGAACATTGCAAGCTGGAGACACAGTACATCTGTAACCAGGGAACACAAAAGGACAGACCTGACAACACATGTGAACATGCTGGTATAAAAGGGGGCACAAAATAGGTTCCCCTTGGTTTCTAAAAGAATATTGCCTCACTACAGATCTGTAAGTAGTGATGTGTGTGGCACAAACCCAGCTGTACCAGTGCTGCTGTCTTCCAGATGGGCCATTAAATCACTCACAGTTATTAAAATGCCATGGCAACTTCTGCAAGTGCAGAAATGCTCAGTGTAGCTCAGTGGCCAGATTCCAGCTTACAACACTTCACCCTCCTTACTCCTTCACTCCCCTGCTCTCAGTAGCACCGCTCCTGTCCAGCAGTGCTCCTGGGGCTGCAGATCAAGCACCAGACATACCCAGGACCCTACAGGCCCTGCCAAGCCAGGCTTTACCAGACCATAGGCAGTCATCAAAACCCTCTGCAAGGATCACTTACATTCCCTTTCCCTTTGTAGGTGCATGAGTCCAGTGAGCCCAAAACCCTGTAAAAAACAAGACATTCCAGAAGAAGTGTCCCCTCATGGACAGGACACCCTCATATGCTAACAGCATCTTCCCTAGGGTGGTTTTAAGCCCTGAAAACATGGCATGAAGGTAGCATGCCATATGACCCTGCAGTACCATGTGAAATAATAAAACAAACAGTAGAGTTCACATGCAGGGCTGAGAGCAGAGCTGTCTCAGGCAGGTCCATTGCCTGCTCCCTGCTGGGCCATCAGAGTGCTCAGCCACTGTCCCCTCCCAGGACTCTGTGTCTGTTGGGAAAGCCAGCCACCAAAAAGTCTGTGACCACAAGAACTTTGCTGCATGTTAGGTTTGATTAAATCTTTCTGCTGCAGAATCAAGAGTAATTTTATGCCCATGTTGAGTAACTGTTCTCTCGAGAGGCGGCTGAGTTAACACCAGGGTGCCATGTACTATTCCAGTGTCTACAAGTGTTTATACAGAACATCTATAAAGGTTTGTGGTTCCTCTTGTTTCTGAGTCAAACAGATGAGGTTTTTCAGCCTTGGCAACAACCCTGCTCGCTTATATTTGAAGAATTCCCATCCCTTACTGCCAGCTGTGGGTTGATGCCTCTGGCTGAAGTTGCCTTGGGCAGACCCATGGGACAGGACTGGCTGTAGCTGCCTCACAGAGAGTGACCAAGCTGCCCTCAGCTCTCCTGGGGACACTAATCCTTCAGGAACTCCAAGAACCCAACTGATACTTGTTTTGCCTCCCTCATCCTTTATTCTTACTTCTTTCTGTCTTCACACTACATTCACACTGGGGCTGTGGTGCAAAAAGGAAGCGATGCCACAAAACCTCCAAGAGCAATTTTGGAAACGAAATATCCATCAAAGAATTTAGAGAACCAGATGCAAAATATTGGTTCAGTGAAAACCCAGTTCATTAACAAATAGCAACAAAACCAGGACTAGTGGCCTCTGTGCATCAGCTCCAGACAAGGGAAAGGTCATTGTTAAACTCAGTACTCTTGTCATTCATGTGACCCATGTCATACCCCTGTGTGTCTGTGGAAAGTGCCAAGCAAGTGATGAGCAATTCCAATTTTCTTTTTTTGCCTTGGCTAAAGGCAGCTGCTGCCCACCACAGTAGACACATGCTCTACACGGACCCACAGGAGTGCAGGAAGTCAGAGGAAGTGGATTTGTCCCAAACAATATGTCAGTGCTATCAATCTTCTTCTTGCTTATCAAGCATTGTTTGTTGACTCAACATGCAATGGAATGAGCCTAAACTAAGACCCTCTGAACTTCACAGTGAGAAATTAAAACCAAGTCCATGCACACCTCCTGGGGTGGCCACTGGCAGCCCCAGCTCAGGTGCTCCTCTCTGATGGGAACTTCTTTTTGCTAGAGTGGAAAGTTTTTGATTCTGTGTCCTGCACATTGCAGTCTCCAAGTGATGCTGCTACATGCAAATTGGGGCCCTGAAGGCATTTCTTTTCTCTACTGAGTAGTAAATTATAAAATAAAATAAACTGACCCGTAATATGCTTTCCTCTCTCCAAATTAAATAACACAGAGAACAGCACTCCTCAATCAGACCACACACACAAAGCCCTTGGCTTTTTTGTTTTGTCTTGCAAATTAAGTGCATTTGGCCTATATAATATCTGGAAGCCTACCAGCAATCTCCATGGTCAGACTGCAGCAGGTTTATAACAGGTATGGCTCAGTAAATTCCACAGCTTGTCCTTCTTTAAGAACTGATATGTCTTTCTGTAGTGGCATTAGTTCTGGTTTTCACTCATTAAATCCCATTTGCTGTCTTTGATCATGGACCCTCTGCCTCGCAGGGATAATGAGGAATAATGAGACAGAAATACCACATACTCACACATTTGCAGGCAACAGTGGGATGGGGCAGCATGATAAGACTGGGAGTGGCTGTGCAGGACTGTACCATGAACAGAAATATTTTCTGGACTCATCAGAAGATACCAGCACCCAGGAAAAAAGCCTAATAAAAACAAGGCAAGGGTCACTGTGTTCTGGTATCCTCCTTCTGTCAAAAAAAAAAAAAATGAAAACTACAAAGGACTCTTGGTTGTGTTGAGTGGTTTTGTGTAAGTTGTCTAAGGCATAGGAGCAGAGTGCAGTGTGTGCAACGCTGGATCTGATCAAAAGTGCGAAACTGAAAAATTCTCCTGACAGAAAACACAGCCTTATCGAAACCAGAAGCTTTCTGAAGATATCAAATGTTACAAAAGTTAAATTTTCCAGATGGAAACTGAGAGGAGAAATTGTATGTTGGGAAATCAGGTTAGTGCTAATTTTTGACTGAGACATATGTGCTTCTGGCCCCATATCTGCAACTTGAGCTTTATCTGGAGCAAAAGATTAGAGGAGAGAGTTTCACTTTTCCTCCTTCCCCACACTTTCTGTCTCTTCCCTCCCATCTCCTCCACCCGAAGAGAACAAAGATTACAGCAGACTAAAGATGGGAAAAACCCAAGTGTAGATATACCTATGGTTTCCTAGAAAGAGAGACCCAGAAAGCAGGGAAGTGTTGGAACAAAGAGAATTATTAGACAGCAAGCAGAGACACCTAAGCAGCAGAAAAGTTATAGAAAGGCTGGAGACCCCTGAAGTCACAGACAAAAAAAGAGAATTTCATGACTGGTCTGACCCCAAAACTGGGTAAATAAATAAATTATGTGAACTTCTTGATTAAGAGAACGTAGAAGTTATGTTTATTTCCACACCACCTTCTAAAGTGAAAGGTAATTTCTGTGAGAAGGTTGCAAACATTTGAAAGGTGGAGTATTTCTATAGGGGACTCTTGTTTAGGATGTTAGTGGGGTAGCAGTGAGGGAAGAAGGACATGGGCTTTCAGTCTGGCTTTGCTGCCCAAGCCTCGCTGTCCAGATGAAACCCTCTGGCACAGGACCAGCTGAGGCTGGCACATGCACAGGCTCCATCATTACATATTTCACTAAAAGAAACACAAATGAAACATGACAGGTTAATGCCAGTCCATGAATTGCTGAGCTGTGATGAATCTTGTAAGCATCACTCACTTAACTGGACCCTGCAAGATATCAGTGGAAAAAATCCCACCTTTCACTGCAGCCCTCTGGCCAAAATAGCCTGTGCTGGGCCCAAGCAAATGCAAGAAAATAAATGGGTTTATTTTTTTTAAACAGCACCAGAATGAACTTTTAGTTTTAATAAAACAAACAATTGCTAATAGTCCTTTCCCTCTTTCAGTCCCTTTGGCCTTTTCCATCCCCTTTCCTTCTAGGTCCTAGACATTTTACAAACACTTGTAAATAACCATACTCAGGCCAAACAGAGAGTCATTCTTCATTCTAAACAGGACATCAGAGATAGTAAAGAAAGTGTTTGTGGTTGGAATGCATTGTACAAAGGTGAAGGGAATAGAGGACATTTGTGTGTCTGGAAACAGAAAACATTTGTTTATAATGCAACATGTTAGAGAGCAGATTAGATAATAACATTCTAAACAGAAGAACTCATGCTCCACCAAATCTGAAATAAACTTTGAAAAGATGTCTCAGTGAACTCCATCTCCTTCTGGGCCCCTCACAGTACCATGAGGTCAGAGCTGCAAGAATGGATCATTTCACATCATTTACTCAGTCAGTCACTGGGTGAGTATGAAGGACCCACATGCTGTGGCCTGATGTCATCAGGAATAGCAGATCTCATTTTAGTCTTTCAGGAGAAGTTAATATTCCATTTCTGAGCTGTGTGTGCTCTGATCATGCATTTCTAACAGAGTGTGTGCAATCAACAGCCTGCCTTGCAGGATATATATGCAGAAATGTAAGATTTTTGGAATTATCCAAGAGATTTGGGAATCTTTTTTCCAGGTGTGACTTCAGATATTTCATCCACAGTGTGAAGTCTCATTAAAATTGATAAACTCTGTTTCTTAAGTACATTACAAATTGAAATAAATTGCAATAATTAGAGCTATATTAACAGAGCTTTGCCAAAACGCATTTCTGGATTTTTCAGAAAAACAAGACATACTGAAAGAATTAGTGTGGATTAACCTGAAACACTGATCACCTTGAAGCATTTAAGAAGCTATGTCTAGTTCTTCTGATGCAGGTCATTTTACTTCCTGGCAACATACAATTTTGAAACAAAACAATGAAATTTAGGGCTTTCCAGCAGTATAGCTCATTGTTTTAAAACTTACAGTTACTTGTTATTTTTGGATGAAAAATAAAAGCAAGCTGAGTTTTATTCCTGCTTCATTAGCGGGTATTTTTCCCCTGGAACTCAATTTAACAACAAGTATAGTAAATCCATTGTTTTTAGACCAACAGATGAGTAGTCATTCTGTTAAGCAGGGTTAGTTGAAGTATTTTGAGCAGACCACCCCTCCACCCCCACACTTTCTCTTATCAAAAATGGGTCTGTTTCAATATTATAAACATTTTCCATTCAAATGGATCATTTCCAGTGGAATTTTCCACAGAAGTCACTAAAGGAGGAGCAGAAGACCTGCAGGATTTTGTGCAGAGCTGATGCCTGGTGCCTGCACTGTGCCACAGGGTCCATCCTGTGCAGTCCCTGCAGCCTCCTGCGTGGCCCAGCCCATGGATGAGGGATGGCAAGGGGTGGCTGTGAGACCTCATGGACCATGGGGCACCACAGGCCCTCGTGGGAAAAGGATATGCCAAGAATAAGGTCAAACCAAAAACTGAGGGCAGCTTTTCAGCATTTCTAAACCCATGGTTTTCTTTAAAAAATAAACTGTTAAAATTTTATTTCCACTGCTTGTCCCAAATGTTTGTTTGTCCTTAGTGATGAAATTACATTTTTCCCATGGGAAGGACATTATATTTTTCTGTGTCCTTTAATGTCAGTCACTCCATTGTCCTAAATTTCATTGAACCATCATAAGCATAGCTTTAAACACCTTCCAAAGCCTCTGTTCATAATGCTCTTTTTTCCTTTTTTAGTGTGCTTAAATTTTTCTACACATCTGCTGCATTCCTACCTGCACCACAGCAGTGCGTATCAAACCAGAATAAGATGGTCCAGTTTGACAAATACAAACTGAAGCCACCAATTAAAAAGTGTGGGAAGTAAGGGAAAGTTTAGACATCAAAGAGTGACCATTTCCTGACTTTTAGGGCTACCTTTAAGAGCTTTGCAAGCAGAAAATCTCTGCTCACTTTGACAGTCTTACTTTAAGCTGTTATAGCTCAGATTCACATGGCCCATATTCCATCTGACTTCCCAGGTTTTAGTGGTTTTCCTATCAGCTTTCTCTGATCCTTCTGAAGTACTTTGTCTAAAGAAACCTGAGGGCTGACAAGCTTGGGTAGAATTTGGGGAGAAGTCTTTGACTAATCAAAGATTTCTTTAGAATATCTGCTTTCCTTGGTTTTCTTTCTTTCTGATTCCTCCCGGTAGGCTAGAAACCTGAAACACACTACTCCTGCTTGTAAGATATTTGCAGTTCTTTTTGACAAATAATTGCTATTTCCCACTGAAACTGCAAGTTACTTCATTGATAATTGCCATAAAACTCTGATCCTACTTTCTCTTTCCCTGGAAACAGCAGGATGACCTGATGGGAGCAGTAGTCCTCAATGTACCAGAAGTTGTACCACTGGCCATGGGGAAGGGAGAGCCAGTGGCCTTTGCCAGGGTCAGGAGCTACAGAAGGAGTGGGGCACACTGGCCCATGGTTCATGGAGTCACCCTTTTGCATGGTGAAACACAGACCACCTCCATGCTGTGTTGTGGTTCTCCTCCCCTGACATTCTTGCATGGAGTTAAGGAGGGAAAGGGAAGGAGCAGAGGTTGGGCCCTTCATTTAGCATCCTGAACTCCTGAATGGAAAGGACAGGCATAGGGAATTCCAAAGAGGCACAGAATGTTGTTATTTTTGGCCTTCTCAGAAATTTCCACCAAGAGAACAACTTTCAGCTGAGTAAGCGTCAGGAGCTCAAATAGGAGGCCTGACTCCACATCAGACCTCTCAAAACGTTCACTTCTCAGGTTATTAAGTTTGGTCTTTGCCCTCTTGAGACCTGTGAAATGAATCAATGTCTCCTGCCAATCACCAAGGGATTTGCTGTCTTCATGCCTCATTGAGACATCAAAAACTAACCAGTGAGGTGAGAGTTTCTCAGTCATGGATTTCACAATGCTCCAAACACTAATGCTCTGTGTACAGAAATAATATCCTGAAGGCAGATCTCTTCACACTGATGTTGTTACATTTTCTAGCCACTATTGTTCTTTAATATCCCAGTTTATACCTAAAGGACAATGCATGTAAATGCTATTGTGCCTACAAAATATCATATGCAGGCAGCTGCATTTTGGCAGAAGCTGTGTGAAAATGCCAAAATCAAATGCCAAAATGTACAAATGTAATCCTCTAAAAATGCCAGAATTGTACACAAGAATAGACCACTGCCAATGGTGTAACTGTGGGACAGTTTGGTTAAAAATGAAGTCCCAAACTTTCCCTCAGGTATTCTCAAAACTTTAGGCTTTGGGAAAAAGTTACTTAGCCTTCATACCATGAGAACTGTGCAGGAAAAACCAAATTAGTGTTAATATCTCTCTTGAAACTTAATGATGAAGAAGTTCTGTCAACAATTTCTCTTTCTGCAATTTGTGAATCTGAAGTAAGTTGGCACCACTGTTCACATCTAAAACAGCCTACACAGGCTGCACAAAGCCAATGTCATCTACCAATATGCATAACAGCTTGCTAAAAGATGTTCTGAAGAAGTCATTAGATCAGAAAATTAGTGATAGAATTGTGATTAAGAGCAGCTGGAAATAGACCAGAGGTTAACTGGGAATTTCCTGCGTCACATTAAGAACTGCAAGTTTAGGAGTATTTGATTTAGTCCTTTTCATGAGCTTAGCAGAGCCAGGCAACCTTTCAGAGAGGGGTGATGAAGTATGCACAGTTAAGCCACTGGACCCTTTCCATTAACTTTAAAAACTATTGGAAAGCACTCTGAATGGATTGGTTTTCCATGGCAATTCTGCAGTGCTTCTCACTGGTGTGTGTAGAACAGATATACTTTCCTCAGGAAACTTGTTGGCATGAAAACCTGGCCCATGATAGCTCCAGGAACTAAATCTAGAAGCCTTTGAGAGTTGTTAGCAGCCCATAATTTCAGTCTCATATCTCACACTTATCACTTATTACTTCCTTCAGAACAGAGACTTGATTTTGAACTTGGACTTGCTTCAGAACAGTGCTGTTCCCCCAGAGTAGCAAACATCCTCCAGCACCATCAGAATCTCAGAGCAGACACTCCTGAGCCACCATCCTAATTTATAGCTTCCTACCACAGCAATCAGTGGCTCCACATTCAAGTACAAACATTTAAGTATTACAAGTTGCTGTCTTGAGTATCAGCAGTGGACATTAGCAATGAAGGAAATGACTTCACACTCCTTGGTCTTTCATTGCTTTCACCCATCACTTATAGAGATGCTGAGGAAAACCAGGAAATGGTTAACCTGTTTTTTGTCATGGCAAATCTATATTTTTCTGTTAATTTCCAGAACATAATTTACATTTTTTTTCTGGTCATTCCCCCTTCTACACTACAGTGTCTGATAAGCTCAAGTACTGGGTCAGACTAAAATATATCTGACTGATCCCACAGTGAGATTCACCAATTTATCAGACTATGTGGCAGTAGTTATCTGGCAGTTTGGGATAGTGCCTAAGTCTATGGGCAGAGAACAGCAGGAAAGACTCCCAAGCATAGCCATGTCTGAAAAGTCTCATTCATCTGGCAATGACAAGGAAACAAATAAGCTTCAGATACTGCTGACCCTTTCCTGGAAATGTCTGGGGAACTATACAGAGTGTGTGGTGGAATCAGGACTTTATCCAAGCAACACTACAAGGTTTTTTCATTAAAATATAAACTCTGCTTTCTGCAGAATTGAAGGAATACATGTTTTTGTTTGGCTTGGTTAGTTTTTGGTAATTTTCTTTTATGAAAACAGAGCACTGCCAATTCCCATTCCATCTGTGCATCTCATGCAGAAGACAAGGGTGTGTGGAACAGGACATATACCCAACATTTTCTATGACCAAGAACATGATGCATTCCCATGTTACTGCACAAAGGGCTGACTTGTCCTTCATGGGGGCCCCCTCCTGAGGCCGTGACCAAGGGACACAGCCCTCAGAAGCCCAGCATTTGGAAGGCATTTGTATAAAGGAGATAACGTAACTATGGTCCCTTGAAATCTTTGCAACATACACCACACATATGTAGGTTCTTTTCTTCTGGCATGTTTCAAGGTTGCATATAAGCAAAACCTGAAGCATACCTCTCTTTTCTACATGTTTGCAGGAGCTATGAAAAATTTTTCATCTCTATTAATGCAACACGTTCAGCTGTAGAATGTGGAACTTAATATAATCGGTTCTATAAACAGGTTTTAACATCCAATTTTGAAACATTTTAGTTGCAGCCTTCCTTACAAAGTACTTTACTCAGTGTAAATCAAAGATCTGGAAACTGAAGTATTGCAGGATCTTAAACTTGAGCACCAGCCTGAAAAGGCAGAGTAGCTGTCTTCAACTGTTTGATGCAGACAGAAAAAATGACTGCTGACCTTAGACAGGTTGAGTGAAATGCCCTGTTCCCCCATGTCCCATTTCTGGTTTGGGGAGTAAAGAGCAGACACAGATTCCCGTCCATTGGATTTGAAACCTGTCTTTCCCATCAGTGTTTTTTGTGTGCCCACTGAGCCTCTCCTCTCCCAGCTGGCTGGAGGTCAGCTCCTCAGCCTGAAGCACTGAACCCTCCCATGCAGTGAACAGGCAGAGCCCTCACTGAACCTGGGGCTGGCAGCCCCAGCCTGCAAATACCATCAAGCTGTTACGATATGAGGCTTTTTGTGGCTGGATGCCAAAGTCTACTGGCTTACCCCTCACTGCAGTGAGGATAAGAAAAGCTAACGTTTCACTCAACCATCAGAAACTAGAACTGACCTTGATAAGTGGATGAATGGAATTTTTCAGATTTGTGGTAGTAATAGTCAGTGACTCCATGATCACTGGTGGTATTGGAAGGTTTGAATAATCAATCTTCATAAAACTCCTAATCTTTGCCTGTCAGGCACTATATACAGTGTGTGGAATATTAATATTGCATTCAGTTCTGGACAGCTCAGTAACAGTAGTGAGAACAAATTGGAAGGAATTCAGAGAAGCACAGCAAAATGATGGAGTAGCTAGAGAGACTGATTTATGTGGGGTTATATCAAAAGAATTGTGAGCTCTGTTTTGGCCAAAATGCAAGGGAGAAAGAATGATCTGTGGAGTTCTAAGAGCATCTTTGGGTGTCTGGAGGGGAGACACTGCAGGAGGAGAGTAAATTATTTGGAGTCCTCTCAGGGTGTCAAGTTAGGATCAGTATAAAGAATTAACTGACAGTTAAGGCAGAAAATCAAGGTAGTCTTGTTTCTCTGCTATCTCCCAGACCAGCTGGTGATAATACGTCTCCCAAACCTGAAAATATGTAGTGGGCATTAAAAAAAATTAAAACATTAAAGGTTAACGGGACAAAAGGAGAAATTGAGATAAATAAGAAGAAATAGACAGTGTAACCTCCCAGAGTCTCTGAAAGTCCTCTTGAGGACTCAGGAGATCCTTCACTGCAGGGAGCAAAGGGAATATCAAGAACCAGTAGGGAGGTGATGAAAAACGATGAGTGATTTGGAAGAGACCCACAAGTCATTTCCCAGCCCCTGACCCAGAGACAGCAAAGTTTGGCCAGGGCTGGGATGCATACTCCCTGGGTGTCCTGACTCCAGGTCAAGCCTTGCTATCAAACAAGCCTGAACTAAAGGTCCAGACTCCAGAGGACAGCCAAAATCTGGATCTTAAGCATCCATCTCTGACTCATGTCTAGTTTAAGGTGACCGTTTCACATATTTTAAAGGGGAAAGAAATGATATATCCAAGATGGGGACTTCTGTCCTCTGTCACTGCCTCCTCCCCACCAATGACAGGAACTTGCAGCGCAGCTGTCAAAACCCCCAGCATAGCACGTAGTGGGAAGGGACACACAGTCCTCTTTGGCAAACTTGCTGTCTAGAAACATGTGTGCAGAGGATCACCCACCAAGGGTCTGTGCTGTGTCTCAGGAGGGAGGGCTTTCTTCAAGAGCACAGAGAGTTCCTCTGGAAGGGGATGAGTGGAAATCATGTACAAACAAGAGATCAAACAGGCCTCTTGCATGCTGGCCAGAAGGCAGAGGTTTAGTAACCCCACTTCTGGAGGAGGATTGGGATATCAGTGACCTGTGTACAGCCACACTTTGTGAGGAAAATGCATATCTCCAGGCAGCTGTGTGAGCCAGAACTTCTCTACCCCAGGTCTGGGCTGCAGTGCACCTCATTGCTGCTGTCTGATTACAGCTCTCCTGGTGGGGAGGGAGGGATGCACAGTGGAGGTGTGATGTGGAGGTGGTGTCCCATCTGTTTAGTGTCCTTATTTCCTACTGGATTTAGGAAATTTTAAACAAATGAAGGCCTCTGAAGAACAAATATTTTGAAAATAAACCTCATATTCCTGTTTCATATTCTCAAATTCTCAGGCATTAATGCTGACTGTGGACTCAGTTCTCTCATACTTCATGCGTGATATTGATTTTTCCATTTTCTGTTGAATGTTACAGAGATTTTTCTCAGCCCTTCACCATCACTGGACTGTATGGTAAAAACTGTATTTTAACCTCTAAAGTATACAGCCGGAGTCCTGCCAGACTAAGATCTCATGGTGCCAGGGTGATGTTTTGCTCTTTGGCACAACCATCTCAGCAGCATGACCCTCCTCAGAAAGAGGACCATGGCTTCTCATACATCCCATCCTCCCTGGGACAACAACCATATTTTTAGGAAAACCTCTTTTTTCTTTTACTAAAGGGGACTCTTAGTAACTCAGCTTTCTCCCCTGACCTTCCACACCCCAGAGCATGTCGTTCTGGACAGTTGCCTCCCAAATCCTCCTTGACATATCCCCAAAAGCAACTGGGCTGTGATCTCCTGCCACTGTAAGCACCGCAGTGATCAGCAAATATTGCTGATGAAAGCAGTCCATGGCCCACACACATTCCACTTCAGTGACACTCAGGCCAGCAGAGCCAGGCACATGCTGTACTGAGGAGACTTAACATGGATCCTGACATAAGGCACTTTTCCCACTCCCAGCATCAAAATTTAGGCACTTTGAGCCATAAGTAAAAAAGAAAGCTTTTGCATGGATAGTTCACCAGAGCAGCTCTTCTCTATACAATTTATACAACTTCTGAAGTCATGCTGGGGAAAAGGCTGGGGAGTCCTCACTGGATATGGTTGATTTACATCAACATATAGAAAAGACTGTGTTTAAGTGACAGTCATCTTACCCTGGTTGGTGACAAGGTTCTTATCACTTTCTCACTAGCATGGAGTTGAACCTGAGGACATAATGTTGGGATTAATTAGGACAAAGCTCCTCCCCATGAATTCCCATGCTTTGGGGACCACTTGTAAGTAGAACTACAAAAGCCAGAGTATTTAGGGTAGTCCCTTGCGTAGGCTGCAGCACAATGGCTGATTTTGTTTTGGCCATCAGATCTTGCTTGTACCCCCAGGTCAAAGAAAAAGATGAAAGACAGCTTGGCATGTAATCTCTTCCTACTAGAAATAAAGCAAAACAGTTGAGAAAACTCATCTGATACAGACAGTCATTTAATTATTTGAATGTTACAGAAGAGAGGTTTATACCGTTTTCCTGCCCTTCTTCACCTGTATTACCAGCTTAGTGCTTTTTGGAAGTTGGTCCCAGGGACTCCTTCTGGAGGCAGCAGCTGTAGATTCTGCAGCAGTGTTTCCCACCACCTCACTGCAGAGCAGCCCCTGCACTCACACACGTGAAGCCAAGTATTGCTGATTTCCAGACACAGTTGAAGCAGGATCAAAGCTTCGGTGATCAAAACACAATCGGAGTCTGCCCATGACACCATCTGTGTTGGCTGAAACATAAAACTTATCACCAGCCATATATCACTTGTTATCTTGATCCAGCAGTGTACCAAAGGGACATTCCTGCTGGATGAGCAGTCCCACTGATTCTAGCAGGACCACTTACACATGTATACAAAGAGGTGTGCCTAAGTATTTCTCTGAAGCAAACCTAAGGCCTTCAGTTCTTTTCATTTTGATATGGTGATAGTGTATAAATGAATCAATGCTAACTCACATTAACTGGCAGATTAAAACTCAATTTAAACCTTTCTTTAATTAGGGTTGAGGTTATGCTGAGACTGATTTTTGCTCAAAGATTTAAGGTTTGACTTTTAGCTCCACCTCTATACATGATACACGTAAAAACCAAAGGAAACCTCCCCAAAGGAAATGAGCTGGCAGGCTGACACTCACTGCTCTTGGGGTGACACACACTTACTTGGGGCCAGTGGCTGCTGACTTGGATGCCACAAGTGTGGCCAGTTAGCTTTGTGGCAATGACACCTTTGCAGCAAGGATTACCTGTGTCAGGAATCCTATTTTGTGCATTACAGTGACCAGTGTGTTAGTTGGTACCTCATGAACAAAAGAGTTTTGGTTTCCATCTTCAAATGTAAGCTAAATGTAGGGGCAATATCTACCAAAACCTTGTGTGTTTTCCTTTGAGACAGATCAGGCACATTGCCTTGTGCACAAATGGTCCTGACCTTGGGGAAAGTCTGGTCAAGCTCAGAACCATTTCACTCCTTAATCTTTTTATTGGTTACCTTAATCACTAGAAATCACCAGCATACCTATGCTGCAGTTACACCCCAGCTTCACCTGATCACCACAGACAGAGGTTGAGGCAGTATGGACCTCTTAAATCCACTCAACTGAGTAACATGTTACTTTTTGCCTCCCATATTAAAACCTTTTAAACTCTGCAGCAAGCTTTAAAACAATCACATTTCCTCAGGGCTGCCAGAAGCGAACGTAAATACAGGAGTTCAAAAGAAGAATCCAGTTTTCACAGCTGCATTTTAGTTAAATTAAAAAGGAAAAAAAAAAAAAAAAACAAGACGAAAAAGAAGAAAGACAAACTGACCTAAAAGCTTTTGAAAATGCAGACCAGGGCAGTCAAAAGTAATTGTTCTAAAGCTGTCCTGGATGTTTTAGGAACTCTATAATTTCCAGATTTGAAAAACTTTTTTTCCTAAGAAACCATCTTTTTTGAGTAATAAAAGACTATAAAAGATCTTGGTTAGAACTATTATCAAGGTTCCAAGAGGAAATAAAATATACCACAGTTAGGAAAACATGTCATTTTGGTTATAGTGTATAACTAATTGATTTTTGAGCATTGCCTAATTGTCTGACACTGGTTAACCAAACAACAATGCATTTTTTCACAGGCTCCAGTATTAGCTGAAACCATTCTGTGACCTCCCCCTGTTGAGAGACACTTTGTATTTTTGATCATAAATCTAACAGGGTAAGGACTAGAAAAGGGATTCTTGCTTTGTTTTTGCATTTTAACTGAGGTTAAAAAATCCTAACTGTTGCCATTTATACAGGGAGTAATATATTTCAGTGAGGGTTATGGCTCAGAGAATTGTGGATACCAAAGCTGTGCTGCTGAGCTTTGTGTTTGACACAACAATGGATTGAATTTGTGAGTAGAGTCATGCTTAAGTAATGGTTAAATTCATCTTTGATGGCTGCACTGAACTGACCCCTGAAATTAATTTGAGAAACTAAAATATACTATTAGAAAAACTTTAAATGAAACAGTATTTTTGATACATAAATCTTTAAGTGCTCAAAACATTCTCTCTGCTTCCTCCACATCATGGATGCTGAGCAATGCACATCATCTCAGGCAAACCGATTTCCACTGAAAAATATGTGCTTGTGATGACATAAACAGTACAAATTTATATATTAACTACATTTTTTGAAAGAAATACTTGAGGTAAATTAAAATTTTGCAGTAACACAGTCGAAAATACAGATTTTTACTTTTTAAAAATGTTATTTTAAAAATCCTAACCAATAAAAACAGTTAATTTTTATAAGCTGCTATAATTTATTATAAAAGAAAAATACAGGAGAAAAAAATTGAAAGAAAATAAATTATAAAATAATCATAAGCACTTCAAGTGATTTGAAAACTTACTGTTTCTCTTTGGCCAACCAACTAAGAAACTGATATTCTTATTTTCATGAGGGGGATGCTGAAAGGATTTAAAGCACCATTTGGTTTGGAGTGTGTGCCAAGGAACTAACCTGTTGAATTTTCAAGCATAGTTTTACAGTCTGCTGTGCAGTTTATGTTGACATTCCACTGAGAAGAGATGGGCAAATTACCATTTGTGACTAGACTATGAAGGGAATTTTGGTTTATTTTTGGAGACTATTTCCTCATCAAATAAACAGTTCATAATGCATTTTTCAACATCAATTTGAAATATGTTATTTGATTTTCTTGGAGCTGAGCATTTTCAGCCAGCAGCTATTTACCTGGGCGTCAAAGTACTGCTACAGTTTTGGAGACTTCTTTGATGAAAGGAAAAGGTTTCTCATCTGCAGAAATGCAGTTTTTATTGCCCCGTGCACAAGTCTGGGAGCAAAAATAGTGTTTGCACATTCAGTGGCTCTCTCACTGTGCTTAATTCCACTGATTTGTTTTTGTTTGCTGATAAGGCAACTGGAGAAGTGAAGGGAGTAATTGATGAGCTCCAGTGCAAATTCCCATCTCACAAGTTGGTAGGTAAATAAAAACCCACCCTAGTGAGTGGTGGGAAAAGGGGAAAAAAAAGAAGGAAAAAAAAAGAAGAGGCAGACAGCAATGTGTTGATCACAGGCTGGGTCTGTCCAGGATAGTAACTCAACAACTCTGTGCATCTGACCAAGTGAATTCTCTAAAGGGAAGAGTCCAAAACACTGAGGTGAAATGAAATTCAAGAATGCCAGTATTTTATATTTGATTGTTTTGCCATGTGCTCTCCTGCTTTGTTCTCTGTGTGTGAATCCTCAGTATTTACGATGAAACTGGCCTGTGAAGATGGAGGGTGCCTTCTTGAAATGCTTTGTGGGAAACTGGCGCCCTGTTTTGTTACTGAAAACTACCTGGCCATGTCCCAGGTCCTGACTTGGAAACGTGCCCTAAGGAGTCTTCCTGGCTTTTCCTGAGTTATTTCCCTCAGTGATAATGAAGAAGAAAAAGGAAGAGCCATGTGCTGAACGTAAGGTGCATTCAGCCCGTCAGAACTGGCTGCAGCACACGCAGCACAAACTTCAGCAGAGTGCAGTGTAATGGTCTGATCCAACTGGGAAAAGACCATAAAACTCCACTGCAAACACTTGTATAAACAGGACTTTTTTGGATGAAATTGAAACCATATTTTGACTTGCCATTATACAAACAAATCTGAAGAGATAGTTATATATTGAATAACCTTAGAGGTTTTCAGAGCCAAGAAATCAGCTGCTGGCTTGAAGAGTTGGATGGGAACGTGAAACACACTGACTCAGGCCAATTCCTTAGTGTTCTGTGGCTCAGCAGCATGTTCATGTTGTGAGGTTGCTCCCCATCACAACCACTGGGGCCCTCTTGGGATCAGCAGGTATAAAACTGTTACTCTTTCTGCAAAAGTTTTCATCAAACAAAAGAGGAATTCCCAGGAACTGTTGACAACACAGGGCAAATGACACACAGCCAAGCCTTCCAATAGTGTCATGAGTTTGGTGGCCCAAAGGCAGCAGATAAGCATGGCCCTGTAGTGTACACATTTTATAGAAACCAGGAGCATAACTGATGGTGTCAGCAATGTGTCTCTCCAGGGATGCCATTTTTGCTTACAGTTCACTGGTTGGCAAAAACTAATTCTGACTTCAATGCCAGGGATGTGCACGAGAGTGGGGATCAGCTGTCTCTCACCAAGACATTGCTCATTTTGTCACTTGTGTCTGTGATCATGTCGTACCAGGGGCTGGAGCTGAGGCAGACCTGAGGAAGCTTTCCTTATCCAAGAAGCTAGGAAGTGCAAAAGACACCTTTGTCCAAACCCATAAAGTATGTGTACAGTAAATTAGCATCTCATTAAATAAATATACTGGGCCTCTTAAACACCCTGCTCAAAAGGAAGTGTGTAAGGTGTGTCACATTGTCCAAACCTTATCCACACGGCTATGATGAGGTGTGACTGCCTGCAAATGGAGTAAGAACAAGGTCTCAAAGGAGTTTAGTATTGCTGTACTTTTCTATTTCAGTAGCACCTAAAGGCCCTGAATGAGATACAGGTCCCTGGCTGGAAAAACTTACCATCTTAGGGAAGAACAAAGGGAAACTGAGAAATGGACAAAGAAGTGACTTGCCACAGATTATAGAGAACATAACAGTGAAGGTAGAAAGAGAGTACAGACCTTGGGAGTTCCACCCCACGATCTGGTGACTGAGATAAGCACATTGCTAACCCCTGAAGCCTGCTGCCCTTTGCTTTTGTCACTGTCCTTCCCTCACTGCAGAGGTTTACTTCCGGAACAGCTTATTGTGGGCCAAACTCAAGAACTCTGTGCCAATAAGGAATATTCAGTGATCAGTAGGGCAGACAAGTGTCCCTTGTAATTGTGATTTTAGTGCCTGGGATTCTGGATGTTCATCTGCACTTTCTGCAGGTTGCTTCTACTGAGATCCAAAAGTTTTAGCCAAGTCAGGTCCTTCCGAGGATGCAGCTGGCATGGCAGATGGATTTAGTGGCCCACCAGGTCCTTCTTTCTGCTGAGGAAATACTACAGGGAGTTGTTTTCATTGCTGTTGAGGTACCATAGCAGATTTTGCAAGTGTTTCCATTGTGTTCCATTGCAAAGATAAATGTGCACTCAAGGTGATTTTGTGCTGTAGAAGATTAGGAAATGTGGGATTGTGAAGGCTTGGGCTGTAAGACTGCTAACCTGCTGGAAAGCCATCCTGGAATGAGAAGAGGACCATCTCCTCAGCTGATCCTTCCCATGTTGCCTAGCTGCAAATCCTCTCTAGTCCTGTCAAGCACCTGACATGATGGAAAGAGGATGATGTTTACAGATGTCCTTGAAATATGATCCAGTACAGAGTGTCCAGTGGAGGCCAGTGCTGGCAACAGTGACATCCCCTTTGCACAATTCTCCTGCAGCATTCATCCACAGATGGAGCAGTTGCCAAAAGGGGATTTCCACTGCTGACTTCCCAATCTCCTATTTCTGGTCAATCCAGTTATTTTATTCCCCTGCTGTGAATATCTGTGGTTGGAGTAGGAATTAGGAAAGAGATTTTTAGTGGGTGATGGCCAAAAGCATTGACAAGAAACCAACAGTGCTGGCAGGGCTGACTTTTTAGTAACCTGAACTGACCACCAAGGGGAGAATGAAGAATCCCAAGACAGGGCATTTCTGAAACTCCTGCAGATCCCATGATGCTGGACACTGTGTGCCTCTTCTGGGCAAGCTCATGTGACACAGGTCTGTGGCCTGGAACCTTATTGAGGAACATCAGACAAGCCAGGCAGCACAGAGGCCAGCTTAGCATGTCTTCCCCACCAGCTGTCCAACCCTTAAAAAGCTGCTGAGGCCTGTGTAGGTCTTATGGGGAAGATCATGGCTAGGGCCAGCCCTTTGCTGGAGACCTGTAAGTGTGCGGCAGCACAGCCCATCCCATCTCACAGGGAGAGAGACACTGGTGAGCATTCCAAAACAACAGCTGCAGGTGAAAGGGTTTATCTCTTGCCTCCTTTCTACTGATGTTGATTTGTTAAATTAAGTTACCTGTGTGTTGGGTTCTGCCCAGAATTTGCAGCTGTACACATTCACACAGATATGACAGCAGCAGCAGATCTTATGGTCCTGCACAGGACCTGTTGGGACTGTCATACAGCCTTTAGGGCAGCCATTCATTCAGATGGTAGAAAATCTAGTTGATTATCATTAGGAAGTAAAGTTGGTGGCCCAGACTCTTAGGATGTCTGTGCTGTACTTTCAGCAGTGCCCTCAACCCACCTGTGTGTCAGATTCACTGGCAGTGCTGGGGTCAAGACTGGAACTGTGGCTCCAGCTGTGTTCAAAAGCTGCTCAGTGAATTTTACAGCCCACACACTCATGCTGGAATGCAGGTGGTTGTTTCATTGTAGAAAGCAGTTGGGTTGGTAAAGCATGATTTACCTTTAGTGCATCCATGCTGACTTCTCCTGGTCACCTTCTTGTCATCCATGTGGATAGAGGTCTCCTACACAGTGGGGCATTCCAGCTTCTTTCCAGGAATTGGGCTGAGGCTGACTGGCTCGTAGTTCCCTGTGTCCTTGTTCTTGCCCCTTTTGAAAACCAGGGTCATTGGCTTTGTTTTTCCCATACTGAGCTGCACTTCACAAGCTGAACCTGGAGCAAAATGCATCAAAGAATTGGGAGGATCATGGCACAGTGAGCTCAGGATACGAGGTCTGCCCATTGGCTTCCCTGCAGCACTTGGAGCAAGGGATCACCACGGCCCAGCAATGAAAGGATTGTCTCCTTTCATGAGTTTCCTTTCCTTGAGTGCTCTTGTGGGATGCTTCTGGCTATATACCAAACAGTTTTTAGGCCTCCACATGTCTGGCAAATGTTCTTCTCTCCTGTACCTTGAGTTGATAGGGCCTAAAAATGGTGACTTCCAAGGCATGTTGTGGAATAAAAACAACTTTTGGCAAAAAGATTTTGGAACAATTGGGCTGTGAGTGATCAAAATCTTATCAGTCATATCTTCCTGGCTGAGTTATTCTTTGCTTTCTTTTTTAAATAAAAACAAGCCTTGAGTTTTCAGGAATATTTTTCCATGTGCGAGGCACCTGAAAATTCTTTTCATTGTTCTGTTTATTATTTGAATAAAAGTGAAATTATCAGTCAATCAAAATTTCCTGCCCAGCCCCGAGATTTGATTCTGAAAGCTTCAGCTCTCCATGTGGTCTCTTAAACCACAGCAAGCTACCAGAGTTGAGAGCTGGCTGCTCCCAGTACCACAGCAATCTATCCCTCCTGCATCCAACCATGGTTATTTCGTAACACGCCATGACATGAGCACATTCCTTCCTTATACAATAATTGACTTCTCCATGTCTCCAATGAGGTTTCATCTTCCCAGCCTGACAAATGCACGGGATCTATTTAAAACAGCAGGTCCAGGGTAGCTACGTAAAGCACCTCAATTAAGTGGGAGCAGCCTGATTAAAATGTTGTCCTTAATTATGTGTGATGACAGGGAAAAACCTTTTTTATAGATTCTCTTTGTGACAGGGCCCAGACTGCCTTGCCAAAGCTCTAATGCTAGACAGCAGGAAACTTGGCCCAGAACCAAAAACTCAGCAGACACTTCCCTTAGACAGCACTTGGTGCAGAAAGCAATCTGTCCTTCCCCATGTATATTTTAGGCAGACAGGCTGAAAGTCAACACAGGCTTGAGTAAATCTGGGGACTGGTGTGGAAACTCATGTTATCTTCAGACGAGCCTAACCCCCAGGTCAGCAGGAGTCTAGAGTATGGGGTCAGAGTGGGACTAATGCTTGTAAGTGTAGACCCCATTAAACTTACAACATTGTTTACATCAATCTGCTTCATTCATGAAATGATGATGCTGCCAAACTTTCCTGGGGTTCTTTTATGAGAAATGGGCAAGCCATATTGGGCAGTGGTCCAGAGGCCCCTGAGGCACCAGTTAGTTTTGATAGATTAGAAACAAGATGAATCTCCATGGGATGGTATTAAAGCATCTTTTATTATGTGCAAAGCAGCCTTTTAACTTCCCAGGAGACATCCCTATCTCTCCATGCTAGTCCAAGCAAAAAGCTTTCAGCATTAATAACACCTGGAGAACCCCACTGGTCTGACAGCTCGAGGGGAACAGCTTGGCAAGGGCTGCCTGACCTCCTAAAATAGCCCATTTGGGTCAAATGTTTCTGTGCTCCAGACAAAATCACCTCCCTCCAAAAGCAGTAGAAGCTTTGAACACTGGATGCCTCACAGTTTTAGGGCCTTGATTTCTTCATACAATTCACATTTGTCCACACATCAGTTGCATTGCCTGAAATGTCTGAGAGACCAAGAGCTCTCATTTTCTTTCCCAATAAGTTAACAGCATTTAGTTGCTGCAAGGTAGACTATCTCAATACCACTGTGTTTGCTGGACTTGCTGAGATGAATGTGATATGGACTAGCAAGTTTAGTGTGTAACCTTTATCCCAAAAGTATTGTCCAGTAATACCTTCACATAAATTCCCAAAAACTATTTTTGGTCATTGGGAATTTTAAATTTCCTTTCCAAACATGTATTCCAAACATGGATAACATTTTTAATTTTGTTTCCAAAATTTTTAATTTTGTTTCCAAATTTTGTATCCAAACATGGATATAAAGTATTTTACTACATGAAATAAGCATATTTTTCAACTTTCATTTTTTTCAAGTGATATAATGTTGCTCTATTGATTTTTTTCAGGTGTTACAAATTTTTTAAAAAATGGATGTGTATCCCTCACCAAAAGTTGTTCCAGCATAAATAATTTTTATTGTTCTGATGAAAACACAGCAAATTCCCAGCCAGTTTTAGTGTGCATTTCTGATTACTTGTCTCAAAAAGCATCTTCTATACACAGATGCTGGAGAATGGCAATGAACATAAGAAATAACCTAGAGTAGAAATCTCTGAGAAGAGATTGCTAAATGTCATTTTCTCAAGCAGTAGAGAAGTAGAACATACATGATAAACTGTATGAACAGTAAAAGTGTCAGGGAACACAGACAGGGAAATACGACTTTCCTTGGCTTGTTATATAAAAATCCTCAACCAAAGAAATGACAATTCAGTGAAAGAAATTCAAAGCCAGAAAAAGGACATACTATTCATTTTAAGTGCATTTTTCATGGTGTAATTTGCTGCTAGAAAATGTCACTGAGGGAGAGAATTCAGAAACAGAATGGACATTTATAGAGATAACAGTAATTCTTAAATCCATCATGAGTATTGATAACAAGTGTTTTGAAAGGAACATCCAGTCTGAAAGAAAGGAGGCTAAAGAACCCCAACTCTAAAGGAGAAGTAGGTCCTGGCTGTTGCTAGGGACACAAAGCTTGGATACAACAGGTCTACTTCAGTCAGGGAGCTACAGCACTCCCTTGAATGCATAAACAGGACAACAGTCATAAAGCAGCAAGAAAACATTACACTTCTACATGAACATGGCAGTTCTACAAATGGGTACTGCTATTAGCTCATTTCACCAGTGCAAAATTTGAAAACCTCCTTTCATTCTGAGCCAGAATGAAAAAAACACACGGAATATTTTATTGTAAACACTCAGAAAAAAATGTCCTTTTTGGGGAAAAGAAGTTCACATATGTATTTATTCTTCTGTTACTTTTATTAGTTTTACATCATTTCTTGAGACATAGCCATTCCAGTCTTCACTGGGAATCATATTAAAATACTTTAAACAATAGCTGCTCATCCAGTTTATGAGTGCTTCTTTGTTCTGAATGCTAGGATACACTAACACTGGTAGGAGACATAATCCAGGAAAGACAGGATGTTTCAGTCATTGTGAAGTAGCAGCTGCCCCTATTTATTAAAAATAAAATTAAATAATGGCTATTACAGCAGGTATTGTACCATAACTATCACATCCTGTGCTGTCTCTTATGTCATATATCATCTCACTTGAGGAACACACTCAGTGCTTGTGTCCACTTTCCCCTTTGCTTCATCTCCCTACACGCATCCTTCTTTTTCATCCCAAAATGTAACTGCCTCAACTCTTCTACAGTAAGTTATGACATGCTGGTTGGAAGACCAAATGACACAGGAATGTCAACAAATAACTAAAACGGGAGGAAAGTAAATAAACATTTTTTTTAATGTTAAAAGAAGTTATAAATATTGGTGAGAACAGTCATTATCTCTACAGATTATTGTGGAAAAAATATTTACTCAATCACTTCAACAAAAATGTCCTGGGCAGCTCCAGTCAATATATGTTTGGGCAATCAGTCCAGCTAATTGTAGCATATATTTACAAAGACTAATAACTCTGAAGAACCCAGGAGACTACTGGAAGAAGTTAAGAACCAATTTGGCTTTTAGCCTTGCTCTAACATTTCTGTTTGTATTGAAGAGTGCCCTGATGGTCTTCTCCAACCAGGAAATCCCTGATTCATCTGCTTTGCAGTCATGAGAGGCAATGCAGGTTTTTCTCCATCAGGAATGATACTTTGATACTTGTGTAAGACCAGCCTTCATGCACGTCGGGAGACTTCTACACCCCCAGTATTGCCTGAACCATTCCAGTCTAATGCATTGCAGGTTAGAGGAGCTCCAGCCCACAGTTTCTTGTAATTCAGCTTGTATTTGGCAGGAATCTTGCATGTTTTCTCTATATGGATTGGATCCTTGCCTGTCTCCAGTTTAAAACCTTGGTAAACCAATTTCTTAGGAATCTATTTCTCTCTGTGCCCTGGGATTACATGAATAGCAGGCTCTCACGACACATCCTGGTGTTTCAGCTTCACCTCAGATCTTTTCTGCAGCTCAGCTCTTGGGACTGATCTCTGGCCAACTGCTTGAGGGGCTGCACAGTCCTACCTCAGCTCCCAGCTGTGCTCCCTTCCACACTGCCCTGTTTCCAGATGTGGCCTGCACATTGCAGTGCAGAGAAGGGGAGTGTCCTGCACTGGCATCTGTACCTGTCCCTGGGAGTGCCCACGTGCTGCTCCCGCTGGGAAGGCTGCTTGCCTTCTGCTCCCCTTGCTCTGCTTTTTCTTGCTCCCAGCATGGACACAGGAGGAAGTTTCTGGGAAGCTCAGGAAAGATCTTTTCCATGCTGAATCATTTCTTTTCGTGAACTAGAAATGTCGTAAGTTACCAGCCTTCACATTTCTTTCTCCATGAACATGCAGCATGTTTAATAGGTACTGTATCTTCTCCCTCCTCAGCCTAGACTCCAGTGGTTCATCTGTTGTTTCCTCCCAATAAATGCTGGAATTTTAATTGGTTGTTTTACGTCCATTCTCCCTCATTTTCCTGTTTATTCCTGGTTTGAGTCTTGCTTTTCAGTCCTCCATGATCTTTGGACAACTCTTCACCTCTTGAAACAATTTGGAATATTGCAAAATGGTCACAAATTGCAATTAGGAACACAGAAATGCTTCCACACTTTTCTACCCAAGGCCCTCTCTTTCAATTATGATCCTACTGACATTCCTACTTCCATGCTCTCGAAAGATATATTAGGAATTAAAGGGAAAAGGAAATGAGAAAAAGAAAAAATCCATCAAGTCACAGGTATTCAGAGAGGAGAGGCTCAGGAACTTGCAGTCTCACCCTCTCTGAGAAACAAGAAGTTTCTAGTCATTCCTACTCTAACTGGCTTGTAACTGTATTTGGCTGGAGCATACTGTTCCGGAAAGCATTCCAGTCAGATTTGAGGATATTAAAGGAAGGATAATTCCATGCTTTCTTTATCATTTTTTAACAGTGTTTCACCGTTGTTTCTATCAAAACTCCAAAACAGAGGAATCTGAGTGCTCATTTTGGAAGCTACAAGATACCACGAGCTGTCATGTGTGTCTTTCAGCTGTGACTGTGTGAGTTCAGCCCTCAGAGTGGGGCTCCAAGTTACTCATTCTCAGCCCTCTGGCTTGGATGTTAACTCTCTGCCATCAGTCATGCTCAGAGATATTTGGGCTTTTTGTTTTCCATTAGATCAGACAAGTGTCACTGACTACACTGTGGCAGACAAAGCTCTCCAGAAAAGAGGTTTGAAAAGCCTCACACTGTGCTATCCAAATTATCCTAATTACCTAATTATCCTTATCACAGCAACTAATTAGACTGGCTATAAAGCTAAACCCATAAACAGACCACAGGCTATAAAAGCCTGCAGGCAAGAGAGAGATGTTGAAAAGGGACTCAGAAGAACAAGTGGTGTAGGAATGCTTTTTTTTTAAAAGGTTTGGTCAACGACATGTGCCTGCAGAAAATACCCAGTAGTCTCTCAGCCTGCCAAGAGCACTGACAGGCTACAAAACCTGTATGAATGTCAGCAAGACCATCACTTACAATTGCCCAATTTTAACAACTAGCAGAAAAATAGAAATGTGTTTTCCCCCACCACAGCCACTTAAAAGCAGGCAACAGAATGAGTCGCAACCCTCCTCCTGGGAGTCTCCTCTTCCAAAATGCAAAAGCAAAACCTGACTGAGCACTGTAATAAAGGAACATATTCCTCAAGTCTCATCCTTTGACAGAGCAAGGTTGCAAATAAATGATCTCCAGACTAGGTTCCATTGTGCATCACACCTCTGTTGAAGGTCATTCCAATTCCCCCGTATAATGCAAAGACTTTTTTTTCCAAGGTGTGAAGAGTGCCCAAAAGGGTTTCCTGTCCTCCAAGATGGAAGTTTTTGCAGCAAGGTGAAAGTCAGTGGCATTATTTATTGCTCACTCCTGGCTCTCAGCAGCAGTCAGTCTGGCTGTTGGGGAGGCCATATGTAAACACTTTGTCAAAGTGCAGTGTCTGTCCCTTTTAGCAGTCATTTGGGAAGGGAGTCTGACACTGTGTCTGCTGCTCTCCCTTGCTTGGAAGAATTAGTTGCTTGTAAATAAAAGCCTATGCTTTTTCCTGCTGAGGTATTTCCCTATTGTCTGCTATTTGATTTCCTGTAAATGGACTTCCACTGCTCTTGGAACGTTTAAATAGAAACCAGAAATAGCTCTGAGCAGAGAGCTGCACACACACAGTTTAATGGCAACCTGACAAAGTCATCTTTTCTTCATGGAGTTACCAGATTTGATGTTTTTCTCTCTAAGACCTTTGCTGACTTGTCATAGGCAGCCCCTCCTTTGCACTTCCTACCAGAGGAAAATCAGAGTGTGTAACCAAAACCAGGCAGCATCACAGGCAGCAAACAACTTGCAAGCAAGGTGGGATGCTTGTTTGGAGGTGGTAGAGAGAAGTGGGCTCCTTCCTGAATGACAGCCCCAGGATGCTGCCTTGAGCTTTCTCACCCCTGTGCTAGAGCTGCCTGGGACCCCTCCTAAGCAGGGTCTGGTAGGAGCATAGTCCGGCTTACTTTATTACAGTCAAATGGTTTCCTTCTGACACAAACAGAAATCCTGGTTGAAACATCTTGCTGGTTCTTAGCAGAATTTATGACATCTCTTTATTCCCTTTTCTGGTATTTTTCCACATGTGCAGGTTTCCCAGCTGGCACACACATTTCAAACAGCAGGTACACAGTAGCCTTTTTGATAGTTGTAGCTACAGGCTCAGAAGTGAGGTGTCTCTGCTCTTGTAACCTTAATAGTCAAATATCGAGTAATAGCTGCAGAACTTGTAAGAATCAGAAAATATGGTCTGTTTGGAAGTAATAAAATGCACACTGCCATGGGCCTCTCAGTTCATGCACCTGCTGGCACAGACACAGCCAGTAAAAGGAAGCTTGTAATAACATAAAAGCTTGGAATTCAGAGGACTTAGAGCCGAACAAATCATTGGAGAGGGAGGTTTGCATTGCAGAGAAATGAGCTTAAAAGGCCTAGAAAGCCACAAATGCTGATTGTTTCTAGATTCTACTGCATTTTACTAACGTGATGTGAATTGGCTGAGGTTACAAGGTTAAGCTCTGCAGTGTTTACCACTTTTCTAACTAAATAGAGGGGAACACAAGCAGAATGCATTAGGTTTCAGGGCTGCAGCACCATTTCCGTGCCTCTTCTTGGGAGGTACTGGAAATGCAAAATATCCTCTGGGAGTGCAAGGAGCTCAGCACCCTCCACAGTACTGAGCAGGATTGCTCCTAGGAGATTTTGGCTGCTGGAGGCTTGGAGGTTTTTCTTGCACCAACACAGATACTTGAATACATATATGTTTTGCTGCTCCTGCTGCAGACAAAGCACATTTTGGTCTTCATCTTTCCTGAAAATTTTAGCACAGCTTAAACTTTTCCAGATTTCTGGTTTTGACTAAGGTCAACAGGGTTGAGGGATGTTTTGGGGAGGATAGGGAAGCTAGCTGGATGCAAGTCAGGTAGAAATTGAGCAAATCATAAGCTCTCTTATCATCATAGAATCATAAAATTGTGTAGGTTGGAAAAGAACTTCAAGACCATCGAGCCCAGCAGTTACCCTAACACTGCTAAATCCACCACTAAACCGGGTCCTTAAGTGCCACATCTACACCTCTTTCAAACACCTCCAGAGATGGTGGCTCAGCCACTTTGCTGGGCATCTTCAGTCTCTGCCAGACTCCAGCTGCGTGGGCAGTGGGTGCTGAAGATTTTCTCTAATTGTATTCTCAGATAATTTACAGAGCAGGGAAAGGGAAAAGTTGCTCAGCCCTGTCAGGATGTTCAGTGATGATAAGTAATCATACAAGTGGTCTTTGTTGTGGGCAAGGAAGAGAGATTCTGCCTTGAGATACTGTTCCCATAGTGCCTGTGGACCTGTACCTCCGCAAGACTTATTCTAGCTCATTTCCCAGCATAATTGCTTTTGAAGCAGCCTACTTAGGCCAAAGAATTTTGGCTTTTTTTTAACATGAAACCCCGGTTTGTTTGAGGGATTGGTCTGTCCCTGCAAACCCTTAATCACATTATCCTCAGTTTCCATTCCCAGGTCTGCCCCAGGCCCTACCAGCTTTGAAGAAAATTTCCCCAGCCACATGCCTGGAGAGAAATCTGATTATTAAAATCAGCTTCTTGCTATAAGAGAGGCCTGAGGAGCCTCCTGAGCAAACAACCCCAGGAAGCAGGACTAAGGATGTCACTGGGGCTAAGGTGGAACAACAATGTTATGAGGAAAGTTGATGCCTCTCTGCTTAAATCTCCACCAATTTTGTCATTTTCATAAAACAAATATATCTGCCAAATTTGAACAAAAAGTAAAAATTGAAAAAAAATGATAAAATCCAGCTGCTTCATTTTATAATTTTCCAGACAAAACTAAAATTTTTTCAAGATTACTATAATTTGTTTCCATTGAAAATTGGGGGAAAAAGAACCTTGAAGTTAAATTTCATTTCAGGGAACTTTTCAAATGACACACAGTAAAATCAACATAACAAAGAATTCTTTTATCTCACTTTTATACTGTGTTTAAAATTTTCACTTGTGAATTTAAAAAAGTGATTGTTACAGTTCTGGCCCTGAGTCCATTAATCCATAGCTGCATTTACCAGTCTTTCTGTCTATCTCTTATTTCTACAGTGGTTTCAAATGTGTTAAAACCATTTAACTACTTTTGGTTTTCCTCTGAACATATTTCTAAAATACACAGGTGGATTTTAGAGCACTTAAAACCACAAGCAATTAAAGCTTTGCTCCAGGGCCAGACTGCTCTGAGGACACTCAAAGGAAAGCAGTTGGAGACCAATAAATACACACAGCACTCACTTTTAGCAAGGGACTGAGGGATGATTTGGGGTCAGCAGTTATGGCACAGCATCTGGATCCAACCCTTTCCTCCTAACACTGACTGCCTGAAAACACCCTGCCTTAGAGAGCACGCCTGGCTCTGCTGAACACATCCCATTCCCTTTTGGGGATTGCTCTATTTTTAAATTTCAACCTTTACCCTGAGTAACTCTGGAAATATAGCCTTGCCAGTTGAGGAGCTGAGGTGAACTAAAAAGAGTAAGTACCAAAATATTTCAATATCACATAATGGTTTGAAGCAGTTGGGTGCATATCTCACTGATGTTTTTCAAAATAGTTCAATTTTTGGAATCAAATTCTTCTCTCTGTGAGGTATAACAATTACCCAGACTATCCATACAAACTTGGAGATGTGCAACATTTTGGAAAAAAATAATTCTTAAAAGAGCGAGCATGTCTAAGTGTCAATTTCAGCATAGTTACCAGCCTGAAGGTAATCTACATTTGCAGATCAAAATGTCAGATGTGATGAGGAGATATCTGAGCATAAACAGGAAGGGTCTGTGTCCAAAAAGCTACCAGCTGAACTGAGAACTTTCCCAGCTATGCCTCTGTTTTAACCTGGATCATTCAGCCCTTTCCTGGGGTTTGAAATCCCATCAGGAAGATATTGGGGCACCACTGGAAATGGCCCTGACCTTCAGTTTCTTCTTATGGGGTTTGCAACCCTGGCAAAAGGAGCAGGGTGAGTTTTCTGGACAGCTGGCTCCCTGCTCCGGGTCGATGGAGGTGATGCAGGTGACCCTGTGCTTGCTGCTGTCAGCTGGGGCTCTGCCCAGCACAGCCTCACCTGCCACACACAGGGCCTTTGTGGCTTCAGTATAACCATTTTCCTTCCCGTGGAGAACAAATTTTGCAACCAGCAGCAGAGCAGCAAAGAAGGCTTCAGAAAGGAAATGTTTGAAAAGCTCCAATGGCCAATGAGGTCTGTGTGAGTATGAAACTCCAGCCTCAGCTGACCACAAATCCAATTTGTATTTTCACAGGATCGAGGCCATTTCACACAGTCCTGACCTCTGAGTGTCAATATTGCTGAGCAGGGGTATACAACATGAGTTCAGTGTGTTGCAATAAAATGTTTATTAATGTCAAACAGAAATTACCCATGGTATGGCAAACTTTTACCCTGGAAACACATAAATGCAGTGCAACAAGTTTGGGTTTGGGATTTTTACCAAAAATCTTATTCATAATTTTTCTAAGCTAAGTTAGCTTTGATGACTAGGTGGACATATTATATTAGCAGCATAATGTAAAAATGTATTACACACCCACTGTTGTTTAAATAAGGGTCCAAGTCAGGACCCTGGGAACTCATTTTTAGGTTTTCACTTTTCAAAACTTTTGGCCTCTGTTAAAAAATAACATGCTGAGCAATATGGTTAAACAGCAACTTAGGGAGCAGCTTGAACACAATCTCTCAGAGAAGTTAGTGGGACTCCTCACCAAGAAGGTTAAATGCATAAATAAATGAATATTGAAGGATGAGGCCAGGTTGCACAACCAAAGTTAAGTGCCTTGGAAATCCTGTGTCTATAAAATTCTCAGAGCCATTTTCCACCTGGGGGTGTGCAGAGGGAAGTTGATCTGTGCTGACTGGAGACACAGGGATGTTTTATACTGGACAGGCTGATGAAAGCCCAGACAAGAAATAAGCGTCTTGTTTCACATATGTTTTCCTTTAATTATTGCAATGCAAGATTTGGCTTTTCAAGGCAATTTCTAGGGTAAAGATTAGGAGATACTGTGTATAATAGGACTTATTCCTTGAATAGAATCCAATAGTCCCAAACTAATTTCCAGTCCTTAGAATGAGGTATTTCTCCTGGGGATGGCAATATCTGTGGTTTCAATCTCTCACATCCTACCCAACTCTTTCCTCATTATGGTCTCAGGTTTCTTTGTCACCACACAGTTTATACAGGCTTAGATTTAATCAGTAGCAAAACATTCATCAACATGAATCCATGCCATTTTTTTTCCCTCAAAAATACCTCCAAGCTCGCTAAATATTTGTCAAGTAAACATTTCCTAGACACAGAGAGGGCTGCTCCTCACTTCCGTCTCCCTTAGGTATATTGCAGTCTTGGGATTCTTCCCTAGGATTACAGTCACTGGTATTTTACTCCAACACATAGATTTGATAGAAAGTCATCATGACTCTAGGCTATAAGTTCACAAGTCTGGACATGGAAAAGCCTTTTGTGGTTAACTAATATTTTGTTTCAATATTAGGGTATTTTCTGTTTAAAATTAAGATGAAGGTTCTCACTTGGCAAAATATTTATCTTGTGCTGTGATTTATCAAAGAGAAAAAATTATTATTACATAATTTTCAGCTCCACAGTAAATGGATACTCCAACTTGAACTCTCACAGTGATTTATGAACATAAATTAATTAAGACTTACAAGAGTCCTGTGAGATAAGGAAACGCTATTCTCCATTTCATGGTGTAGGAAACCAAGGCACAGCTTCTACCAAGCTCACACACACAGTTGGTGCCACAAATTCCTTGACTGCTGTCACCCACCCTGTTTGCCTTTCAGCTCATTCCTGTGTTGGCTATCATGTTTGTGCCACAAATTGCTTTTAAGTTAGCTGCCTGTGTATCAAAAAGTGATGTTTCCAAGCAATTGCAACGATGTCCATTCCACTCCCTCCCCTCCACTGCTGTTATGCTCCATTCTTTTCCCCAGGTTTCTGAGGATTGCTGGGTCTAACAGTGCCATGCAACCACAGTACCTTATGCCTGTTTAGGGGGAAAACATGCAGGAAACGCCACCCCAAATTCTCAGTTTCCTTGCTCAGTTCACACATCTGGGGCTTTGGGGAAATGTGGAAGATTCAGCTGAGTTTTCTGTACAGAAAACCAGCTGTGATCTCTGTATTGCACGTTGTAGTTACACTCTTCAAAATAGCTCCAGTTTTTTCACACAACACTGATGTCCTCTCGCTCAGGGAAGATTATGTGCAATTAAAGACCTCAGGCTCTGAAAAATGAGCTCTGGAAAATCTCAGTGAACTGGTTTAAGATGCTATTGCCTGTAGCTTTCTGCCCTGCCTCAGCACAGGGGTTTGTGGACTCTAGACAGCAGCACAGTGTGCCTGTGCCACAGCTGCTCCAGTGGCTGGGCTGGTGCCGTGGTTTAAGTCCCAAAGGAAGTGGATTTATGCTGCAGCTGAAAATCAGAAGCACTGAGGTGTGGGGATGCTGCCTTTGGCTGTTTCTCCAAAAACCAATGTATTAGACCTCTTCTACTCCTTGGCTTTATTGATCCTCAGCGCCAAGATTTCCCAATCTCAACAAAGTCCAAATTCCCAGAACCTGGTCCACTGGCCACAGTTTCTCACAGAGGTGGATTCTGAAACCAGAGGCTGATCTCTTGAATCCCAGAAGAGGCAGGACATGCTTGACGAACATTTCACACCACAAAGTTCACATTCCAAATATCAAGTTATATTTACTCTTCTTTTAGAGAAGAGGCCTCCTCCTCCTCCCTTCCATTTGTATACTCAGAATTGAATTGAGCAAGCGCTGAGACCTCTGAATTTGAATTCTTCTCCAGCCTGGGAAGCCTCAAACTTGCAGCATCCTCTAGTCTGGAGAGGACTTGGTACACCAGGCCAAGGATGGAGCAATTATAGGGGCAGGCAGAGAGAGGCAGAAGCTGAGCCCCAATCCAGGAGCAGTTTAGAAGCCTGTTTTGTGCAGGTGCTCAGTGTTAGTCACTCTAATCAGAAACATTTTGCCAGCCTCTGCAGTGAAGTGCACAGAAGATCAGTGTTGCCATCTGAACCCCTCCTGCTGCTTTTCATCCACTCCTGTTATAAGCTGAGCCCTGATGTTCACACCTGCCAGAGCTGCAGATCCAGCTGTGCATTAACAAAACCAGCTGGAGTCTTTCTGCTTCACTCCCACTCTGTCCTGCCCATCAGTGCCCCTGGGGTGAGAGCAGGGGCAGGCTGCAGGGAGGCAGAGCTGCAGCCTCGCTGCTGCCAGCTCAGAGGAGCAGCACAACAGGGGCAGAAGAGGAAAGGCAAACATCCAATAGCCCAAGCAAGGGCAAGGACCAAGGTAAGGCTGGCCTGGCTCTGACTGCATCACTCTTGGTCTCCCCACGTGGGTTGTGTTGAAACAGTTCAATGTTTGGAGTGGCTCCACGGGCTCCTCCTTCATGCCATGGCTGCACTGCAGCTACCAGAGCCAGTGTCACACACGTGGAGTGCTGTGCAGAGGAAATGTCCTTCAGCTGTGCATTTCAGTCACCAAAACTGGTCCCAGTCACCCAAATGTGAGTCTCAGCTCAGCTGGGCTCACAACTCTCCCTGCAGCTCCCTGCAGACAGTTTGCCTCATAGCTGTGAATAAACCTCAGGAGACTGGAGCATCTCACAGCAGCTGCTGAACAAACCCTCCCCACTGCTCGCCCTGCCAGCTGCCCTGGCTCTCTTTGGAGGATGCTGATGATTCTGTAGGACCAAAGAGCCCAATGCAAACAAAGGCACCAAAACCCCTACAGTATTCTCACTTGGAGGAAAACCTCACTAGGAGGAAAACCTTTCCTAGAAAGAGAATTGGAAGTTCTCTCCTGGAGCGTTTTCTTTTTTTTCCAGAAATTACAAATAAACTTAGAAAGACATTGAAACACAACAAGGCATAAATGGTACTGAAATGGCTGCTTTGCAAAATCCTGTAATGGGAAATTCTTTTACAAACCTTTTAAAATTGGCAAATGTTACTAATATTCCTCCAGGCAACACTTGGGCTATTATTTAAAATGGGATGTGTGGTGTCCCAGAGAGACTGTTCCCCTGAACTGCAAAGCATTTTGTAGGACCTGAAAAATATGACATGATTTAAGGAGGAAAGAGGGTAAGCAGTTCTGCTTTGTGTGGTTTCTTCTACCTCTAAAGTAGTTTAAGAGGAGAATGTGTTCTGGGCTGTAATTCAAGTAGTGTTACAGATACTGTAACAGTTAAAATGGACAAATTAGAGGCACCTGATGAAAAACATGTTACTCTCTCTGTTTGGTGCCTCAAGCACACAAACATCATGCTTTGATTCTCCTGGGTGCTTATATTAAATGCAACTGAACTTATTAAGGAGGTCTGATGAGAGTTTTAAGCACAAGAGCTGGACTGCCTCCCTCTGTGTTGCTCTGCAGAGCATCCTCAACACTCAGGATCGTGGATCAGCAACAAATTCAGCACGCAGGGAACCCTGCAGAGATGAGACCTTTTTTCCATCTGCCTGACTCCTATAACAGTGCAAGGACAAGCCATAACTGACCCATCTGTGAAAGGCTCTGGGGGTTTTCTGCACATATACCTGACCTTTCTTCTTCCAGCACAGAAGTAGATTATTTGGGATTTTCACACTGAGAGGTAGCCTTAGTGCTCCAGAGTTTTTCTCTGCAGTGGGTGAGGGGGAAATGGAGCTCATTTTAAAGGCCCTAACCCCACTGCAGGCTTCAGAGGATCAACAACAGGATGGGAGCAGGTTCCTGGATGGTAGAGAGAAGCCTCAGCATGGCACTTGTGGAGAAACCCCATGTAGAGCAACATGAGGCTCCTCAGAGCAGCTGCACGTGCTTAGTCCTGCTAAGGACCTGTCCCTGGGTGCAGGGACTGACCCCATGGAGGGGAAGGACACTGTGTGAGCAGGCCAAAGCAAAGGGAACAAACTTTGAATCTTGATGCCTGTGGGGAGCAGAGAGGCAGCACTGGTGTGACTGAGCTGCCTGGGGATGCACCTGCCCTCTCATGGCAGCCTGACACCTCTGTCCTTGCTTGGGCCATCTCTTGTAGGATGCTTGCACTCTTTGTTAGGTCTTAAACTCACCAAACCATTATGTTCAAAAACCAGCACAGTTATAAAAGTCCTGTTGTTTGGGGGTTTTCTGCCACAGCAGTCTGCTCACAGTGTGACGTGGCAGTAGGAAGGAACCAAATGCACCAGCACTCCTTGGCTTGTCCTCCTCCAGTGCAAAGGGACTGAACAAATGGCTTTCAAGGAGGTTAGTGGATGAATCTAAGAACACGCAGCCAAACAGATGAGCAAAGTGCAGGTGAGGATTTATCTGCAGCAGGGTTCAAGCTTAGAGAATAGACAGATCCCAGAGCTGTGTTAGTTACTGACACCAGAGCTCAGGAACACAGAGCAGGTAATCCAAACATGAGGGAGAGAATGCTTGAATAGAATGATCACAAAAACCAAATCCACATTCCATCATGGAAAGCATCTGCAGGGGAAGAGATCTCTGGGGCAGAAGGAGGCAGGCTGCTAACAGGAACAGCAGATTGCAATATCCCCAGCCAGTGCTGCAGGCTGAGCTCTCCTCTCCTTACTGCAGCTGTGGATCAGGAATGATGTGAAAAACAGCAGGCTGACACTGGCTCACAAAGCAGTGAATGAAATCACACCCAGGCTGGCTGTATCCTGCTGGCCACCTCCCTGTGATAGCACTGGGAGCAAAGCTGTCCTGGTGAACAGGTCTGTCTGCCCAGGCAGGGAAGGGGTGCACTGGGGTCTGGGGGGTCCTCTACTCTACTTCACAGGCACAGAGGGGCAGCCCTTTGGGACACCATGCCAGGGAGTCCCACAAGAGATGGCTTTTACTTGTGGTGCAATTCCCACGAGGAGATTGTCCCCCCACCCTTATTCCCTGTCTGCCACCTCTCACCACCACCACTGTGCTAGGGTGTTATGAAACACGAGTAAGGTTCATGTGCCAGACTCCAAAGTGCTTTCAGGGTTTTTTGGGTGAAAGCAAGAGCCTGTGGGGAAGTGGTAATTGCTGTCCCTCTGGACATAGCCTGACCTCTGCTGAGTGCCTCCAGGATCTGGTCTATCCTCTTTCCCTCGGGTGAGACTTGGTGTTCTTTCTCTAGTAAAGACTGAAGGAAATTCATGGAGGCAACACAAGCTGAAAATCTTCCCATCTACTTATAATTCCCTACAGACTGGTAAAACTTCCTTTATACTTAAAATCTGTAAAAGAAGGATGCTGAGGATATATTGAGTATTTTGCCACTATCACAAGCAATGCCCTGAGTTCCACAGTACTGCTGTGTCAGGCACAGGGACATCTCCAGGAAACATTTTGCAGCATATTTTGCAGCCAAACCACAGTGGTGGTGTTGAAAGACACAAAAAATTTTTCCCTTACTCCAACTGGCCAAGAGACAAAAAGGAGTGAGATTTGCAAATTGCCAAATTAAGCTCAGCCAGAGTCTGTGGCTGTTGTCATTAAGAAAACCCCTGCAATAAATGTTTACAAAAGCATTTCAGGAATAATGGCTCTCTGTAGAACTGGCTTGGGAAATTTCCAGCAGAACAGGTTTCAGGAGAAAAATGCTGATTTCTTGAAACTGTGGGGTTTGTGGAATTGTGTGGGGTTTGTGGAATTGTATGGGTTTTGACAAACTTTCGATGAACTGCAGCAGCAATTGCCAAACTAGGGGCTGGGAGCCTGGTGGAAAGTGAGGCTTGTGTCTGGATCTGGGGTCATGAGTCTGGAAAATACTACACTGTGGGCAGATTCAGTCTCTAAGATCATTTGTGCCAAGGCAGCTCCTCTGTGCTCAGTGCCCTTGGCCACAGGGTCACAGGGCTCCAAGGCTCCCCAGCTACCAGAGCCCTTGCTCTCAGACAATGCATGTGGACATACACCTTGCAGATATAACAGCCAGAAAACAGAGCAAAATATTTATAATGAACAGTAAAAGAAAAACAAACCTGAATGAGGCCAGCTTTGAAGGGTTGGAAGCTACTCTTAGACCTTGTTCTAGTTCACAGAACAGTTTTTATATGAAAATAAAAACACAGAAATAGCATACATAAGTTAGAAGGAATCACTTCCACTTTTCCATTTGAGATAGCAGGTGTTCTCCCTACAATGTTTCTTTTCTGACAAATTAATCTTCTTTAAAAGCTTTTCAAAGCAAATTTTAAAAATACAATGAAATGCTTGATTTGGTGCTATGACAGATTTTTGAGTCAACTTATAATATAAAAAGCAGTCAGCTGCTGCTGACTGTAAGTCCATTTCCCTGTAAGTGCTTTTCCCTGACAGCAGCTCCAGCATGGCCTGCACACCTGGTCACAGAGTAGGAGCTGTGGGAGCCCAAACAGCTCTGCTCTTCCCCAGGACCATCCCACCCCCTCACTGGCACCGTGCTGCACTGCTGCCCACCTGGAAGAGACCCAGCTGGGCTATGGGACCCCACAACGCCAGGAAATGCTCTTTGCATCACTCTGTCTCAGGGAAGGGATGAACTGATAACTCCAACTTGCAGGGTGATAAATGACATTAGCATTTCAAAGGAATCACTGAAAACCAATGCTGTCTTTAAAGAGCTTTTGCTGATTAGCACACCCAGAGACACTGGCAGAAATGTGTGCAGCATGTGTGTTCACACTCTGTGAGTCAGAGCTGCTTTACCCTACCACGGAGCCCAGCCTCCCAGGCACACTCATTGGTGTATTAGAAAGTATTTATATGAAAAAATAATAATTTGTATCTACAGGGAGGATTTTCCTCCTGAAGTACAAAAACTGAGCTATAAAAGAATGACGTACTGCAATCTCACATTCCTCAGCAGGGTAATTGGGCTCTTTAGTGAGTCTGTGCTGTATTAACCCCCGGGGACCAGCTCATTTGTGTTACTAGCTGATAAATACCATGCTTGGTATCAAGCAGGAGGAGAAGGGGCAGGGATGGAGGGTACCTGAGGAGGTTACCCAGCAGGACCATGCAGGAGCCCAGACCTGGGTCTGCTGGGTTTTGCTCATTTAATGACTCTCTTTTACTGTTCTTTCCACTCTCAGTCAAACTGACCCTTCCCAACAGGGCACTGCAGTGAGGATTTGCATAAATCCAGCTCACCTTACCACATTTCCATTGTCTAGAAAACTATTTGCTGAGGAAACAAACTACTCAGACACAAGTTGTTTGGTTTGAAGCCAGGTCTCATATAATTCTAAATCTTCCCTAAGCCTTCCTAAATCTCGTCTAAACTCTTACATCCTATCAAGGGCTGACTACCAGGAGAGGACACGGTGTGACTCCCTGGGCACATCCCCTCTCCTGCCCAGGACCTGCTTGTTGTTCACAAGCACAAACTTGTCACTTCAAGCCTCTGGTAGAGATGAGTCCCAAATATCTCTGGACTTATTTCTGCCTCAGGACCTGAGCCCTGCTCCTGCCCTGCTGAAATATCTGCTGAGGCCACATGGGAGCTGTGAGATGGGGTGTGGAGGGACGAGGAGCACAGTACACCTTGGATGAAGGTCATGGCACAGGGCTGAAGACAGCTGGCCCATGGCTGGATGGGTTTGCTGTGCCCAATCTCCTCAGTTCTAATAATTCTTTCTGACTATAAAGGAACCACCAAAGGATGCAGCTGAGCTCTGCAATAAGGGAATTTTGTGAATTCCCCTCTCCCCCTCAGTTTACAATATGGGCTTTCATAAAAGGACTGTGTCCTTTAATTGTGAAACCTGAGACCCTGCTAATGCACAGAGGAATAAAATCTCTTCGGAAACAACCAATCACCTTCCATGTCATGAAGTGCAAAGAGAACTTTTATGCATGGGCTTCTCAATTTCTTTATTAAGTATTTTAACAGAAAAAAATACATCTTATTGAAAATAAGAGTGTTGCAAAAATGATCCAAAGAATCAGCTGTTAGTGAAATTGTTTTAATTTTTTTTCTTTCAGCTAAATAAGGAATAGCCCAAAAAGTTTTTCTCTAGTGGGCCCATAAGTAACAGTCAGCTAGAGGAGGTAAAATGGTGGAACTGATCTTTTTTCAGTTACAGGAATATCAGAGGAATGTGACTGCCAAAAATATTTTACTAAGCTTTAGGTTATCTCATTGCACCTTTAAAAAAAAAGCAGCAAGAGGAGAAGTTATGCTCCTAAATTTTAATCATGAATTAAATGAAAATTTAACAGACATTAAAGTAACTCCTTGAGAGCAGGTACCATCATTTGGTATCCATTTATTAGTTGTTTATATTGGTGGTCTTACATTAAGCTTAACAAGGTCCCACTGCTCAATTTGCTGCCAAATCAAAGCGAAAGACTTTATTTTCAGGAACTTACAGTGCAAACCAAAAATATTCTATAAATTGAGTTTTTGCACTGTTCTTATTTACATGTTAAATGAATGCAATTGTCTTTGTTTATTCGTGGGTGATTTCATCAGCAGTTCTGAGCATGTCTTACATGTTTTTGCATGGGATCCTAGGGCATGGCAGAGATAGAGTTAAATTTTCTCTGCCTCTGGCTTCTCATGATTTGAAGCAAATCTCATGGTTTATTTTTAGGAAAATGGGCCACATGAGCTCTGCCCACCTCACAAGAGGTTCTGTGAGAAGAAGTACGAGAAAGATACTGAGGTATCAAGACAGTGATGTTGAGTCTCAAAGTTCCAGATGTCACACTTAGCCCTTCTGCCAGGGGTGTCAGGTAGGGGAAAGAGCAGGAACACTGCAGTGCTCACATGCAAGGCATCCAAAGAGCCAGGCTTTTAAAATGCCATTATCCAGGGAATAGTCCACAGAGGCCCTCTGAAACTGAAGCCTGGCAGGCTTCTGGCTCTCCGGGTTGTTTTTGTGTCCACGAAGGTTTGCTGGTAAGTTGTTAAGCTGTTCTGCAGGCACACTCCAAGATGGCTGGTTTCTGGTGACTGTTTTGGCTGGCTATGCAGAAGCACCTGGGGCTAACAAAAAGCGTGGCTGACAACCAATCCTTCCTTCAGGAGGGCTCTAACAAGATTCCTCTCCTTCCCTTTCCTCTTCAGTGTTGCACTGATCGTACAAACTTAATAACTTTGAATCTTCATCCCTTCTCTCCAGTGTGCTTAGAGGTTTGAAAGCCTTTAGGGGGGGATTGGGAGGCAGATGGACAGGTATGGTGATGCTGTAAACCTGGCTTCCTTAGGAAACTGACTTAAGAAATGCAAACTGCTGTTCTCAGTGGTATTCCCATTCTGGCTGCTGATGCTTAAGAAAAACAATGTTACAAGACTTGAGCACTGGCAACTCTGCAGTAAGCAACCCAGCCAAAGGCCTCATCCTTTTACATTTCTTCTGTACCACATGTGTTCAGAGACTACTCAGCTACCTGGGTGCCAAATTTGTGACAACTTAAATCTGATCAAGCCTTGAATACTGAGCACAGGGATCACACAACTGGTGTGTCCTCCCCTGCCAGAAGGCCATTCTGTGTGCCTGCAGCACCAGCCCCAGCTCCTGCCTGGCAGCCCCAACCCTGGTACAGCCTCCTGGATCTGCTGGGTACCAGGACACGGAGAGGGAGCAACAGCTGCACTGCCCAGAAGGATGTGTGCCTCTTCCTAACATTTAAATCTACCCAGCACAGAGTGAGCTCCTGGAAATGCTCTGTGCCAGCTGCCCTCCCAGCACCCAGCTGGTCATTCACAGTGCACTGCAGCACAGCGCCATCCTCCCTGTCCTTCCATGCCCAGGAACACACAGACCACCCTGGTCACAACTGAGGTCACAGCACTCACAGGGAAAGAGGAGGCAGTGGGGATGGGGAGCAGTAAGAGAATGAGAGACAATGGAGAGAAAATGGTTTCAGGAATCACTACAATCTGTGACACATTGATTAGTGATACTGAATAAAAAACCACATGTTCCATTGTACTGAAAAAAATCATTGAATTGATGCAAAAGAATTGCAACATCCCATAAAATTACTCTTTTAGGGATCTGGACTGAACCAAGATACTTCTGGCAATCTCTTCATCATTAAAGTGTTTCCTACATTAAACTCTGTGTGTCCTCCTTATGTGCTTCCCACTGCTGAGTGATTTCACTCTAAGAGCAGCAAATTGATACAGTGGAATAATTACATGAATGGATTCCTTCCCAGACTTGCTAATACAGTCTGAAACTGAAGAATGCACAACACCAAGCCACAAGGTCAGGAATATCTGTCCAAAATTATAGTTGGGATAGCTGTGCTTGGACTATGGTTTATGGTTTATGGTTTTGGATAACAATGGTTTGGACAGCAGAATTGAGGAGGCTGAATAGATAGTTCTTTGGATCTGCCAGCAAGTTTTAAACCCTCCTGCAACACCAAAGGTCACTGCAATAGTGCTAAGAGCTCTTATCCCACATTTAAAAGTTTTGGAGGATACCACTTCTGTACCACTATGGCAAAAAAATCTTTCTGAACAGAAGCCTCACAGAAATGAACATATTCTTTATTTCTGCCAGGATCTGTGTGAATCTGAGGTCATTGCATTTCAGGTGCCTCCCTCTCCTGCATATTTGCCTTGTGAAATTTCATATTTTGCCACACTTTCTTCCCCCTCTGACCTACTGCTTGGTCTCCAAAAGAAAAGCATTGCTGTACTTTCTCACATATTTACCAAATCACATCCCACCTTCCTCAAGGCTGTACTCCAGACTCTCAGAAGGACCTTGTGGAAGCCTGCTTTGAACTGCTGCCTGCAGACAGCCCAGTGGCTTGTACAGGACATTCAGGGTGCAGATGGCCCCAGCAGTGCCTATTCTGTCAGCAGACTCCCAGGCTGAGCTCTCCAGGACCCCCAGTAGCCAAGAAGCACCACATCAACAGGCACTTGCAGACATCAGAGAACTCAGTGGTCAAGCATTTAACAGGACACACACATCACACCTGACTTTCTCATAAATCCTCCTCCACAGTCACACCAACCCCAAGGATCAAAGGTGCCTTGCTATGACCAGACTGGAAAAGAGCAAGGTTTCTTGGAAATTTGGGGGCATCACGATCAAAAACTAGGTTGATATCCTTCTCTTCCACTTAAAGGCAACCAAAAAACTGGTGTGAGTTTTGTACAGTCATGCAAATGCCCTCCTGCAACCCTGCATGCTGGACTCATCAAAAACAACACTGCTGATTTATAGGGCCCACCTCAGCATTCCAGCAGGCAGTTAGTTAATGGAGGAAACCTTGCAATTCAGAGGCTTCCAGGAAGCACCAAGGGTCTTGCAGGCTGTGTGGCTGCTCCTGGGGAGTGATCTATGCTCCACTGTGACCCTGGCTGTTCCGCTGCACGCTGCTGAGCTTTCAAGTTGTCCCAAGGAGGTACTCCCTGCTGGCCTTTGAAGAGAGAGCTGTGCTGCCCAGGTGGGATCTGCTCCCTGGCACTGATGGAGCAGCATATCAGAGGCAACCAGCAGATCCTACTGTGCAGGGTTCTGCTCTCACTCCATTTCGTGGGAGATCAAGCTGTCACCTACAGGATGACACACTGAAGTGATTTACTGTGTCTTTTTTTTACAAAAGACTGGATTTTGTTAGGTGTATTAATAGCACTTTAAAGTGAAGAGCCCGGATGAGAGATTCATAAGGATGTGCCCACTGTGGATAGGGAACAATTCCAAAATCTCTCTAGGCAAAATATTTTGTACCACCAGCTATTTCTTTCATTCTCTTCCTTCCCTCCAGGGGATGAGATATTTTCTGGCAGCATCTGCCTTACTTTTCTGCTATTTTCCCTTATTAGAGGCTGAGGCTTACGGGAAACATAAAGCATCTACTCATCTAGGCTTGGACTGGTCATATTACAAGTTGAATTTTGTCATGATACCCATAAGCAAAACTTTCTTTTCCTCAAGGCTATCCATGAGAAACTGAGTGATGAGAAGCTCTCTGGGCACTGGTGGTTTGCTACATATCTCTAAACTCTATGAGCCAACAGTAACAGAGAAAAGGGAAGCAGACAGGATAAGCAGGAATCTTCCTTAATTTCTTTCACTAAAATATATTTGGACAAGGCAGTTTTGGCTAGCACACATATGCAGACTAGGACTGGGCACTAAGTTTCTTCCTGAGAGCCTAAAGATCCCAAGAGAAACATCATTACCAGCAGCAAGCTGCTGCACCTCTCCTTGAATTTAATCCCATCTAAGTCCTGGTGTGCAGAAAACAATGGGATTTTGTCACCATTAGGACTTAAATCTCTACTTGCTGACGTTAAAAGCCAGGAAGAAAGTTTTTGACATAACCTCTGAACCCCAAAGGGCTAAAGTTCAACTTGGATCAAAGAGGGGTCTCTAAAGAGCTCCGTGCTGCACAAGGAGGGTAACATAAGGATGTCATGTACAAATTGCACTGCCCCTCAGGAATGCCTTGTTTTCTGTTATTGCCTTTGTCCTCCAATAGCACATCCAGGGTCCCAAAGCAGAATGTTGTATTAAAATACTGACAGGGGCTTTACCAACTGCAACTTTAATGGCTGGTTCAGAAATCCACTCTGGTCTCGGGACAGGCAGGACCTGAAAGGAATTGTAAATTAAGTGGTGCCTACAAGAGTGGGAAGTCCCAGAGACTTGTGACTTGTCATAATAACTTAGTGCCCAGAGAACACACTGGAGGACAAAAGCACTGGGTGGGTGAATGGGTCTGGCAGCCTCAACTGAACTGTTTGTGGCACCACCTAAATCCTCTTTCTGAAACTCTGATCCCTTAACTACACTTCTCCCACACCTACAGGAGCCCTCCAGCACACAGCTGGGTGAAAATCAAGGAGGATGCACTGAGCACAAATGTATGATCCTTCTCTCACATCCAATATCCTGGTCAAAATGAAAGGGTGAAAATTAGATTTTGATTCTTAACAATTTACTTGAATTGTGTGAAGCATAGGCACTTGTTTGAAACACTGAGAAATGCAAAAGGAGACAGCGAGCTCTAGAAGCTTTTATTTCTAAGTTTTGGGGGTTGTTAAAGCATAGGATGTTCTCAGCACCATCAGGAACCCCAGTGGCTGAAGAAGCATTCTGCTGTGCAAGGAGCTGTACAGCTAAGGCTGGGGCTAAAAGGTTGCCACATCCATTTGTTCCTGGAGCTAAATATTGCCTTTGAACCTAGGCCATTCTGCTGTCTTTGAATGCCACAGGTCTACCATTCCCAAGAGGACAGAACACAAAACCAGATATAAACAGTGATGCTTTATACTGCAGTTTCCATCTTCTGAGTGTTTTACCAGACAGGGCTTTCTAGAAACAATGTTTGCAGATCTCACCACTCTGGAAACGTGCTCCATGAACAAATTACTGAAAGAGGAAGGCGGATTGGATGCCTGCACAGCAGAAGGATAAAACATGCATGCTCCAGGCTTCCCTGGGGACCAGGATTCACTGCCTGCCAGGTGGTTTTCTGCACAGGCCCAGCTGGGGCCCACCAGCACTTATTAGCTCTGCAGCAACCCAGCTGGTTCTCGCTACACCGAGGTTCTGGGGAGGTTTATTAATGCTAGAACTAATTTAGCTGAATGTACTCCCACCTCACCATCACTGGCAATGCTTCTCTGAAGTTCCAATAATTCCTCCAAAGATAGCTCACAGCTGACTGTGCACAGGTGGACAATATTTACACATTATGATGAATAGATTTTGTTATTTATATAACAGTGTAAGTAAAATCAAGTGAAATAAAATACAGTTTCATGTTTCATTATTTTAAAAATATGGCTCAGAAAAAACTAAGGGACAGATAATACTTGTATTCCTTTGCTAGAGTGTTTACACTCCCCACTCAAATCAGGATTCAGAAATCAGGGCGCTGTAACATGTGCTTAAAATAACCTAAGAGCATCTAAGTTCCAAAAATCAGATATAAATAAGGGAAAAGAAAAATTATTAATTAGTTCCTTAAAGAAAAAGGGAAACTATGGCCTGATTTTGTTGCATTGATATTAGTAGAGTTTCAGGAGGATGGAGCTTGCTCTGCCTCTCCTGCCTACAGCTCTCCTGGACTTGACTAGTACAGATACACAGCAGATTTCCAGCCATGGAAAATGGGGTCCATCCAGGAAACTCAAATACTTTTTCTCATCAATGTTTAGAGTTGATTTTTCCAGAAAATACAAGGAGAGTCTGAACTACAGGAGCTGCACATTTTTTTTTTTATTATTTTATTTTGATGAAAGGCCACACAAACCATCTGAGAGGAATCTCCAGCTCCTACAGAGCATTATGACCATGATTTCCATTCACTACTGGATGCAAATGAAGTTCTGAGCACTTTTATGCTGTGTTTTCCCTCCCCTCACTGTGCTTTGGCACCCATGAGAATGTATTGGGGGAGTTTGCAGACTTTCTGCATTGCTTTCACAGACAGTCTCCTGATGCCTTTCAAACCAAAACCAGAGAAACACTGAACTAGAGGATGCTTTGAGGTCCCTTTCCATCATGCTTTTTATGAGTCCATCAATCTGTCACAATGACTCAAAACGTTCATTTATTAATGTGGAGTGCAGACTTTTGGCTGGGGCTGGTGCCATTTCATAAACACCTGGCAGCTAATGGGGTCAAACCTCACTCCCTCCCTGCCACTATTACCCAGACTGGGAAGGCACAATAACATCCCGGTGGGGTGACAACCTTAAATACCCCACACAGACTGCAGCTGGCCACACTGGAGACAGGCATTCAGCTTTGGAGAGGCTTGCAAGACAAAGGTGCTCCCAGAGGGAGTGCAAGGCAGCAGTTTTGATGCTGCTTTCACACAGTCACTTTTTCACCCTTGCCATACCCAAAGCTGACCACCCAGTTCAAATCCAGACAGAAATCCCTACTCCTGGCATTTGGCCTCTGCTTCTCAAGCAATTTTCTGTGAGCTTGGGGTATATGTCAAGTGCTCAATGTCCTACTTGGCCATTAAGCCTTCTAACAGCTACCCTGCTTCCACTTGCTAACAGAGAAGCTGTAGAGAAGAAGGCAATGGACCTTCAGCTACCCACTTGCCCAAAAATGGGGTCAACAGTCAAAGGTGCCACAGGAGGACTTTGTCTTTCCCCTGTCGTGCTTTGTATGTTTCCCAATAACCCAGCTGCCAGTGATGGAAACACACTGGTAGTGTTTGCCCTCAATTCTAATCAGCTACAAAAAGATGTGTTATATAAAGAGACCCTTCCCTGGCAATCAGTCGTGGGTTTACCTCCCCTGCTTGGAACAAGTTATGATAATTTTGAGAATTTATTAATAAAATATCAATTAGGACATTTGGGTCTCTGATGTCTGACTTAGAGCAAGTTATCCCCTATAAACTCCTAAAATGGGCAGCTTTCCATCTCTTCAGTGGATGAAGTAATTGAGCAGCAGAGTTATATTAAATCCAGACACATTCAGTATTTAATGCCAATTATGTCCTACTGACAAGGGAGTGGGATGCTGGAGATCTGGCTTATGTCATGCCCTTCCTTTATCCCTTTTTGACAAGATGAAGGTGGAATGACCTCAAATAATGGCATTGCCCTGTTGTTGCTTTTGCTATAGTTGGCACATCATATTTTTTTGGCTATTGGTGGTTCACAGCTTTCATGTGTTGCAATCAAGGAGTTTTAAGGCTTTTCCCACCATCAGTATTGAATACAGCTTCCAGCTATCCCTTGCTATTTAATTCCAGATGGATCGAATCTTTCGTACTGCCTGCAGGCACATTACTAGCTAATGAGTTGCACTGGCCTGAGATCATTGTTACAAGCATTATTTCCTTGGTAAATATTTTTGCTTCAGACCTGAGAAACAGCAGAGGTACAAACAGTCAAGATTTATAATCTGGCAAGAGGTTTGAAAGTCAAGTTGCAAATAACAATGGTTACATTTGTATTCTCTGTTTACAGTTTTCTTCCTGCAAGTATGTTGGAGGCTTAAGCCAAGCAATGAGCCCTGCCACAAGGCTGGCACATCCCCATGCTGAGAGCAGGGGGATGAGCATCTGGGGCACTTCTGTTCTTGTCTCTGTTACAGCATCCCAGCCCTTGGCACTCCTGAACACGCCAATCCCAGCAACCACCCTGTCAGAGAAGTGAAAATGTTCTCCTTTCACAAATGCAAATGGTGATGAAGAAGAAAGGGAATAAAGTGCCAGAAATACTTAGAAACAAAAAATGCATCCAAATGCTTAGTGAGATTTTTCAGAAGCTCCTGGATGCAGCTCAGGGCAGGAGGCAGCCATGGAGAGAGGGGCCATGCAGCTCTCATCCTCTTCCTCAGCATCACACCTGCAGCCTTTGCACTGGAAAGCTGGTTCTCCTTGGGAGAGCTCCAGTCCCTTACAGACACCCTTCCCAGAAAACTTACACCTGCTTTGGATGCCTGCTGAGGCTTCCTTGCAGATCCTACCAGGCAGCAGTCTGATCCTCCACCTCCTCTGAAGGGATGAACTGATGGCCCCCAGTCCTGCAGGTCTGTAAATACCTCATGAAGCAATTGGTCTCTTGCCCATGGTGGCTCAGGGGTTCTGTGAATTAAACAGGAGCCCAGCTCATGTCCCCTGCCCCTCTGCTGGCTGCCTGGGCTCTGCTGGCAGCTTCCCACAGAGAGAAAGCCTCCAGTCCAAGGGGTGGGTTTGTTAATGTGCAATACTCTCGGCATTTTAGGTACAGTCCTGATTCTTTTACTCAAATAAGCTTTCTCAGTGGAGTCACTACAGTAGAATCCAATCTCAATTATCCCAGAATCACCTCAACAGTGTTAAGGGTTATTGCAGTTTTAATCTGAAGACACATTTTGGTTTTTATGGTATTATGGCAAATTTACATAACTTTTCTGACACCAGTTATCAGCCCAAAACCACTAATCCGAAACAGTGGCAGAATATTGTCAAAAAAGAACAGAAAATAAACCAAACAAATAATTATGAAAACTGGTTAATAGACATAACAATAAGAAACATGCCTCATCCAAATTCCTTTTGAAACAGAGGTTTAATAGAATGCAGGGGTGGGAAAATGCCAATTTTCATGTAATCATAGAGCATACAGGAAAAATCAGATGGTCTCAGGACCCAGAACAAGACAAACAGGGCAAAAACCATTCACAGAAATTTGTATGCACAGGGATTAGGCTCAAGATGTGCCCCTTTGGCAGACAGACCATCAGTGGGAACTAACAAAGCTCTGCAGCTCTTAGACACAGGATGTCTCAGAGTCACCACTACAACACTGGCAGAGGAATGCAGAACTTTTCTCAGGCAATAGCAAGAAAGGTGTTTCCAAGAGAAGAGGGGAATAATCTTGCCAGAAAGCAAAAGCCTAATAAGAGCTTGTCTGCACACACCTGGTCATCCATAATGCAGTACAACAGGAGCTACAAGGATGCTGAGGAAACTGGAGAGTCTGTCCTGTGCAAGAGAACTAAAGCAGGCTGCCTGGCTTGTGCAGCTCACAAAAGCAGAGGAGAGGTGGTGTGGTTGCACCTCCCAAAACTGCCATGTGACAGTGGGCACAAACTGCAGAGAAGGAAGAGCCAAAGAGAAATATTGATACAAGACCTAATAAACCTAATTGTATTTCTACCAGAAATGAGAAGCAGTGGTATTCAGGATCAAGCTTTCCAAATATAGCGAAATTGGATAAAATATCTACTTTTAGGTTGAGTTTGGTATTTTCCAGTGAATACTGGGGTTACAATACTTGTGTCTGTGATAATAGAAAAGTCGACTGGATGAGTGGATCAGCTCTGTGCTCCTGCCACATTCTAACCAACCATTCTAATCAACCTTTTAAAACACCAAATGTTGCTCCAACTAGAGGTTTTGTCACATCAAAGCCATCAACACTTCCTTATCCATGGAAAATTAACATTTTTGAGGGTTCAGATTACATCTCCAGGGACATCCCATCCCACAAAAATGTTAATTCTTCTGACTTTTCCTTCCTCTTAGTTCCTTTACTCCTTTCATTTTTTGCCTGAAGATTAAAGGACAAGCTAAAATATCTACATTTCCCATAGGACAGAGATTCAGAGCTTTCACATGTCTCCCATTAACACTTGTGCACACCAGCACAGCTCTGAATACTTCTTATAGTCTCTGGCAGGAATGATGGCAGGTCAGTGAGAATTGGCTCTGTCTAGTGGTTGTGTACTTGTCTAGGATGCAGACAGAAAGAAAGATCCCTCAGTTCCCTTCTTATCTAAGCTTGCAAAGTGCAGGACAGCTCTCAATGTGCTCCCTGGTCCAGCAGAAGTGTCAGCTAAGGGCTCAAGGTGGGATTTGCTCAACCTGACCTTTTTGAAAGGAAGTTTACTCCTTGAGCCCACCACGGGGCAGATACTTTACAGGTTCAGCTCTGCTCCACCAGTGCTGAAAAGTCACCCAGAAGTGGCACCTGGAAAGCTCCTCCAACCTGTTACAGCAACAAGAGCTCAGTTTCAAGTCAGACCCTACACTAGTGGCAGAAAGACAGACCTGAAAACTTAAGTTGGGAGGACTGGAAAACATCACTTTGACAAAAAGAACTTTTCTTGCCTGCTTCTACAAGAGGAAATAGTAGAACTGAACACCCTCTAAGCCTTTACATCAAATGTCAAGGCCTTTTCATCACCTTCTCTGCCCACTAGATACCAGCACCTCGCCTACTGCAAAGCAAATATCCCCTGGAATGGTTCCATGTTCGAATATTGTGGGGCTGCTGTGACTATTCTGGGATTATGATGGAATTATTCTACCTCTAGCAGTTTTAATAAATGTTATGTGATTGCTAGGGAAACCCTGAGGAACAGAATACTGCTCTGTAGTTACGAATCCCACCTGGGTCTGAGTCAATCACTATAATATGTAAATTAAGTAGTTAATGGCTTTAATCCATTAAATCTGAGACTGGGACATTCTGGGACTAACTATGCCCCTGTGATCCAGAAGACGCCTGTTTACTCAGCAATTTCATTAACAGAGAATAGTTAACTTGCCTAGAATAGCAGAAGTATTTCCCAAGCTGCCACTTCCACCAGTGTGACCTTTCTGGGGCAGAATTGTAGAAATGATTGTGGACATGACCACTGAGCCACCGACTTCTACCTGAAAACCCCAGTTCACATGGCATTCCTCTGAAAGAGAGTTCACAGAACTTTCCTAAAAAGCCCAGATGTTTTGGGTTTGCTTATATTAAGGTTTTTCCCTTGTTCACAGTTTTGTTGTTTTGTTACTTTGTTTTGTTTTACTTAAATGTAATAAATAAGTTCTTTTCCTTCAGCTTCTTGAAAGTCACCTTCTTAAATCTGGATACAAAGAAGAAATTAGTACAAGGAACTTTGTCTGAATGAGAGCATGTTTCTACACCAACAACAAACTCCACTATTTCTACTGGATGTTCAGAGCTTTTTTCCCTTTTTCCCCCACTTTTCTTGTTAATTCTTATCATAGTAAAGGCTTCCACCTTGCAAAAGGCATCCACATATACCAGTCCTGCAACACTGTTCTGGCCATAATGGTCTCTGTGATGGGGGCTCTTGGCAGGATCATGGTCCTGAGCTGAAATCTCCTCATGATAGATCTGGCAGTGATTTGGGAAGAGGCAAGAAGAGAGGTGACAATAAGTGCTGAGGATGCAGGGGTTCCCAGCCTGAGGAGAGGGGTTACTGAGCAGTGGGAAGCTGAATGAGGTGAGTTTCATTTGCAATTGCAATGCCAAAAAGTACAAAGTATTGTTCCTGGAAAAGAAACTACTCCAATTTACCACAAACAATAATGGGCCATAATTCAGGTTGTGACACTCCTAGAAAAGAAATCCTGGATTAATTATGTGGTCTGTGGAAACAGCTGCCTGCTTGATAGGGATCAGAAAGCATGAAAAGCCTCCCAGTGTAGCTGCACATTGCATCCAGTAAATCTGAGCAGGCTGGCTGCTAAAAGGGCAGTTGCTCTGTTCCTTCCCTCCCTCCCCCTTGCACCTCCCTGATGCTCATCTGCTCCTCAGCAGCAAACTTACCCAGGAGAAGGAACAGCTACTTGTGCCCTAGGTGTTATAAATTATGCAGTTCAAATGAAACCTGTTTTACAGGAATATGCTGAACAAGGTGTCCTCCCTGTGAATTTGGGCTCTGCAATGGGGACATGCCCCACATAGCCAGAACATAACGTGGATGCTTAACCCCCCAAATGACACCACTTTCCTGCACCCCTGTCTTCTCCAGCATCCTCAGTGAGTGATTCCCACTGCACTCCAGCCCCAGCCTGCATGCCCCAGGACAGCCTGGCTCCTCTGCAGGTCTGCACCTCCCCATGTGATGGGGATTTGGCCCAAGGAGGGAGGCACAGGAAGCTGGAGATGTTGTTTGAACATCCAGGGCATGGCAGGAGGGGTCAAGCAGCCTTAGGGTCTGCCTCCAATGGAACAGTGGCCTGGCAGTGCTTCCCAGCTCCTCTGCAAAGCATTTAGCAACAGGAAGGGGCTCAATCCTGTTGATAACCTTTGGTCCCAACTTGGCATATCCCCAGCCAGAACATAGAGCAGCATCCCATCCCATCCCATCCCATCCCATCCCATCCCATCCCACCCCACTTCCCCATGTCCTGGGACCCATCTGCCCCATTAGCCTGGAATCCCATGGCTCCCATCTCCTGCTCCATGGTCCTGCTCTCCAGCCTTCTCTGAACCTTTGCACCCTGCCAGAGGCTTTCTGACCCCTTTCCTCCTGCTAGCACTGTCATGCCACACATGGGAGTGGGTGCTGTCAGATATGGAGCAGGAAATCCAGCTGCCAGCCCAGAAAGTACAGTTCATTACATGGAGAGCAGAGTCTGAAGTCAATCAGTTCGCAAAAGGTGCTGTGTGCCACAGGGGGAAGGCAGCTGCTCTCTTCACCAGATGATTCAACCTCCCGGGATGCTTTGGAGTTGAAAAAACTCAAGCCAGACCCTAAAAAGGTTGTTAGACTTGTGCTGGCCAGACAGCCCCCACTGTACTGTGAATTACAGCCACACATGCAGGGAAGGTGGGAAAGCAGGTAGGGTGAAAAGGTTTTTGGCACCTCTCACAACCTCCAGTGAATGATTGACCCAGATGATGATGGCAGTATTAATTATTCAGTGCTATTAAATATTTTGTTCATGATCACATGTAACAGTAACATTCCGCACTTCACATGAGGAATTTCAGTTTTCTCTCACAATGTTGAAAGGGACCTTGAGAGATCATCTAATCTTTTCTCTTGCCCAGGTCAAGATAAGCTTCATCTAAAACCTTCCTGAGAGATGTCACTTTAGTTTGTCATATCACATTTCCTTTCTCAGGGTCTGTCCTTCCAGGGTTTTGACCTGCATGATGTTGTGAAAAAAGGTAATTTTGGGTTCTGCAAAGAATTCTACACTCTGCACCTACAGGCAGGACAGTGCTGTGGTGACATCAGTTGCAATCTCTGGCAGCCCTCAGCAAGTGGATCCCCTGCACTCACCTGACTTGAGGGCTGGAAGAGCTTTGTCTCTGGCAGCTGCTGGGGACTCACAAAGCCAAGCTGAATTAAGGAAAGGCATGAATTTGGGTAGGCTCAATTAAGCTGCATTAAGGTGAATCCACTTTGGGGAGAACAATGCTACTGGAATTCTGCAGCTACAGACAGCTGTGTGCCATGAGACAGCTGTGTGTTCTGCAGACAGCTGTGCATCCTGAGGCAGCTGTGCACCCCACAGACAGCTGTGTGCCCCGAGATAGCTGCGCACCTTGAGATAACTGTGCCCTGCAGAGCTGAGCACCCTGGCACAGAGGTGTCCCAAGCAGAGCTGTGTGCCACACGGTGCCATGTGAGCCCTGGGACAGCCTGCAGACAGCTGTGTGCCATACAGCCAGCTGTGTGCCATACAGCCAGCTGTGCTCCCTGCACACAGCTGGGCTGCAGAGGAGCCCTCTGCTCACCACCACCTCCCAGCATGCCGGTGCTCAGGCATTCCAGCAAAGCTGCTTGGCAAGGTCTTCTCCACCTCATTCCTGGCAGAATCAGCTTGCTTAGGAAGTACCCATTTATCTAAAAGCATGGGACAGTAATAGGACAAGCTCAGTTTGAGGAAAACAGTGTAAGGAGCAGCATCAGAAACAGCTCTGTCTGTGGATCAGGAGGATGGTGACATCTGGCAGACATCCCCATTAAAGAGTGCTTCTGCACAGCCTGATCAAGAGCATTTCAGACTAATATTCTCTAGTGTGCAAGGGACACGTTCCACCCACTCTGCACGTTGGGCAATTTTGACATCACCCAATGGTTTAAATGTAGTGCTACAAAACCCCATCAACAGCACCCCTTGCAGACTGCAGGCATCCTCACATGGCTACTGCACACGTGAGTTAGGACTGTGCATACATGCTTCTAGTTTCTCTTCTAGCCTTCTCTGCTGAGCTCTGGGGTTTGGTAAAGGCTGGAGAGGAAGTGATTATCCTGATCTGGTTCACTATAAAATCTTGTTCTCTACCTGTCTGCCAGGAAAACCTTGTACCCGCTATCTTAGAATCCTAGAATCATTTAGATTGGAAAAAACCTTTAAGATACTAGAGTCCAACTTTAAACCTAACACTGCCAAGTCTACCACTGAGTCATGTCTCTAAGTTACACATCTACATGTAATCCTGCTATCAGGCACTAGAACTGATGCTGCTGGAGCTCTGGCCTAGGCTACCATCTGTAACTGTACTCAAGATGACACTTCAAGCCAAATTTTATATGGAATCTCAGTTCATCTTTTACATCAGATTTATAAGTTGTCAGGGCCTCGAAAAATGAAAGAGCACAGACTTAACATTTTGCTGGTAATGACTAAATGAGGCTTATTTGGATTCATTTTTCTTCCTTTCTCTCTTTCAGTGTCTTCTTGGCCTCCATAGGAGCTTGAAGATCTGCTGTTTGCTAATGCAACCACTGACTCATCACAATAGTCTGTGCTGCTGAGCACACGTAAGGAAATGGCACAGCAGTCACAGAGATGCACTTTAGCCAAATGTGCACTGGGCTCATGGCCCTAAGCTAGCCAGAGCTGGACACTGTTTTTAAAAGAGACATTAAAAGGAATATGATTTGCAATCACTGTAAAATAATGAGCAAATATTCTCTCCTTTGAGACAAGACCTTGGATTTATTTTCCCCTGTATGTAGATGTTGAGGGAGAAAGCCAACATGAATGTTATTTTTCAGTTCCTTTCTGAGGAGAAAAGTATAAAAAGTTACTGGCATGCTTTGAAATTCCTGTTTAGTCTGAAACCCCCCTTCTTCACAACAGCTTCATCAGAAATCAGTCAATCAATCATCCTCCCACACAAAACCCACTCAAGACCACTTAATATGCAGTAGTACCCAGTTACTACTCAGTTTCCATCTATTTGTACCTTTTAAGTCCTTCATTGTCATGCCTTTATAGCACAGAGCTTTCATTTGTTGTGGCTCACAGATTCAGTAACAGTCCCACACTCCAAATGTGGCACTGCCACAAATCCAGCATCACCAAAAGTACCAGCACTATCCTCCACCCAGCTGTGGATGGTCTGTTGACATACCCTGCTGTATGTATACATACCCAGCAACCTGCTGTTGCTGTCATTACTTAAATAACAAGGCTCCACAATTATGTGATTCCACACAGAACTCAGATTGCAACTTTTTTTTCTGAAGAGTTTTATGCAATCTTTGCACTGCAAAGGAAAAGCTTAGAAATGTGACTTTAAAAGGTACCAGAAGAGATCACTATGCACCTCTTAAGGATGGAAAACACGCAGAAATTATTAATTTACAAGCTCAGACTGTAATGATTTGTGCTTTCATTTTTCTTTTGCATTAGTTACAAATACTGATGAAAGGCAGTCACCCAGACAGGACTCCATTCCTAGGTCTTGTCTGTAGAGACATTAACAGAGGCAGGGAACAGGCTGCTCTTAACAACACACATCACCAATTTCCTGCATTTTCCTTCATTATCTACATACCTGTAGCTACAGATGTGTCTTTTACAATACCTGCAAAAAAACTGTATTAGGAGAATTATGAAGTCAAAATGGCAGATGTGAGGAAGTATCAGATCTTGTGGAGGAATTGACTTTTTCAGATATATTCTTTCATGGCTAATTACTTCAGACACCTTCTCAGCCTTCCCTACCTCCATACACATTCATTCTGAGTTTGAATATGTCCCTTTTGAATGTCTGTGAGGTCTCATCTGCCTGAGGTGGCTGATCAGTCCATGGTGATCTGCCTTCTTCCAGGGGGAAAATGCTGAGTGGAGAGATGCTGCTCTCAAGCAGCAGCCCCCAGTGCTCCCTGTGGCCTGGAGAGACTGAGCTACGCCTCCCTCCATGCTCCACATCCACGTGAAAATGGTCTCCCGCCTGAATTTCTCACTTTTCTGTTATCAAGTCCCCAAGCCTGGAGGGGGGTGAGGATGGTGAGATAGGGGAAATCTCACAATGCATGCTAAATTTCCACGAGGAAGCAAAACTCAGCCTAGCTTAGGTATCCAGCTGTGGGGAGATGATGGCAGCTGTGCTGCTGCTGCTGCTGCTGCTGCAGAGTTAAACACATCTCCCTGCAGGGAAGGCTGATGCTCTCCCTCTCCTCTGCTCAGCAGTTCAGGCAGTTCCTTACATGATGGGCCCTCTTCTGCAGCCTCATTCCCTGGCACCCGGCTCCCCTTCACTGCTGCTGGGCACCCAGGGCTCCACCTGCAAGGCAGCAAGGCTCACAGCTCTTCTTTCTCTCCTGCAGAAGCAGCTGGAAGCCTCTAGGAATGGGCTTGCAATGCAGTCCAAATACCTCTCAGGATCTGGGCTGGTTTTAGTCCCTTGATCAAGTGATTGCTAAATCAGTGATATGCCCTTGGGAAACACCATCATTAGATGCATTGTAAAGTGCACCTGAATTCAGTGTTTGCAGCTTTGCAGTACATGTGATGCTTTATTTAACAAATTCAAATGTGTCTGCTTTTTCAATAGACCCTTCTCAGGGTTATTCTTGTGCAAATCTGGAGTAGCTCTTCGAATGTCACTTAAATTACTCTCAGTTTATACAGTGGGATCAGAATTTATTCCACAAGGTTTTGCACTAGATCCAGTTACAAATGATGGAAATTCTGAATGCAAGGAAAAATCCATTAAATGTGAGAAGAATTTTACAAACACAGTCGTTTTTAATGGGGAATAAGTGGAGCTCTAGATTATTTATTAGGAATGCTTTTAGATGCAGCCCTCTAAATTTTTTTTATTGCTCTGGCAATAAAGGGATTCAAGCAAAACATACAAAAGGATTGCAAGCCCAAGAAAAAACTACAACTTATTAACAATAAATTAGACTATTTAATGTGAAAAAGCTTAATAATGTTGGAATCCTTCCCTGTATACCTTTAAAAATCACACTGGATGACAAATTTCTGTCTACCTGCTGTGTGTGTAGGGATAAGAGGAGGGGAAAATGTCCATGGGAATGATGGGAATACTTGGCACGTGGGGATAACAAGGTTATTCAGAAGTGAAGCTTAATTTAAGAAGAAGAAATCAGTAGAAAACTTTAAAAATCTGGGATAGTTTTTCACGGCTCACCACAAACCAATGTAATGCTGCTCAGATGACACAGAAGTGATTTTCTGACCTTAAAAGCAGAGGACTAAAAATCTCCCAGTATTCCTCCCATCATCACGCAGCTTCACCTTTTCAGTCCCTTTCCACAGTGTAACAACTTTTCCTTGCCAGTGTTCACAGCTGAACGTCTCCATGCTGGTTTCCCCTGCAGAGATCTTTTACAGAAACACAAACCTAATATTGCAGAAACAAAGCCAGACAGGACCACGGTTCCCCGCCTGTTCTGGTACAGGCAGCCCTTGGCATCCGCATTCCCAGCAATCCCCCTGGAATGAGCTGGCTTTCAGCCAAACGCAGCCTGGCCAAGCCCTTTGCATATCTTCGGGCTGCTGTGAAAACCGATCCTTGGATCTTTGGCTGCCCAGTGCCAAGGTCAGCTTTGTCCCCTTGTTTTTCATTTAAAATTTGGAAGCCTGTTTCCCCTAGCCTGCAGACAGACTGTGAGAGCATCCCCCAAATCCGGGAGTCACCAGCTGTTGACCAGGAAAAATAAGCCAAGAGAAAATTGCCAAATGCTCCACTGTCCCCAGGTTGTGCCAAAATCAAAGCTGTGGTTACAGAGTTTTGACTGAGAAATCAACACACTGTGAAGTCAAAAATGTTTCTCCCAACAGGAATCTTGTGCTTGTAGGTCTATTCCTTCTTTCAGATTTGGGATAAGCATTATGCTCTGTCTGTGCTGTACATGAGAAAAAGTTAAAAATATCTTGTTTTAGAAAATGAAAGATTTACATAGCCAGAAATATCCAATGTGTTTTTACAAATCCAGGAAAAAATTTATAATCAAATCATATTTAAAAGCTTTTAATTCTAAACACAGACAGGAGGGTCTCTCAGTTTTCTCATTTACTTCTCCAATTTTTTTTCTGTAAGTATAGTGAGTTTAGGGAGGAAATATTTTGTTTTCCTGCTAAATTCCAGGAATCCCACTTTAATGGCATTTTTCAATTCAGCCAAATATACATCATTGTTAGTGTGGGCTTTGTAATCTAATCAAACCATCTAGTTATCTGACATGATGGATGGAAAGCAGGAATATTATATTTGCTTTCCCATTGAAGTGTAAGGGCCAAATTTTGCTCCCAATAACAGCACTGCAAATTCAGTCTATCCCTTGTTATTTTCCTCTTGATGTACTTGAGAGTGGAATTTAGCCCTTAGGGTCAACTAATGCCAAAGGCAAATCATTTGCTTTGCTAACGAACCAGCAAGCTTCCCTTCTTCACAGCTACACAAACAGCAGTCACTTCATTACACTTTCAGATAGCTGCATTTTCTAAAGAAAGAAAATATAATTAAGCAGTATGATAGTAATCGTGCCCTGGAATAGCTCAGTGCTTTTGATAAAATTACCTGTGTTTGAAACACTTTTAATCAGATTATTCCATTACTGAATGCTGTATAGATAAGAGGCCTCTGCCTAAGATCAGAGTTAGGTCAGAAAATGTTCTAACAAAGACTACTTTATATCTGAAAGCCATATATATACATTTGTGTGTATATATATATATATATATAAAAGACTGCTTTTAGATCTCATTCATCAAAACAAATTTAGCTGAAATATTTGTTCTGGAAACTTACATTTTTTTTGTTCTTTCACCTTTGATTTATATATTACTTTTCCACACAAAGAAATTTGCACATACAAACAAAAAAAATGGACCAGTTTCAAATCCCTTGATGCAATATATCTTTATTTTGTTGGGCAAGATGTATCCCAGTACACTCAGCTAAATCCAAGATACAGCTTCTCTCAAATACATTTTTAAGGCACAGCATTTGGCAATAAAGGTCTATTTTAGACATACAAGGCAGTCTTTCTGAATTTCATTGCAGGCCATTGCTTACCACACACGGTATTAAAATTTGAATTATATTTATGACCAAATATTACCGAGAGCTCCACACTCCATATGCCTTTTGGGAATCATCTTAGCTTAAGTGTCTAATCATAATGAATTCCTGAGCCATTGAAAACCTCCACACTGCTTTTGTTAAGACTGACTGCTTTCCAGTGATCTGTGAAATAAACCCACCTTTCATGAAGCAGTTTTTCAGAGGATATTTCATATTCTTTATGAGAGAATTGTTGACTAAGAAAACGTAGCTCCTTTCAAATGGAAAAATTACAGAAGCTGATTTTAACATTTTGTTTAGGGGGAAGCTCCAAAATGAAACATTTCAAAAGTACTGACAGCACCTATTTAATGAATTCAGTTCAGAGAAAGATTCATGTTTCTTTTTGAAAATAAATTTTCAGAATGTCTTTTTTTTTTTTTTTTTAACATATAAAAGCATTTCAAGGCTTACAAATCAAAAACAAAATGAAAAGTTCTGAATCTTTTCATTCATGGTGCTTAAGCAGTCCTAAATTGTCTTTATGTGTCTCATTTTAAGATAGAAATGTTTTTGACATCTCAACTGAGTTTCCCACAAGACACAAAAGCCAGATCCTAGCTCAGTCACAGGCTCAGATTGAAGAGTATATGGTTTCCAATGAATGAAATCTCACTTTTGGCACCGACTCACCAGGAATACACAAGCGGCGCAGTGTAATACTAGAAGTTACTTCCTTGAGCTATTTTTTTCCCCACTAGCATTAGGTATTTTCCTCAAAGAAAACCACTTTTAATGGAATGCACGTTTGTCTAACCTCATACATGTTTAAATGGGAAAAATGCATCTCATTTTCTTAACTAACAAAAGACATTTTTTTCTGCCACTTGATCTGGTAGAGCAATTAAAACCCACCATAAATTCTTCATGAAAAAAATCCTCTTTTTTGACTGTTTGCCATGATTTCAGAGAGGGATCCACACTTTGGACAGGTGAAAATCAAGATACCCAGAGCTAGGAGCTCTGCTTTACACAGCTTTGCTGGGTAGGTTCCGACACAGCAAACCCTCCAGGGATCCTGGCAGGGATGCACCACTCTGAGTGCAACCTCAAGCACATCCTCACCTCAGAGGGCTGCCTGGAGACAACAAAACAACCCATGTGAAGTGTTCAAGTTACTGCAGCCCTCCCTGCCCCGAGAATTTAGCAGTGCTCAAGGTGTCAAGTTCTATTTCTGGCAGAAGAGAAAAAAACCCAGAGCTGTTGTGAGTCACTATTTTTGCTGCAATTTGCACATTTGCAAAGAACAAGCAAAGCTCCTTTTGCTAAACACGGCAGGACAAAGCTCTGGTTTCCTTCCAAGCAGCCCTGTGCATAGGTGGCCCTGCCTTTGCAGCTGCTCTTCAGGCCATGACCTAAAGCTTAGGTATTGTATTCCTAGTTTTGGCAGGAATTCTTCCCTTCCCATTCTGTGCTCACCTCTGTGACAGCCACACAGCTAAAAGGGGCAGGAGGACCTCACCCACACAGGGGTTGCACCCTGGTGCCAGGAGGCACCTCCAAGCTTAACCTGGGCAGTCATTCTGCTGCCTGCTGCCAGGGGTTCTTGTGGCAGCCTGTGCCATAAAGGCTGCCTGCAGAGCTCAGCCCAGGGCTCAGGGGATGCTCCACTCCACACGTGTGTGCATTCGGTCCCCACTGCTGCTGACTGCCCCAGTAGCACCATGCTGCACATGCTGGCCTCGAGCCAGCAAAGTGCTTAACCACATGCCCAGCTTTAAGGAGACAAGTCACTGATGCTTGCCTTGCAATTTCAGGCCAAGCACTTGCTTCAGTGTTTTGCTGAATTAAAGTCACAGGCAACACTTAGGAGACTTTTACATTGGACCTCTGCTGCACCCACTGTAACCCCTGACTCAGATGCTGGCATGTGTTCATCTGCTGTGGATGTCTGAAGCTTACAAGAAGACCATGAAAGGGCTGTGTTTGCCGAATGGATTCACAAATGTCTGGGTTATTTATTCCCTGGAAATGATCTCTCAGAGGTGAAAACAGAAAGGTCAGGTGTGGATATGAATTTTTCAAGCTAGGTCTATTGCCCTTGCAGAGTTTATGCCTCCTGATTGGTCCTGCTCTCAAGAAAAGCAATATTTTCCAGGTTGGAAAAATGAAACAATTTTCTGTAAAGAAGTTCCTCTGTCTAATGACCTTCTTGCAGCTGTAGTACTTAGAGCAATAGTCATGTCTGCTGTCATCAACAGAAGGATCCTGGTGACCTTCTTTTTATGGTGTGGCTGAGAGCAGGACAGAATTGTAATTGCAATTCCATGTTCCTGACAACTTCCAGATTTCATACTGAAAAATATTTTTTTAGCTATAATTTGTTTTATCTTTGCATCATCCTTGGGAAAGCAAAGCTGTTGGCTCTGTGCTTGGGTTAGCATCACTCTGCTGTGAGCTGACCCACCCACACAAAGTCTGCTGTAAATTGCACCCTCATGAGCAGGGCTTGGCTGAGGGGATCTGAAGAGCAAAGTCCTCTGGACACCAGGAAGGCCTTGACACAAGGCAGTAACAAAACCTGATTCTCCATCTACCTCCAGGCACACTCGGCCCCTGCCAAGAGGATTCTCAGTTCTCCTCCCTGGGTGTGTGAGAGCAATTAAACACCATTCTCTCTAGGAGCATTTCCCAAACAAGTCTGGCCAAGGCAATGGAGCATGCCAGTCCCACTGCTTCCTAGAAGGACAGTGGGAAGGACCATGTGTTGACTGAGAGCCAAGTCAGCTAAATCCAGCTAAGGGATGCAAACTGACAGACCTATGAAGCCCTAACATGAGACCTCACAGTCCAGCTGGTCTGAGACGTTCATCTGTGTGTCACTATCAGCAGTGATAACATTACTGGGCTCCTGAGCATTGGGATTTTGCCTTCCTGCTTTTTCCCAAGCAGCCCATTATCTTTCTGTCCTCAAGCTGGCTGATGGACTCTCTATCACCTCTGTTTGCCCCATAATTCCCATCTACCTGGAGATAATGAAGAGTCTCCTACAAATCATGTTCCTTACTTAGGCCCTTCCCTTGCAGCTGAAGACAAGAAAACCAAAGAAGGAAATAATTGCACTCTATTATCTCTCAGTAAGAAAGCATTCCCAGGGCCATCAGTTTCTTTCTGTATAGCATATAATATCCCTAATACAGGCAACCCTTACAGTCATGTTTCCCAGACTGGTTCTTGTCTACACTAAAATCAGAGTCCTTCACCCATGAAGTTTTCTAAAAACTTCTGGATTTATTTTAGAGTCAGAAATTTATCTGCTGGCTCCCAGAAAGGAAAGGTGGTAGCTAGTAGACCAGCTACACAATATATGTGCCTACACACAGGGATGTATGTGTATGGAGTGCCTTATAAAGAATTTAAGGTTATTCTCAGATGTGCCTAAACTGGTTTCAGCCCTAAACCGGTACCAGCTCTGCACCCTTGAGGTCTGAGTGCAATACCTGCAGGCACAGCTGGGACCAGCTACGTGAGGGACTGCTCTAGGGAAGGCACAACACTCAGCCTTAAGCCCAGGAGCACAAACCTACCCAGGACCTTGTGAAAAAACACAAATATGTTTGCCCACTTCAGGTGCCACTTTTCTGCAAGTACAGGAACCTTCATACAGTAAAAATGCAGGTCATGGAGAGTGGGATTTCTAATCCATACAACCTCTTCAATGAAAACAACTCTGCCTTAACTCAGGATATGTCATTGTGGTTCGATTCCATGACAGCAGGGGTTAAAGCATCATGGAGCTGTCTCTGCATGTCTTTGCAGGGCATGACATGTGAATGGATATAGATGTAGAGTTAGATGATGTATATGGGCATCTGTGTGTGTCTGTCTCCACTTAAGTATGTATGTATGTAAATGAATGGGGAGTTTTCACAGCAAGTCTGTCTGGAATAAATCTTTCTCCTGTAGAAACCATTTGGATCTTATTCACTGTCTAAGTGAAGGTAAAAGGGATTTTTTTTTTTTTCTCAGAATTCAGGTAGAATTCTTTAATATACTTCAAAGAGTGACTTAGAAATGCCAGTGAGCATGCAAAAATTATATTATCTCAGGCCAGGATTGAGATACAACAGCCAGGAGCCAGCAAGGAACCACACACAGCCCTGCAGGGCTGCTCACCTCTCCTGGAGGTGGAGAGGGCTCCAGAGCAGCCATACCACTGCTGGAGGTGGCTGTGAAAAGTGTGATTGAAGTTCTGATACTCATTCCCTTTGTTTATCAATTAAATGAGGTGCAATAACAAGGCATCATAAAAATACCAGTGCTGAGACTCCTAAGTTTTCTCCCAAGCAGGCATCTGGATTGCCTCGTGTCTCTGCAGAGTGCAAAGCCATGCTGCTTGTGTGTGGGGACTGGGTAATCCCAATACAACTGGCTAGTGACCAGAAATGATGCAGGAATGATTAGAAAACATCTGCTCCCCTGTCATATCCTGCACTATCTGCATTCCATCTGCTTTGGCTGGACACAGCTTTTGTATAAATATCTTGTGAATTGGTCCTTTCTGGAGTCATTTTGTTTTTAAAAGTGTATGACAAGTGATGGAGGGAAAAAGGCTAAATAAATCTGTTGTGGTGATTGCATTCTGCATTACTAGCACTTCTTGAACACTTTTGAGGGAAGACATTTCTTTCCTTAGTTGCTTTACTGAATGAAATAATTTCTTCTTCTGGGGGAACAACGATTTATTTATCTCCAATAATGTAAAAGGTCATTCTTCACTGGGCTTATATACTGGATCATTCTTTTTGGCAGCAGCTGCTGCTAAACTATTAATGTCACTGGTAACATGAGAAAATAAACAAACAGAAATGTTTTCAAAAAAGGTAGGAGAACTAGAAATGGACTTAAATTAACCTGTGTGAACATGTAATCTTGTCTCCTGCACTCTAGGATTTATTCCCCAGTGCTCTCTGTCTCTAAGGGTGGCAATCTGATGTGGAGCCTGCAGGTCTGCTGTCCAAGCCTCAGCAGGTCCTAGTGATGGATCCCAGTGCTGTCCAGGACAGCCTGAGCAGCACCCCTGGATGCCCACCTTGAACTTTGCAAATCCAGGAACTCTAACTTGTGCCTGCAAGAACCTGGGGCTTCCCAAATCCAGTTCCTGGGTCAGAAGTGCAGGGAGTCAGGAGGGGCTGACAGCACTGCAAGCAATTCAAGGTGGAGACAGGGAAGTAAGCAGGAGGGGAAGAGGGGAGGTGAGAATGCTGGCCCAGCCATGCCTACAGAGGTGTGGATCTACAGATGGTGTGGGGAAAGCTCACCAGAGATCAGGGATCTTTCCCTCAGCAGAAGAAAACTCCTAAAATAATTCTGCTCCCTCTACAAACCTAAAATTTGCTGAATTTACCACTCTCACCCAAAATCCACTGGAGTCCAGCATCCATTCAGAAGCATGCAACTCCTCCAGTCAGTTCTTCATTTCTCTTGTGTCACCATCTCATGCACTCACTTCACAGTGCTGTTGGAAAGCGAAATTCAAGAGACCTACTTCAGTGGCTTACAAGTGCTTATCCCAGGCCATCTCTGCTCTTCAGAAGTCACACTTCCTCAGCTCTCTTATCTCCCCAGCTGGGCTGGAATTCAAGCTGGCTCTGGCAAGCCCCTTGAAACATCAGCTGTGGGCACAAGCAGCAGCCCCAGCTGCCTGTGCTCTTATGCACAAGAAAACTTTTCTGAATCAACTTTGCTTCTCTTCATGTTATCAGGAAACAGGAATGCTTGTGATTATGTCTGGTGAAAACTAGTGCTGCAGGAATAGTAGTGAGTAGGCAGTCTGGGTTTGTGGCAGATAAGCACGAGGTTTGTACTGATTAACCAATGTTTATCCAAGTTATTCCAACTTCTACAGGGAGCAAAATGAAGCTGCAAATCTCTCAAGCCCAAACTTCCTCCAGAGGTTTGTGACTGGTCTGGAAATGCAGCAAACCAAGTCCTGGCTAGAAACAAAAAATCTTTATAAAAATACTCTCACAAACCTCAGACTTTGCAGTTTATAGGGGCATGGATGGAGTTAGAGGACCCCGGCGTGCTAATGCCAGTCCTGTGTAAGGAAATCAGCCGTAGATATTGAGAAAATTCAGAGGAGAGAAGACAGAAAGCTGAGCATTTTGAACCTCAGTTGACTTAAAGGAGTAATTTCAGAAGGGGAAAACCTCAGGCTTGCCAAATTGCCTGGGACATCTGCACCAATATCCCAACTCTGGTTATATGCAGAACCAGGTGCTCCTAAGGAAGAGGGAAACTGCCCGCTGGGGAACCTGCTTACTAATTTACTTTATTAGCAGTTGTCTGCCAACATTATAACTGTCCCTAAACTCTTGCTTATGAAACTGCATTAATATAATAGTGAATATTCCCACAGATTAGTGGAGCATCCTATTTTACTCTGAACCTCTCTAATCTCCAGGCATCAAATGCAACATGTGGAGAAGCCATTCCTCTAGATGCATTCAAATGTTATGACTCAATTCCCCAGTGTATTTGTGCACATCCAGGATATTCCTGTGTTAGGACACACAGCCACAGAAGCTCTGTGATGATCTGGCTTCTATATAGCCATGATAGTCCTGTCTACTTCCATAACATTCCTAGTTTTTTATCTCTGCTGAAAAGCAAGTCCCACTATTTTCAGTGTCTTCTTGCTCAACATGTTTTCCTAGGCTGTAATCTCTCTTCCTGCCTCTAATCACACTTCTGATTCCAGAGCTTCCTTTTGGGACAGTGTCCCCACTGATACATGGGATGGCTTCATGCTATTGACAGGATTATTGTCCATCCCATCACCAGTGCTGAAAGGGGCAGCCCCACAGGCTGTGCACATCAGGCAGCCCATTCTTGGCACTGCCTTGGTACTCTCTGCCTGACAGCTCTCCTTTCACTACAAGGAGATACTCTCTGGCCTAATGCTTTTGTGTTGGAGCTATGTGAGTCAGGAGTATGAAGCCAGTGCAGCAAACACCCTGGCACCAATAGAATTATGAACTAAAAGAGCACTTTCTTCTTTGGTAGCCTTGCTCTGTTCAGAAATGGTTGGAAGGGCTGGGAGGGGAGCTTGGAAACTGGGTCCTCACAAGGGGGTCACTCTTTCTCTAGCAAGGTTAACTTGTTTTAAGGCCAGCTCTGTATCCACACAACAGCTTTGGTCAGGAATGTGGGGTTTTTGCTTAGGGATGAGGTGTGCAACCTTCGATGTGAATGAGATTATATCAAAATAAAGATGTCGTATTTTGGCACAACATATCCCCAGATGGTTTCTGGGATGAACGATGCAGCCTGAAGGTGCATCTCTACAAGGATAACAATGTACAGCAGTTGTGTGAGATGTGTATTAGTTCCATGTTCCCTTAAAGCAACATAATTGTGTGTAGACAAATCCTGTGCCAACAAAGGGTGATTTTTTTTTAATGTGTTTGGGATGGGAATGATGAGCAGATGGATTGATTGCATGATGTTTGCTGTTCAAACTAGAGCTTGGCTTTGGACAATGATGAATGTGACTTTTCTTCTCCCCTGTATCCTTCCTCCCCTGTATTTCCTTTTTTATTCTTTTACTCCTTCAGGTGTGGGGTTTTTTTTGAAAACTTAAATACAAACCTGCAACTTTTTATTTAAAACACTCTTTTAAAAGTCCACTCACTTTTTTCTTCCCATTTCAATGAATCTTCTTGTAAAATGGAAAAGAAGGAGGCTACAAGATTTTTTTACAAAGCTGACTGGTATTTTTTATGAAAAATAATTGACTTCTCTCTCCAGATCTCAAGGGATATTTCAGAAACAAAGGCAAGACGAAGATGAGGGATCTCTGAAATCTTTTCTGATCATTTAGTAAAGGAATAAGCAGGTCCCAGATCACCTCATGCATACATTGTCTCTGCACAAATCATCCCTGACCTGAACATCCTCAAACACAGGGACCAGGGGTGGGGAGCACAGACCCTGCCAAAGCTGAGTGGTCTCACTTGAAAATCACTGTATAACTTAACCCTTGCCTTCTGGGGTGGCCTGCCAGAAATAAATGAATAAGTAAAATAAAATCATTTGCAAGGGAGCAAGGAACAGTCTTACACCCAAGCAGAACTTTGCAGTAAGGAAAATAACAATACAAGACTGCAAAGTACCGCACTGATATCGGGCAAAGAAGAAGTTTGAGACTGGGAGCAGCATTTGTGTTCCAGCCTCGGCTCCAAGCTCTCCCGTGGATGGTGAATAACCAGGGAAGGCTGTTCCCAGTCCCTGGAAGGCTCATGCTGGGGACAGGGCTTTCCGTGCCACGGGCACGAGGCTCCTTCCCGGCAGTGTGGGAAGCCGGGGGTCCAGCTCAGGCACCGGGACAGGTGGGAGGAGGGGGCTGCAGAAGAGGTTTGCATCCCCCACCCATTCACTGCTACCTTTGTCTGGCTCTGCTGGAGAGGAAAGCTGCCCTTGGGCACTGTGGGGACCACCATTGCTTTAAAGTCTGGGTAAAGGTAACTGTGTCACCACCTGCTTGATTTCCCCAGGTTGTAAAATGATACGTAAACAGCACAGATTATTTCCATCTGCTGGGGCTGGTGGGAGCAGGAGGCCTTTATGTTCTCTTTACAAGCCGGTGTATTGAGGGGAACTCAAGTGGCTGCAGAAGTTCTCTGTGAACAGAGGTGCTGTGCTGAGTTGTGGCTCATTTTCAGGCAGCTCCATGTCCTCTCTCACAAAGACTGCTTTTTTGCCTGAGAAGTTTTTCTATCAGAAAATGTGGTTTCAAGTGAAAGTTGTGTTTGCAGGGAGGAAAAAGGGACCTGCCCATCGTGACAGATGTTTTTCAGTGTTCCAGGGAGATGAAATGAAGCAAAAAGAAAACTTGCCTCTACTTGAGCTTTGGAGCAAAATAGAGTTACTTCGTTTCAAAACATTCAGTTGAGATGGAAAAAGCTGCTCTCATCAGTTTTGCTCTTTTTTTTATCTTTGTTGAGAATGCCTCAAAAATGCTGTTTCCATATCCATAATTAAATTCTTTCTCTTTAAAATGGTTTAGTAGTTTGGTCTGCTGGTTTTGTTCAAACAGGAAGCAAATTGTAAAGCAATTACATTTTCTGCAGCAGAACTGGCCTTCCCCTTGGTCACTGCTAGCAGAAGGACACAGAGGTGGGTGGCCCAGGCCAAGACTCGTGGACCCTCCACCTCAAGCTCTGCTGGAGTGCAGCTCTAAGACCTCAGATGGGAAAGCAAGAAAACACAGCCAGTGTTTCATTTAGAGGGTTCAAAAGAGCCCAGCTCCAAAGGTGCTCATGGTGCTTAGCTCTGGCTCCTTTTCACAGTAGGAGTCAAACCAAGCTTCATTTGAGAACTGTTTGGAGTTGAAAGTTTGGTTTGGATCTGAATCTAATTTGTGACATCGCCTGCTTCATCAGAAGTGCCTGCACATCCCTGCAGCCCCAAGGCAGCCCACTCCTTTGTGGTGCCAGCTAGGAAACTAAACTCAGACCCAGTTCTTGTCAGGGCTTGATGAATGGGATTGCTATGTGCAAGACGAAAAGGAGATGATGTGGGAGCACAGCACCTGACGGGCAGAGGGAAGTGAATGCCTGGAGGATGTAGGAAGGGCCCTTAGCAAAGGAAGAGTTCTGTTATTGTCATTCCTGGATCAGCAAAGAACAACTATTGGAAAAGGTACTGGAGAGGGGAGCAGGTGGTAGCCACAGAGGGGCAGAGGTGAAACAAACTGCAAGAGAAGGGAGACATTGCTGGGGCTCGTGTGGAACAGAGCCCAGCCCAGCACCAGCAGGCAGGAACTGCCTTGGGTGAGAGAGCTGCACTTGTGGGTAAAGGGAGAGATCACCTTGGGAGCACACAGGGATTTACCCAGTGCCACAAAGTTCCAGTTTGCTTCTGCTCTCTTGCGAACCTGTAATGAAGTCAGGAAGCTCATTGCACAGCTTAGCAGTGCAGGACCTTGGTCTTTTGCTGAATCCTGAGATGATGACATTAATGTCTGCTTACACTGCCAACTGCAGTGTTGTTGAGAACTGATGCCAGTGACACTGGTGATATCCTCCCTTTCATCAGCCATGCACCAGTCTGGATTGCCTGTGTTCCTTACAGCTAAAAATCCAGCTGCCTGGTAATTCTGCCCTTGGGTTATGCATGGCCCTGTGGGAGGCATGACAGTGTTGTGAGAGGGACTGTGAGGGAGGGGAGAGCACTCAGACTCCTGGTGCCATCTATCTGCATCTGCATCTGCATCAGTATCAGCATCAGCATCTCCATCTGCATCTCCATCTCCATTTCCATCACTTACCTGCCTCAGGGTAGAGTGTAGCCTCCTCTGCCCCTCTAAAACAAAGGCTTGAAAAAACGGAGCAAAGGAAAGGAGTAGAAAGCAACCTGGAGAAGAATCATATGTGCTGCTTGACTGAGCTGGTTTTGCTGCCTGGTTGGTTTGAGCAGTTTGGATGTCTGTCCTCTGCTGTGGGAAAGTCTGTGGTGTGCAGTGCTCCGCAGTTGTTTCACACCATTCGTCAGAAGGAATCCACTCTGCTCCAAATAAGTGTTACTGCTGGGGTAAAGCCCAAACCATGTGTGCTTCCCACCTCCCCTTGCCCATCTCACCTGTGACACAAGATTTTCCAGGTGAGGTGTACCCCTAAATAAGTCTGCAGCCTCAGTTCTTAACTTACCTGAACCCTTTCCCATTTATCACCAGTTTGGAACCCACTGCCACAAGAGGTTTCCAGAACTTTACTTGGCTGGCTCTCCAACAAGTATCAGCCAACCACCAGAGCTGGCTGCTAAAGAAACTGGCTTGTTTTCACCTGCTCCTTCCACAACCAGAACAAAATGAGAAAATGATTGCACTGAAAGAAGCAGGCAATAAAAATAAATGCAAGGTAGAAGTGTTAACTCTTCTGTCAAGTTAATTGTCTGCCTCTTGCAACTCAATGCAGCTCGGTTTTGAAAGCTCTTATAGAAATCCAATTATGTGTTGGCTGTGGAATTTTTATTGATAAATAACTTACCAGAGCAATGCAAACTGAGGAGAAGGGAGGGTGGTGAAGGGGTGTTATTCCTACAGAAAAAGTGGGGCCATGGGGGAAGCTTAAATTCATGATTGATTTTTAGGCTTTCAAAACTAGTCCCATGTGAATTTCACTAGCAAACCCTGCGCTGGCAAAGAGCCATCAGGAACAAAACCGACCCAAGGAAAAGAAAGATATGTGCAGATGCAAGCTTTATGCAGAGCTCACAGAGGGAACCTGGTTCCTTGTGCAGTGAGTTATTCACAGGCCTCAGGACACAGGATTTCTTTATGGAGGGCAGTGCTAGGCAAAGCTATTACAGCCTGGTATCTACCAGCTGGGAGCACCATGGCCCAGCCCTCATTTTGTACACTTTTAAAAGTCAGCCCAGCTTCCAAACAGCATAGCTGAAATCTGAAGCTCATTTTAATTCTGCATTTTGCAGTTTGGTTTCAGTGAGGATGCTGAAGTCAGGGGGAGCTGTGGATGCTCTAGGAACTTATGTTTGTCTCTGGGTCAGCAATGGACATGTCCAAGCAGGGAAGGAAAGAAATTATACTGGGAAGGAAAGACAAGGATTTCATCACAGAAAGTATTTTTAACAGACATTTTGAAAATTAAGCCTTTGACCAAAGTTTGTGACCAGGAACTTTTATGCCTAGAAAAGCTGCATTGGACTGTCTTCCTTTTCCATCCTTGTTTTTTTAGTATTTCTTTTCTTTGGCTTGTTTATTTTGGCTTTTGCTCCATTTCGGAATGAAGGCTAAGTGTGCTCCCTGCCCACCTACCCACTACAAGAACCTGTGGACTGGCTGGAGGCTATGGCCACTCTGGATTCATTTCAGAGGCAATAAGCCACATAAAGGCCATGTGCACAGGCTCTCTGTGAATATTTATTTCCATTCCTTTTTGTTTCAGCCCTAGGAGGCAGGGAGTCTTTTTCTGTGATAGAGTAGACCTTGCCGAGATCAATTTGCATGAAAGACCCAGCAGACTGGATGATCACTGGGAATTGATCCAGATTTGGAGAGTCTGCAAATGAATGCTGGAAATTTTTCAAATACATACAGACATTTAGCTGCTTTCCCTTCTGGTCTGACTGGTGGGAGCTGAAGAATGACCTCCTTTGCAGGATTTCTGCATTTCTTCTTTCATATCTGGCATTCAGACAGAAAATAAGTAGTGCATGAAAATTAAAAGTAAAAAATAACAAGGTTTTCTCAAGTTCAAGGTCTGGATTTAGTGTGAACCATAACTGGGTCATGCCCTGGGCTATTTGCTCCAAGTTTTAGCCTTGAACTCATTTGGTGTTGGGGCAAAGGTCTGGGCCAGTTCTGAGCACTGCATTTGCATTTAGTCTAATGACATTCCCCCACTGGCCTCATTAATTCTGAGTGTGACATTGTGTCACCCATGAGCTGACATAAACCACAGAAACTGAGAGGGTAACAGAAAGAGAGGGCTGGGGTTTCATGTGCTGGTAGGAACCCCTGAGTCACTGCACATGAACCCCTCCTGTGTCACTCCCAGTCCCCTTTTCCTCCTTCCAGAGTCAGGTGGGGAGGAGGGAGGGGTTCAGGGCAGAGCTGTGCTGGGCTGTGGGGCTCAGGAGAGGGAAGAGCTCTTGCTGGGATACCTGTGCAGCCACCCAGCCAGGGCTGTCCCACCACAGGGAGCCACCCAGGCCACCAAGGCTCAGGGAGACCATGCAGCCACTGCAGCCCTGGGATCCCTGAGGAGTTCTTGTGACTAGCACTCCTCTTCTGATGAAACACTTTGATGGATGTTTGTTTCTTGCTTTTATGGATTTTTGCCCTTCTCCCAAGAAAATAATAATTCAAATTCTATTAAAAATACTACTTGCTTTGAAAATTCCTTTCCACAATTTCTTCATGTTGAAGAAGTGGATGCTGAGGACTAATCAAGCAGGGTTTCCTCTTGCTGGTATTTACCCTTTTCCATTGGCTTTTCTTTTAAACACAATTATCAGAAGAAAAAAATTGTTGAGATGGATTTTACCCATCAAAATTTACTGGAAGAACAAATGCAAAAATTTGAGGACCGGTTTTGTGCATTTAAAAGACACACACACATAATCATGCCTTGCTTAGCTGGGTCTCCAAAGAAGTGGCATCTGTTTGAAACACTCAGATGCTTTAGCCTTCTTACATTAAGGCATTTACCCTCCCCACACCTTCCTGAGGTGAGGAGATGCTGTGATTCACATTTTACCCTGGAGGCAAGAAGGCCTGCAGAAAAGCCCTGGCAGGCATCCTGATGTGCAGCAGTAGCTGTGGAGGGAGTGTGTGCTGGGCACTTGTTGGCACTGCCAGCTGACACCACCACACCATGCCCTACCAACCCAGCAGCCACAGTACAGCAGCAGCAGGGGAGCACAGTCCCCAGCCCCCATCTGCAAGAAAGATGCCATCCATCAGGCCAGGCCAGGGCCAGGAGCTGCTGCTGCAGCTTCTCACAGGTGTCTGTTCCTCCCCAACCCGCATGGTTATACCTCTGCTGGAGTGCTTTGGGTTGCACAGCCCGTGGATCTTCTCACAGCAGTGGGAGGCTCAGGGCTTTATCACTCTCTGATCCTTGAGTGCAGATGTGTTTCAGCAATAAGCATCCTCCTTCCAGGAAGAAGTTGTGTTTCTGAGCACCAGGGGAAGCAGAGAGCCTATCACAGCTCATACATCACCTCTGGTCCTGGAGGCGAGGTGAAGGCATTCATATGAGGGTATTGCTCCTCAGGTTTGTAATGATTCCTGACAGCCCAGCAGTGAAATACTTTCCAGAGTGGGAGCACAGATGTGGGGTGATGTGGATCTGATTTCTCACATAGTCTCAGCCGTGTGAATATGTGGATTGAAATAAGCAGGGTGATGAAGAGCAGATTACCCAAATAGAAGGCTTGCAGGAGGTTTGCCTGTGAGGAAAGCATGTCTAATAAAAGTGAAGGACAGAACAAAGCTGTCTGCACATCAGCCACAGGCAAGGCAATGCTCACCTCTCCCCCTGTAGAGCATCTTGTGATCTTTCTGGACAAACCACCTCTTCAGAGGCGTGTAAAACCCCTCAGACCCACGTGAAAGTACTGGGGCTGTTCCAGTACAGCAGCTGAGGACCTGGCCATTACCCTACTCACAAGTGAAAGAATTTCCTGTGAATGACTGTTCCTGAAGACACACTCTAGCTTGTCCTGTCCCATCCCAGTTTGCAGTTTAACTTCTGGCCACAGCCTTGATGCAATGTCTCTCAAGAAAGAAAATTATGTGAGGCACTGAGTGACTGGCATGAATGAGACGTGACTGACGATTCCAAGCAAGCCATTTCACTCCACTTTTCCCAAAGGGAAGATGCTGCCAGTCTGTTTCCTCAAAAGACTTTCATCTTCACACAGCTTCCATTTTCCAATGAGAAAACCCCTTAATTTCCAGAGACCTCTAGCACAGCTCTGCCTGCGTGTATGCAGTGTCCTTTATGCTTCCACTGGAAAGGCTCATATAATTCTCAGGTGTCCCTTTACAAGGACTGAACTCTCTCAAATTTCTTTGCAGTGCTGTTTCTTGATTAATGTTATGGGTAGCACTGGGTAAGGGTTGATTTACCTGCCAAGCTCAATAACAGATTTATTATATTATTTATTATAAAATTCCCTATCCTTTCTAGCTGGAACACCCAGGGTGTGATTTGACTTGCTGTTAGGTTGCTGGCTGCCTTTCACACATATCTTTTATGAATGTAAAATGGATTATATATATATACATACAAATATACATATACAAGCACATTTCTGTATGTATCAATACACATATGACTTTTATACACACATTTCACTTAGAAAAGTGTTTGGCATAATTATGGCTTCCTGTTTCTTTACAACTGAGTGGGCAGTGAGTGTTGAATTGTGCAGTGGCCCTGCTAAAATTTATAAAAATGCATGCAAATTTCAGAGCTATAAACTCATAATTACCTCTTGACTTGGTTTGTTTTCCTAATATTGATAATAATTGGCTGAATCAAGAAGAAACTGAACTGAAGCTACAGGGTGACTTGAAAACCAACATGCCCAAGAAAAGTTCAGCTGCTGTGCTACCTGCAGCCTGCTCAGCTCCTTGCTCTCCCCCTCATGGTGCAGCACCTGCTGGCTGCTGCCCCTGCTCTGCACTGGCCAGGGCTGCTATGGTCTCACTGCTGCATGAGCTGTGACTGTGGAGAAGGAGAGATGGAAGGAGACTTCTGGGTGGCTGGAGTTTCTTGTTGCAAGAAACTGAGACACCTGGGTCTGTGCTGAAACAGGAGCAGAGGGACTGACCAGGGGCACTCACCAGCACCTGGAAGGTGGATACAAGTCTTTTTTTCATATCTAAAATGCTGCTCTCCTTGGGCTGCTGTGTCCTTTGCTCTGCAGTGTTTGGTTCAGGCACCCTAAATGTGTGCTTGCACTTGTGAAAACAAGGAGAAGGGCTGGTCTCCATTTTTGTTCCTGGGACCCAATCCTCTGCCTTCCATTTGCCCACTGGTTTGTATCTGGGCTCTTTTTGGCATGGCAGTGCTTGCAAGCAGGTGACATCTAAATAAATTTTAGAACAACCAGGCGTGCTCTTGCAATGCTCTTCTTTTTCTTCTGCTTGGGGGAAAAAAAAA
>VXAC01003690.1:751980-773573 GCA_013399225.1 Rhipidura dahli | reverse complement strand
GGGAAAAAAAAAAAAAAAAAGAGAAGCCATAATAAATATTCCCTGGATTTCAGCAAAGAGGAAATGGATTGTCCCCAGCTGATGGTTTTTGTTGAGTGTGTTAGTTCCTGTCTCATATCAAACTTAAGAGCCTCTTTAGAACATAAGCATCTGGGTAGTTCTTCAAAGGGAATGAGAGGTGGTGTTCCAGCCCACTGGAAATACGTAAATGAGATTTTAAGGGCTTAATAACAGTATGGTGACTCAGCAAAGCAAAGAGTCTGACCAGCTCACCTTGCCTTCCAACCAGCTGAACTGACTGTCACTCCTGCAGCATCCCAGGCTTGCAAGCATCACCTCCCGGTGGCAGGGGAGGTCCCAAAGGAGCTGATGGCCAAGTCTACCATGGGAGATGTCACTCAGATCATGGCTGCAAACTGACCTGGCTGAAGCAGAGTGCTTTGGACTCTACCAAAGGGGCCTTTGGTGATTTATATCTGCAGAGCTGTGAAGAATTGGAAGAAACCTTTGCCAGACAACCCTGGATGCTCTTACCTGCTTCTGGGACAGCTTCCAGGAGAAGACATCTCTGAGGGAGCACAAGCTTCCTCTGCCCTGCAGCACTGGGGAGTGCTGGTGGCTGAAGGAGTCACCCAGCACTTCATTTCTGTACGAGTTTTCCTCAATTACTTCCTCAAACAATTCTTTAAAGTGATATACAAGTTTGGACAATGTATTAGAAAAGCAGATCCCATCTTCCCTAGGAACTCCTGTGAGCAGAGCAACCAAAGGTAATTAAAGTGAAGAGGCAATGCAGAGAGACATTTAGGACCTGATCTGACAGTCTGCTGGAGATGCAGCCCCTGAGAGAAGCAGGGTGAGAGCAAACTGTTCTTACACACCGCGGTTGGTTTGTGGCATCCACCTAAGCAAATCCCACCCTCTCTGAAGCAAAAGTCTTCCCTAACTGCAGTCTACCAGCACCTACCTAGAAATGCCTCTTTTCTATTAAAAAAACCCATCTCTTATAAATAAATAATTAACCAAAACAAACAAACAAACAAAACCACAGAAAAAAACAAACGCCAAAGCCACACAACCTCCCCTGTCACAATCATCCATGCACTGGGATATTTTGCTGCACAATCTGCTGAGAATGATTCAGTGTTGAGCACTGCTCCCAGTGGGTGATGACACCCATCCACCCTAGAAACCAGGCACATCTCTGCACTTGAGACACAGCCAACCTTTCATTTTAATGTGGTTTTTTTTGGTTACTCATCATGGTGAATTAGTGTGGGCTTTGTCTCATCAGCCTTCTCTGCATTTTATCCTGCAGGTCCCAGAGGTTGCTCCTCTGTGAAAGGACATTTGCCAAAGTCTGAGCAACTGGGGCTGCAGGTTGAAAGCTACTAATAATCTAATTTAATTCCTCTGAAGGCAAGTGTTCAAGGAGTTAGGATCCACAGGTCCTAAGTAACAAGCAAAACAAAGTGATGAAAAGTCCAAGGGGAGGATACTTGGCCAAGTTCTGTCTTGGTCATAGAGTATAATCCAAAATAAGTCCACAGGCTTTGTTCTTCATGTCACTAAATCCACATACCTGAAAGTATTTAGGCCTTTTTTTTTTTAAGCCTTTTTTTTCTAGATGGACAAAAAGACTAACAGCCATTTGGATCTGATTCTGCTTTTATAGAGCCTGGTATGTAAGATGAGAAAACACATTCAGCTGTGCTAGAGATAAACTCTCTGCATTAAAAAACCCCAAGAATTAGATCCATTTCTTGTACAGATATAGTGCTTTAAGAGTAGTTTCACAGATATATCAGATTCAGGAGACAGGTAAAATAAAAGAATATGCTGTTCTGAGTTTGGAATACAATTGCATTAGAAACTATGTCTTCAGCTTTGGTTGTGATGAAATGGGAAACCCCCACCCACCGGTGCCCATCTCACACAGTACAGGCTCCTGTGGTGTCTGGGTGCTGACTTCACACACCAACAAGGACTAGAGGTCAGGGATGTACTGTGCACAGCTGAGCATGAGCTCCTTCCCCACAGGAAATCAGAAGACATCTCCACCATTTTTTGCCTGTAGATGCTCTTCCTTATCTCCAAGATGGACAAAACTTGTAATCTCAGGGTTTGCCTTTTTCCTCTGATTAATTTCTCTCCACTCTTTCAGTTCACTCACCACTGAGACCCCAAATACTTTGATGGTAGGAGAACATCTCATCCTTCCCCTATTCTCCTGACTCTCCTACCTTTTTTTTCTGATGCTGTCAAGGCAGTGCACTGCTGCCAAAATGGTGAGAGAGACACATGGAGAGGAGAGGGGGGAGGGAGGTGAGGAAGAAAAAAGTTGCAGAAGTTTAATACGAAACAGGCACAATGACAAAAAGTACTATATTTATAGATTCATAACTTGAGCCTAATTCAAACCCATCAGAGAACAGCCCCTGAAGGGAAATGTACATGAAAGACTCATCCAGGTTGGCTGCTGCACGTATTGCTTTCCATGGTTTTCGGGCACTGATGTTGCCAGAGCACCGTTTTGGGGCACTCTCATACCTTCACCTTCTAACCACTAAGGCTCCCTGCTGCTAGGGACAGATTCCAGCAGCACTGCAGGGATCCCTCTGAGCTTTGCTATGGCTGCAGGGAAAAACTGGTCTTCTGTTCCTCTAAAGTTCCTCTCTCCCAAACCACAGCTCTTAGAAGTGATCAAAACAAGAAATAATTTTTCCTGAGTACTGCTGGTGTTTTACCATTTGTTTCCACTACTAATTGACTCAGGGGAAGTCAGTCATTACAACTTCTTGCAGGAAGACTATTTCCACAAAAATTATTTGATTTGGGAATATATTTAATTTCTGAAAGATAAAACCATCTACTTTTGATGTTGCACTGCACTGATATATTATTAGATCATATTTGAAATAGTGAAGTCAAAACAAGTCGTTCTACCTCATCATAACTACAGGTTTCAATATTATGAAAATGAAACAATCGAGAACTATTGAGAGAGAATAAAAAAGTTACCCCAGAGCACTTGGACTTTCCCACTGAAGTTTAACCAACATGGCCATGCTCCCACTGAATGTTTGGATTCCAACAAAATCAGCCTGACAAAAAAGAAATTGTATCCAGATCTGTTTGCAAGAGAGCAGGCAAGAATGATCCTTCCTCTCCTCTCTCTGCTGCCTGCCCTCCCGCAGGGTGGTGGCATTGCTGTTTGGGATGAGCCTGTGCAGACCCCCAGAATAAACCCATGCAGGTGCTGTGGGGCACAGGTGGAGGAGTGGGACAGGCCCCAGGAGTGATTTTTTCAGGTGAAGTATGTACTTCACATGAAAATTAAGAAGCCCTCCAAGGGAAAGGAGGCATTTGAGAGCGAGAGGAAGAAATAATGCTGGCAAGATCTGGCATTGTTTATCTGCTGATCAGTACCAGAGAATGATTCCCCAGCTATGTCAAATATGCTGAAGAGTGCAAACAAAATAATAAACAGCAGATAACTGATAACTTTTCAGAAAATTTAGAAGAGATTGAGGATTTTCTGCTGGAGTATTCATGCAACTAAAAATAATGTTCATGAAACTGAAGTTTTTCAGGGAAAGTGTGCAGAAATTTGTATACAATCTGCTGGGCATCAAATCAAAATAGAAGGATATCAGATTAAATTGATCTGCTCCCAGACTCTGCTTCATACTGTCAGTATTGTTTATGAGCATGGTGCTGTGGAGAAAATATAAACCCCATGAAACACCTCTGGCTGACATATTCCAGTAAGTCATAGATGGGCCATGAAGCCATGCAGTACAGGAGATGCAGGCTGGCCTAGGAAAGCCAGGGGTGGGTGGATTGCTGGAACTCCAACTCCTATCAGTCACTGTGACATGTAGGCAAAGCCAACTCTGACTTGAGCAGAACAAATTACTTTGTCATTTCCTGAGAGGATCCTTTCCAAATTGTCCATTCCACTAGAAAACATGATACTCGTACTTTTGCTGTCCTGCTTTGGAATACAAACAAATGTGAGAGTAATGGGAATCTCTCCCTGTTTCTTCTGGATAAAAATCCAGTTTTGAAGCAGCCCTGGGCACTGGGCAGCACATGCCTGTGCACAGCATGGGAGCCACAGGCTTCCAGCCCAGTGCTCTGCTCCATATGCCTCTCTCTGGCAGTCCTCACCATGGAGGGATGATGCCTTTGTGGGTTTCAGAGAGAGGCAGAAATGGAGTGGAAATGTCATGCCATTTACTCCTGTGCTCTGTGAGGACTTTATGAGGAGTATACAGGTTGTTCATTGCAGTCAACTCCCTTTTATACATTGACACTAAGGAAAACCAGACGTGAGAGCTATTCATGTCACGAGATCGTGTGGCTTTTATGCCTCCTCTCCCAAGGCAGCCAGACTGCTGAAGGCCAGATGGCAGTGTGAGATACTCTGCTGTAAATCATGAGCCTTTCACCAGTCCCACGGTGCAGAGTGAGCAGGATCAGGCCCTCCCACCCAAGACACAGTATTGCTGGCAAGGCAGCTGGGAGCTTCCATTTGTTTGCAATTAGGTGCTGGCACTGGGAAAGCCCTGAAGTCACCATGGTCTCTGGGCAGCAGATAAAGCTTTTGTTTTTGCACAGACAAAAGGGAGAGCAGGCCAAACCAACGCGGAGTGTGCGAGCGATGGGAAGCCTGATGAAAGGCCATAAAGAATGTCCAAAGTCAGCAACAAATAACATGGCAGCAGGAAAGAGAAGTCTTAAAGTAGTTAGAAATGAGGAAGGAGGGAGGGCAAGAGAAGGGAGAGGAGGGGAGGAGCCAGGATGGCTGGGTGCCCAAAGCAATGATACAAGGGATGAGTGCTGCTGAGACACACATGGGGACAAGGCACGTGGGGACTGTGGGGAGTGAGCTGCACAGCTCAGACTGCTCCTCTCCTGCCTGCAGAGCATCCCTTTCCAGGCTTTATCTCCAGTAACTGAATGATTTGGAAGCTTTGCTTCTCCTTGTCACTTCTCCATTATCTTTTTACAGTTCTCTACCCCTCCAAGGAACAGAAAAACTTTCTGTTAACCAAATCTTATGTATGTTGGAAGAGGCGAATGTGAAATTAGATGATCTGTAGTTCTTTACTTGCTTGACAAGCCATCCCTGTCTGGTGTGATGCTTCTCCAACACCCAACGAAGAGATAAGAGACTTGCATTCCTTGCAACATGTATGCTTGATAAGAGCCTGGCAGAGCAGATCTTCGACCATGAAATCTATCAGGTAGGGACCATCTTTATCCTTCTGTGTTTGTGCAACTCCTGCATAACAGGACCTTGTTTGAAATAAAATAATGGTAGACTGAAACAAAATCAGACTGGGAGATGAGATGCAAGGGTAGGGGTGTGCAGGCTTGTACAACACATATACTCTGGAAATGCCCTTGGAATCTCCCTCCCCCATGCTTAGCAAGATCAGATGTCTGCTCTGGAGGTCCCAGGGGCTGGGGAGGGTGGTACCAATCCCTCAGTAACTGAGCTGGGGTAGGCTGCTTAGCAGGAGATCATGGCTGTAGGAGAATCTTAGGAACAGCCAGGCTACAGAAAGCACTGGAAGCTACAGAGTAACTCGGTTTTGAAGATGGACACTTAGCATGAATGGTAGTCATCCAGCTGCTTTTGTGGCAGTAGATCTGGCACAGAGAGCTGGATTCCTATTTGCATTCACAGTATTTGTATTTTGAAAGAAAGAAATATTTCCTCTCTTTTTTCTCCTTTTCCACATATTTTGCAGATTCCACATAATGTGCAGAACCATTTTGCTAGTGCTCTGCCCTGTGGAAAGGCTGTAATTTAGACAAGATGCACTAGGCTATGAAATGGGGCTTGGCATTTGCTCCCTTAAGCAGTCTGCCCTTTGCATAGGAGCAGCACAGTCTGCAGTGTTTTAAGTCTCCCTCTCTGGTGCTCAGAGGCAAAACAGATAGAGCATGCTGGATATTAAACTTGTGTTGGCTGTACGTGCTGCTGTGGTACTGTGTGGAAGGACTTGGCGATCTGGGTTTTGTTACACTGAACCACATCCAGAGAGCCCTTTCCTCAGATTTGCTGTTTTATGGGCAATGTACAAGCATGCTTCACCACAGCCAAAATCTCGCAGGCACTGCAGTAAATCATGCAGCACGCTAGGCAGCTGGAATTGATTGTGGATCTTTGGGGTGGAAGAATCACACACATTTTGGAGGTTTCAGTGAGCTACAGCAGCATTTTAAACCTCTGTCCTCCTGTTCTTAGTCTGTGCTATTCCACCCCTCATCAGACTGGGCTAGACTTCACCCTGTGTTGCAGCCGTGGTGGTCTGAGTGGGGTCTGCTGAAAGCCTAAAGCAGCACGTTGGTTCTGCCAGCTCACAAAGCCTGTGTGCTCAGGTTTGGCTCCCCGTGGGCTGGCAGTGGGAAGGCACTCACAGGTCACCACTTCTCCTTGGCAGCTACTGTGAGGAACAGCTGGCTGCAGAAGGGCGAGCTGGGAGCCGTGTGAGCCGAGGACGTGCTGATGAGCCAAAGGGTGTTGCTGGTGCAGGCAAGGAAGACAGACCAGACTTCACAGCTGGGAATGAGCCCAAGAGCATAAAAGACAAACAGCTCTGCAGCAGCAGTCATGCATCTCCTTTCCAAAAGCACCCTGGATCCTGCTCTGATACAGTGACTGTGAAGGACAGAAGGGAAATGTCATTCCACCTCTTTCAGAGACTAGAAATGGATGGCTGGCCCTATCTGGGGAGCACCAACAGTGATGAGTAAGCAGGAGGAAGGTGCTGAGAATGGCTTTAAATCACCAAGATTTGTCCGTTCAGCTGGGAAAACTGGGGTTATGAGGAAAGAGAAGGTCCCCAGAAGAGCTAGAGGAGAGAATGAAGGACAGGGGTAAAAGGGTAAGCAAAAGGGACAAAGAAAGAAACTCAGGGAATTCCTACAAGAAAGATCACCAGCATGAGCAGTGTGATCCAGGGAGCACCTATGTGAGCAGGTGAGGAGGTGCATGGACCCAGGACAGGGCTGCAGATTTTCTCACTGCCATGCCTCTGCCCCTGCAGCTGGAGGACAACCTCCATGACCAGAAATAGAAACCTTTTACTCCAAAATCCATCTCCTGTGTAATAGCAGGAGTCATCCTCAGCCTTAGTCCAAGGAGCTGGGATGGCTGATGATATGCAGGTGTTATTAATAACAGGATGAGGAATGCTCCCCTGGAACTAGGGCTTTCTGCAGATGGATTTCTGAGGCCAGAGGGATCTTTAGCTCATCATGTCTGACCCTACTGGTAACAGAGGCAAGACATCTTCACCCTGTGTCCCCCGAGAGCCCAGCAAGGTATGTATGGCTAACACCACAACAGCCTTCAACCCTGCTAGGAAGGCATAGGAAGGATCAGGGCTTTCCTTCCCCCTCTCTTGGGGAATGTGTTCCAAAGGCTAATCAATTCCACACTTAAAAATCTGTTTTCAGTTTGAATTTCTCTGGCTTCAGCTTCTAGACCTTGGGGGTTTTGGTTTTGTTTTTTTCATTTTGCCTTTGCTGGTCTCAAAGCTACATATTTGGTTTTTCTGAAAGACTCTTGGGACAACTTGAGAGCAAGTAGCTTTATAAAACAGGGAAATGCTCACTAGAAGCTGGGAGTGACCCTTATCATGTGGCATCCAAGGTAACATCCTCAGTGGTAACATCCCCAGCTGGTCTGAGGAAACAGAGGCATTTACCATGCTGTCCTCTGACTTATATCATGCCAGGACCTAATCAATCCAGCCCATAATCAGTGTCAGGGTGGCTGAGGCCACGAATGCAGCTGTGTTCCTTCAGCTTGCTAATGCTGGAAAGCTGCCTGTGAAGAGAGCCAGATGTGCTAATAAGGTGGGCTCACCTCCAGCTCCAAGGCAGTTCACAGACACATTGCCATGGTGCTTTGCTGAGCAAGTGAGAACCAAAACTTCCACATTTGAGAGAAAAGAAAGGCACAGCAAAGTGCTCTATAGAGCATGGGCCTCATGCTTAATATTAATTAAAAGTAGTGTAGTTTTGTAGTTAATTACTTCCAATGCATTTTGCAGTGCCCTGGCGATGTCTCACTGACCATCTGCACTCACAATTATCTGCTAGTTTTTCATAAATCTCTTAATAAATAATTGATGGATTTGCAAAAGGGTCATCAGTCATCTGAGTTTGCTTTTTCCCTTTTTTTTATTTTTTTTTTTTTGCATGCCTTTTGCCTTGCATCAATTTGGCCAAGAAGTATTTATTAAGCAAGAATCTTGAACAGGATTATACCTGCAGGTTCTCAGGTCAGTTCTACAAGCCTCTAAAATTTTTTTCCATCTCCAAACTACCAAACTGAAGATTGACCCTGCTGTGCTCTGGGAAACACAGTCCCAAGGACACTGTTGTTCAGTTCTGCTCTTTGGTCAAATCCATCCCCTGTTACCCCCCATGCTTTTCAGAGAAACCTTCCTCCCCTCCTCAGCACAGATGATGATGGCATCCCTGTTCCTGGAACAAAACCAGCTCACAGCTCTCAGTTCCACTGAGGTCAAACTGCTGCAAGAGACAAGTTTGGGGGAAAAAAGTAAAAAAAAAAAAAAAAATAGTTTGGGTTCCTGGTTTTGGAGGAAATGGTTAAGGGTTTCCTTTTGAAGATGACACATTTCAATCTGCCAAGCTGCTGCTCCCTGCCAGACCCATGGGCCCTTTACCTCGGGTTCCCTGCAGACAGTCTGAGCATTGGGGCTACAAGGAGGCATCCTTGAAACTGGACACAAACTACATCTGAATGTTGTTTCTGAGTGGAGATTGTATCTGTTCGCTTGTGAGGAGAAAAAAAAAATTAGAAGTGAGCAAAAACTTTATTCAGACAGACTTTTTATTAAGAAAATTTTAAGTGCATACACATTTATGTGAGAAATTACAATATAAAAGTGTTTATTTTCAAAATTTTCTATGAAAGGAGTAATTTCAAAAGCATAATATAACTCCTCCATAAAAGCTGCCTTACAGGAACACAATTACAAAACCCTTTTCACATTATTTGGGAAGATACTTCTTTTTACTTAATAAAAATATAAAGTACAGTATTTACCACATTTTGACAACACAGAGTTCTTAAGGAATAGAAGCTGGGAGGTTCATGCAGCCCTTTTATCATGTTTTCTTCTCTGTGGCCACCAAAGTTTCATGTTTTCAGGCAAGGATTATCTTGGTGGCATGTTGATAAAGGAAAAATAATCAGATTTTACGTGATGAGTTCACAAAAACCTTGACTACTAACTATAAATCACATCACTCAACAGAAGTTGCCAGAGAAAAGAAGGACCTTCCAGAGGCTAATAAAGGGAAAATGGCAACAAAAACTTCTATAGGAACTGCATTTTCAATAAAATGTGTATATTTAACTTTGAAAAAACTTTAATTGCAAAATAAACAGTCACCTTTGCTCAAACACCTTAATCAAAAACACATCAAAGTCACCCTTCATTCTTCCTCAGGCAGAATTCATATAAGATATTTATACATAAAAGTATAAAGCTAGTATAAATAAAAATTGACACAGCAATAAATACCATCTACTCTTAAAAAATAATCCAACCTTGGGATTTGACAGCTGCACTTTGAAAATACCCACGTGATGATTTCACATTGATGGAAGCTGCTTTTTCAGCATGGTTCAGTGTTACCTCTTTTCCCTCCTCTTCACATGCACTCCCTCCCTCACTCCCATCTCCTCGAGCTCCCTTTCCCTCACTCTGTCTTTGGTCAACAGTTAAAGGCAGCAGGGAACAGCCGGTGCTGTCCCCAGGTGAGATGCTGCCAGTGCTGCTTCCCAGCCTGCTGTGATGGTGGCAGGAACAGGACAAACAGCACGTGGTGCTCTGGGGCAGCCCGGTGATCAGTTCCTCTGGAGCAAAGGGCACGGCTGCTCTCCCCAGTGCATCATGCAAACAGTGTCAGGCAAAGAGCAAAGCTTCCCACTCCAGGTTGAATTTTGGTCCCAAGCAAGAGAAAGCTTTTATCAGGTTCTCACTTAAGTCTCTGGCCGGGTCTGTAGCACCTATGCCATGCTCAGCCTTACCCAGGTGAGGGAGAATCACGGGGCTGGCTCCTGAAGGAGCCCCATGCCCTGAGTGGTTTGGCCAGGGAGCTCAGCACTGCCCATCTCAGTGCTCCTGCCACAGCAGTTTGCCCAGGCTGTAGTGTGGGGTTGGCATGTCCCCAGAGGCCTGTCCCTGCTGGTGCTGACCCCTGATGCACTCACTCCCTGCTAAGGACAAATGCAGCAGAGCACTGGCAAAGCTGTGCAGTCACATCTACCCACCCCACCTTCTCACCAGAATGCCAGTGTTTCCCCTGGAAACAAAGTGGGCATGGCCCCTGGCACCACGAGCAAGGTATGCTGCTGAATCAAAATCAGAGGATTACTTAGTTCTCCATTTACTGCAATGGGAATCAATCAGACCTCAGGCTGTCCTTTGATACAAATTATGTGTAAAGAATGCTCTTTCCTGGGTGACTGTTTCTGCAGTCATTCTTGGCTTGGACACTCACATGTTCACCTCTGGCAAACCACTGGCAAATGCAGGTGCATGTGTGGCACAGGGGATGGACCCTAGGATATAAAATACAGTCCAGGAAAGATAGAAGAAACTCTGTTTTCCTCATAAAATTTCTTTCTTTCTTTACCCTTTCAGGAGAGGATCTGATCCCACTAATTTTAAATCAGAACTCCAATTCTCATGAAGTACAGTGGTACCAGACCTTTTAAAGCAGAGACACAATATACTTAAAGAACCAAACAGATAATGATAACAAGACAAGGAATGTCAAAATCACAAACACAAATATTTTAGGCACAGCAGTTTGTTCCTGCTTTAAACAAATGAGGTGATGTGGTCCCAGCTGAAGGACTCTCTGCAATAGCCCTGTTTTGCAGAGAGGAAAATACTTAGAAGATTTTTACCTGAATCCACATGGAGATAGCGTAGTCCCTGGATAGCCAAAGTGCCTCTGTGGCACTAAAGGTGCCTACCACAAGAAGGAGTGTGGAACACTCCTCTCAGTGTTCCTGACACAGGCTGCAGGGAAGAGGGAACATTTCTTTTGAAGCAACCAGCTCAAAAAAAGGACAATCTTAGAACATTTTTTTGTTTACAATACAAACACAGATACATACAAACACGAGCATTGTGCGTCACAAATGTGCTTCCCCCCAGATCTCAGTGCACAGCATGACATGATTATTGCAGTGCTTGCAGGTGTCTTCCCACACCATGGAGCAGATATTGTGTATACAGCAAGGAATTGGGAGAAAGAAACTTCTGGCTTAGAGAGGGGATTGGTGCAAGAAGTGGTGCCTGTCCCAGGCTGTGCTTTGCAAAGGGAATTCCAGAAGCTATTATGTTCACCAGCAAACAAGGCCATGGCTACTGGTGAACTGTGAGTGTTGGCCTTCACTTCCATACTCCAGAAACACCTCTCTTTCCATAAACTGCACAGCCCCTCTCTTGCCCCAGGCATCTCTTTTCTCCAGGATATGGCCAGGCATCCTCTTCTGGGTATCTCCAGAGCAATCAGGGACGTGACTGCCCTCAGACAGGTGTGACTGTTCAGTAGCTGAGCTACAGCATCCTTGGTGAAGGGTGAATGAATCTCAGCCTACTTCAGTGCAAAGCCAGCCAGGCAAGCTGAAGTCACCTCTTGTGGATGGGTGGGAAGAGATCCCTGGTGCTTGGCAGCATATCTGACTCCTCCAGCAACTTGCAACATGATGGTGTGGTTAGGGCTTTAACAGCCCATTCCTTTTTTTGCTAGATTTGTCATCAGAAACCCAGGAACATAGGAAATGCCAGATGACACCACAACAATGTTGTGGCTCCTAACACACACAGCTACTACAAACCAAGTATTAGCACCTTTCATTACCAGATGTGCATTGATCCAGCTGCTCACAGCTGTCAGCAAGGTTTCTGATCTTCAGAGAAGGGCTTTAGCCCTGTAGCCCTGAGTTTAATCACCCACCCAAAACATCTATAAATGTCACTCAGGGTAATGTTGCCCACTTTCATCAGTCTGGAGCTTTTTAGCCTTCCTATGTTCTTGGCCTCTATGACTTCTGGAGGCAAGAAGTTCCACCACTACTTACACAACATCATTGCACTGTACAGTTCATGTCCTTCTAGGTTTATAACTCCAGGAGACTTGCATGAACCAAAAAAAGTTAAATAAAACAGGACCTCTACACAACAAAGAAAATAAAATATTATATAATAACAGGGTTAGTTTAAATTGGTATCTGCCCCCAGTGCTAGGTAATAAACCAACCTGTATAAATTCATATTCTTCTCAAATAGTTACATCTTACTATATAAAAATAGCACTGTTAAAGCAAGCCAATTTGTGCAAGGGAAAAAAAAAACAAACAAAAATAAAACCCCACAAAAATAACCAAGAAAAAGACCTTTGGAAATGCGTGAAGCGTTGCTTTTGTGCTGCATGTTAGCAGTGAAATGTATTCATTCCCTAATACTGGTTATCTGCTCTCTGGGTCCTACAGTAAGAAATCCTGTAGACGGCTTACAATGCTTGCCTCTTACATCTTGAACCTCCTGTTGATGAAGAAGAAAGTGAAACACTATTAAGGTTTATTTCAGTTGCAAAAGCTTTGATATCAGGCCTAGTCAAACAGCAAATCTGTGTCTGGACTAACCCAAAGGCAGCCCCTCCAACCAGTAACTGATGAACATTTTGGGAGAAGTTCTCCACAAGGAGCTACTGGGACCCAGCAGGGCAAACCCAGCAATGGGTGTTATTTTGGGCAGGTTGTGCTCATCACAGTTAGTAAGGTGTTCAGAACTAATATAGGAGGAAGGCTGGCTAGAAAGCTTATTCTGGACTTGAAAGCCAGAGCAGAGAATTATCGGTGGGCAAAGAAACTCGGCAAAAAATACAGCAGGGAAAGGAGAGATTAATCATTTGTGAGCAGCCCCAGTAGAGGAGCAAGTGGCACTGGGAATGCCTCCTCTACCTGCCCCTATCCCACAGCTCTGATGGAGATCATGGACTGCAGCTCCAGAGAGTGCAAGGTCTCCATGAGGACGGAGGGATGTAGAGGGCAGCCCATGCTCTGCTCTTGTTTGGCTTCCACCATGGGGTGGCTGCAGAGTAGAAGCAGCCAATGTGCTGCCAGCCAGGAGCCACCCCCGAGCCTCCCTGCCCTGGGACCTCACCTGCTGTAGGCAGCTGGCACTGTGAGCAGTACATCACAGTAGAGGTGGCCAGCTGCCCATGAAGGTGGGGTGCCAGGCAGGTAGGTGAGGCCTGAAGGGCTGAGGTAGGAGCTCAGGTGGGGTGCAGACAAATGGAGTCTCCCATGCTCAGTGTGAGCATGGTACCCGGGAGAGTGTGGGTTAGGCATCACAGCAAAGTGCAAGTGTCTCGTGTGTCTGGTTCACTCAGGACAAGGAGCCAGTTTGTGCTGGTGGCCTCCAGGTTTTGTCTGAAGCGACCCCTACCCCTGCTCCAGGCTGATGGGCCTTTTGCAGCCTAGATGAGGTCACTAAGGCTGAGTTACAAAAGTCAGAGAGTAAACTCCAGGTATTCAAAAACTGATGTCTCAGCACGACTTGTCAAACACCCCTTCCCATGCCTGCTGGACAACTAAGGCTCTGTGACCACAGCCAGAGACTGTGACTGCCAGTGAAGGTAGTCTCAGAAAACTCATCTAGGCACAAAGAGGATGACTAAACAGTGAGGAAAATTTTTCCTCTGAAGATATCTTTTCCAATATCCCACAGCTGTAACCCTATTTCTTTTGGTGCAGAAAGGCATGACAAACCATGCTGGGACATGCAGAGCATTGGAATTTATAACACCATTCCCTGGGAGCTGCCTAGCATCTCCCATGGGAAGGGCATCAATCAGTCACCCATGCACCACATCATGCTGTCACCACGCGGTGCTGCATTTCTCATTAAAAAACACCAGTGGCAAATTCACAGCTGTTATAGTTTAACTCTGATTCTAGAGCTAAAATATATCGCTCCCAAACCTTTACCCTGGTTTTGACTTTGTCTTTGCTTCTTTTGGCCTCCTTGAGTGTCCATTTTCCCACATCTGTTGTAGCTAAACTTTCCCCCCGTTTTAAGAGTTTTATCTATATAATACTCCTTTGAAGGAAGGGTAGAGATGTTATCCTCAACCAATATGGGGGGAAATGGAGATCTGGATAGGCTAATATATTTGCCCACGGTCCCATAAGATGGTCAGTGGAAGAGCAGGGACTTGAACCTGAGGTGTCCCAACTCAGAAACTAATGCCTCCTACCATTCTTTCTCCCTGGAGACTTTAGTGGTGTTGCACGGGAAGGGCAGAGTGGGCCCCGTTTCTTCTGTTGCTTTTTTTTATGAGTGCGATGACGTGGTCTAAATTAAAAGAAAAATACAAAAAAGACTGCCATAAATTATCCATATACAAAGGCCTTATTCACATTTATCCTATGGTCCCTTGCTGGCAGGGTGCAAATATAGCACCCCTTTCACATAATCTCTGTCTCAGAGGAATGCTAGACAAGTAAAGGTGTCCTGGTGGATGATCATTGGCAAACTCTGAGGCCAGAACAACCCTTTTATCCAAAATGCCAAAGCCTCCCCAAATGCCTTGCAGAACTTCTCAACCAGGAGCCTCACCAGCCAGAGTTCCCCCTCAGGTACAGTGGAAGGAGAGGAGGGCTGCATTTTTGCCTTCCCACCCAGCATTCCTGCTGACATCAGCAAGAACCAGTGGCTACTCCGAGGGGATTTGTGGGCATTTGGTGCCTTAAAACAAGGCTGTAATGATAATCACCCACATTGTCCCCCTTTGTGTGGGGCCTTCACCCAGCATGTGCTTGGTGGAGTACTGGGAGGTTGTTGTTCTGGCATCTTGTACTTCAACCATTATTCACAAATCAGGTCAGAAATTAGGAAGAGCTGCCACACCAGGGCTTGGAAGGCAGCAGCAGGGCTTGGCTACCAACACAGCCAGCCCCTACACACTCAGAGTTTCTTTTCCTTTCTCCCAGCTGGCTTAAGGGAAAGATCTTTCCCATGTGACTTTGTTATCTTCTCCAGATCCATCTCTCTCCCGTGGGTCTGCAGTAGCCACTGAGCTTAATGGACTCCAGCATCCTGAAGTGAGGGAAGTTCTCAAGTGGGACTGTATTAACATGACAGCAGAGAAGGGCTGATTTTGCATATCCTTGTACAGAGGCAGGAGGGAGAGGGAGTCAATGTACCGTAAATGATGACTGGGGTTGTGTGGTAAAGGATTTGTTATCTATTTCAAGAAAGGACTGATTTGCCCCATGTCTATAAAATGGATGAATGTTGAATGATGTTGGCCACAGCAGCTGCACAATGATTTTTAAAGCCAGTTAAGGAATTGGGATTCCTGTCAGCCTGAATGTGTTTTACTGATGTCTCATGTGTATATTACATGGAGATGTGATGAATATAAAGCAATAATAAATGCTAAGCAGAATTAGTGAGCAATATAATTCCCTAGAAAAAAAAGCATTTCTGGTTTCATAATTAACTGTATTGGACTGCTATTCTAGGAACTTTTCCTTGCCCTTAGCTGCAGTTTATAACACTGAAGATATTCTCATATTGAAGTACTGGTATAGATTAAGATGTCTTCACAGTTTGGATTCTACTTAAGCAATTACAAGAGCCCTTTCTACAAAACGTATTGATTTTATTCCAGAAAAATAAATTCCCATGTACAATTGGGTTTTCATAACATGAAACAATTAGCCATTTTATTGCTAGTGCATATAGGGTAATGTCACATTTCATACAATTTTGGTACAAGTGAAAAAATATAATATATGGCTGATTGAAACTGATAGCTACATTAACATTTATAGATCTATATAGATTCATTTTACAAGCTGTTAGTAGTTTAGAGGGATATCGGTGTTTTAAACTACCAACATTCATATGGCTCCAATTCAAATATATGAATTGTTTGATGCGCTATAAATATATTCCAAAGTACATTTCATTGAAGAAGTCAAAGCTGTGCACTAAAATATATCAAAAACATGCCTTGTGAAAATGCTACAGACAGAGCCCTGACTTGTCTGTGGAGCATGAAAATGCCACTGGTGCTAGCACTGCTAGTTGGAAAATGAACACAATGCCGTGATTACAGAATTAGGAAATGGAGATAGATACTTTCTGTCATCTTATTTCATAAAGCTGGGATCAAATTCTCTCTTGTTACTCAATGTAAACCAGGATGAATCCACCAAATTGGCAGAAATGCTTCTGTAGTAGAATTTGGTAAACAAAACCCAGAATCTGGCTAAAGATCAGGCAGAATCATTGGTTTCAGTAGAGCTGGTCTCAGATCTCCACTAGTGTAAGTGAGAGCAGAACATGTTCCAGCTGAGTTGCTCCCTTAAGTCAGACAGGAATATAATCATGTTTGCCCAACCTTGCAGATTTCTAAAATGCCTCCTGAGTTTCAGTTTTGGGGATGATAGCAAACAGAAACTTAAGCAGGAGCTTGAGGATTTTTCCAATTTGTAAAATAGGTCAGGTCCCTAGGACAGTCCATATCCTGCTCTTAGGTTCAGCAGTGCCTTAACCCAAAGCCATTCTGGCAGCATTAACCTGGATTACCTCTGCAGAGAATTTGTCCACGGGACAAAAGGGCTGAGTGCTGGCAGCAAAGAAGGCACTGAGCATCAGATGAGATGGGAAGAGCTGTCAGGGCTGGAATCACATTGACTTTGTTTGCTGGCTTCCTTCCTTCTTCCTCCTCACTCTTGGCCCCAGTACAGTCCCCAAAAGGGACACGTGGAGGAACCTCTCTACTTCTGGTGGCATTTTTCCCCTTGCTTATTGTACAAACACAGGGGAGCAAAAATTTTCTTTTGTTTTTAACTCTACCCCTTGTTTGGCAGAGGCATTTACAAAGCAAACAGTGGAGAGCATTCAGGTACCTGTGCCTCCCATCTGCCCTGAGGCCATACCTTCCCCAACAGTGCATTGTTTCTGCAAATGATTGGATTCCAGCCCTGCCTTCACCCTACAGATGCAGGGGGGACAAGGCTCAGCAAGGTTACAGCGCAGTTACTGCGGGGTGGGGATGTGATGGCAAGGGTGGCAGGGATGCTGAGTGCACAGGTAGGCTTGCTGGCCAAAATGCTGCTGCGGGATCAACTGCAGCCCAGGGCTCTGGGCAAGCAAGGGAATGCTTTGTACATCATTTGGTATCTACCATCTTCCAGTCCTGGAAGGCTGGAGCCCTCCCCTGCAGTTCAGCACAAAAACGTGCTCTGTGTTTCTCTTTTCAGCATAAAATTGAACATAGATGGGCTGAGTCCACCTCAAAGCAGACAAAGGGAATAAAAATAGATTTTAAAAGTCTGAATTAGCCAAGTTGGGCTGGTTTTCCCCTGGTCTTGTGGGAAAGGCTTATTCATGGTAGCACATCACGCCTTGGCCGACAGTAACAGCATTCCACACCGGGCAGCAGGGAAACAATTTTTAGCACCAAGAACCCCTAGGCCTCAGCTGCCTGTGCAAGCAGACACCCAGTGTAACATGGAGAAGGGGTTCCAAAGACACCAGAACGATATAGATTCTGAAGTAATTGTAGTTTGCTTTGGGGAAGAGGGGGCACAAAGGAAGCGTTTTCCTTGGGAGAACAGGTTTTTTTTTAAAAGAGGATGACTTCAGGACCCCAGAACATCTCATTAGCATAAATTTTGCCTCAAACCCTGGCAAAACTCTTAGTTTAACATCTAGGATATATTAGAAACTGTTGGTTTAATACAAATTAGGACAACTCCAAACCCTTCTTTGAAACAATATCTGATTCCACAAGTACTTTGTCCACATGGTAAAAGCCAGCCCTTAATGTTCTACCCTTTAATAACTCAGGATGTTAGCTGTTAAGTCCATTTGTCTCTTGCCTTACTTGTTTAAAGCTTTCTCCAGATATTCCTGGATCCACTTTAACTTGGGATCAATGCACACTTGCTTGCTGTTGCTCTTGAGCCTTGCACTGCCAAAGAAGAAAAGTCAGAATGAGTCCAGTGTGCAACACTCCTCATCCCACACCCACCCCCCACCCCTGTGCCTCTCTCTCCTTGGGTGCCAGTGCTGCTCTCAGTTAACCCATGAGCAGGATGGGTTATTTCTCCCATCCTTGAGTCACCTATTAGAAATAACCCTGGTTTGGAAAGCATCTGTCTCCTTTGACAGGCTCTCGTGGTCTGTACTGGGAATTGTGTGAGAGTGGAACAGACACAGAATTTGAATCTAAGACTTGCAGTTCACACCTGGACTGTTAAGTAGTTCAGTGGCAACAACAGAAAAATTTCATTTGGAAATACTGACATGGTAAATATAGGTAATTTTTGCAAGGAATTGATTAACAGCTTTTGGATTCAACCCAAAACATAAGTTTCAGATATTCTGAGGACAACGTCTCTCAGATGTTCTGAAAGAAGGGCTGTGGTCACTTGTTAGCTTTTTGTTTTCTACAAGACTGAATTAACAGGTTGCAGGGAGGAAGACAACTGAAAGTGTCATAGTGCCAGAGGCAAGTTTCCCCTCATGTATTCACTCAGCGTTGGAAACAAAGGCAGAAACCCCCTGAGGGGTTTCTCCTGGATGTCCAAGCTGCACTTCCCATACAAAACTGTTAAGATAATTTGAATTCCCCATGGATTTGACATTTGGGCTCTCTGCATCTTTCATTCAGAAACAAGACAAATAGCTTTTCATCATTAGGTCTCACCCTCCAGGGATCTCAGGACCTCTTGAGAGCTGTTATCTCCCACATTCCCTGCAGCACCCTGCCTCTGCCCCAGCTGCTCCAAAATTTCCCTCTTAACAGCCTGCCTGCCTTGGAAAAGTGCAAAGAACAGCAATTTCATGGAAGTGCCCATACAAATAAGTTCAGTACTTGTTTAAACATTTGCTGGACGGGAGCCATAATGTTCCTTACTTTATAAAATGAAATCTGCAGGATATAAAACGATGGCGTAAGAAATAGCAGGTCAAAAAGGCTCCTTGCTCTGAAGTTATGCAACAACACAGTTGTAACATAAACACATCAAGGATCTGTCTTGCAACCCCTGTGCCAGTAAAGAGATGAATGGGCCTAATTCATATTTCCCTTACAGCAGTGCCAAGCTGGAGCATTTCCAGCTAAGTGATACCAACAGAGTGTAAGAATGGATTTGCTGATGTTAGCAGTGACTGGGAATTCTTGAGCTGACCTCACAGGGTACAGAAGCAAAAGCACACGTAACCAGTCTCCAGCCACACTGAGTACAAATCCTCTCACCTAACATTACCTCTCACCTAATACTAAGACACTGATTTGTTCCAACATTTATTTCTGAGCCTGTCAGCCCTGCTCCTTGTGCAGTTGTGGAAGAGACACAGGCAATGGTATGGAGTGTTTAACCTGGACTGGTTTATGTGTCTGCTTGCTAAAAATGCTCATTTCTCTGTACTGAAAAGCAAGGAATTTCATGTGGGCTTTGTAGAGGTAGACATTGACAGAGGAGTTCACTGGATTTGGAGAGATGATTTCCAATAGAATGAAAGACAAAAGCCTGCTCTTAGGCTTTTTTCCAGGTACAACTCCCCTTAACCAAAAAGGAAAATGAACTTGCACAATGAAACCCCAAAGCAACAAAACCCACAAAATATCTTCTAGCAATTTTATGTTTCACTTACATTCTCTATTCCCGAAAATGGCAGCGATTAAATTATTTACACCTTCACTGTTTAATGCTTAAAATTATTCAAGATGAGAAATTAATGTGTTAGTTTTGATTGATTTCATCTTCTGTTTCAATGAAGACCTAGTTGGAACTTGTGCTGTTTCAAGGATATTTGGAAGGATGTCTTTAAGTACTGTACTTTTCAAAGTAACAAAAAGAGGGTGAACTGTAGGTTCATATCCTCTGGGTACCACAGACAAACACATTTGGGTCAGGAATGGGCAGGAATGGGAGTTGCTTCTGTTCCTGCATTTCATGCTCTTACTTATCTCTAATTGCTATAATCCTAGGTTAATTAAGATAGAAATATATAATCTATCCTATCTTAAATGCTGTCATTTTCTTGAAACTACACCAGGAGATTCCAAATCCTCTAAAAATCCTTAGCACTGGGACCCTTATGATGTCCACTGACAGTCCCAGAGCACAAATCCATGCACTATTGCATTTTGGATGCTTGCCGCCAAAATTGTTTATATAGGTAGAGACTGGAGTTAGTCACAGCTGGTTTTGCCATTTTTTTTGAAAGGAAATTATTTCTCAGCTGAGGCTTACATTTTTCTCACTGTCCTCCTCCAAATCTTAAGGAAGAAGCACGTGATAAAATGTGTATGATCTACACAGAGTGGTTTAAAACAGAAAAAAAAGTATGAATATAAACTGGCTCATGAATGGACACACACTCACGTACATTCCTGAGCAATCTCATGAAACCACATCAGTTTTCTGAGTGCAAATATGTTTTGGATGACAAAAGTTTATTTTTGCAGCATTTGAGTTGAAAGAGGAAGGGCTCAATATATGGGTCAAAGACAGAACTAGTAATGGGCTCACTGGACAGAAACCAAATCTAGTACCTGACACCCTCTTAAAGAGGGAAACAGAAGTTGAGAGTAGTAAGGCTCCCTTGCAATGGAAAGATGAATGCTATTTTCTTTTTCTTCAGGAGGTTTTGAATTTTAGGAGAAGAGGAGTGGGTCACCCATGAGGAAGTGAACAAAAAAGGCCTTCCTAAAACATACACGTGAGACTCTACAAAGACAAACAAATAAACAAAATCCCAAAGTTTCCTGAAAATCGGGGTTGTTTTTCCAGCAAAAATAAAGAAGTTATTTTCCATTGGGAACCCATCTTTTGGTTCTGCTGTGATTTATTGGGTCAGTCCCTGCCTGGTAAGCATCCCTAGATGAAGCCATCACGTGTTCAGGGTCTGTACCTCCTGTGGAGGATTCATGAAATACAGGATTTCCTTCTGCTTGTTTAGCTCCACTCTGTGGAGGAGTGACCCATTAGGAGACTCAAACCGCTGTAAAATTTTATCCCAGGGTGTGAAGCTCCACATCCAAGGCAATGGACAGCCTGTCTGACACTCCTGCACGGCGGGGACAGGACGTGGGGTCACACAGGTACGGGGAGATCACAGAGAGCACAGCTGGGAAACAACCAGCTGGGCTCCTCATGTGGGGTAAAGCGGGGTCCAGCTGTACCTGACAAATGGGGTGAAGAGATGAACTGGGGGCCATAGCATGAGACAGACTGAAATTCAACCACCAGAGCAGGCACCAGCTCTGTGACCCTCTTTCTGATACCCGAGATTTGCACCCAGCTGAAAAGAGCAAGAGACTTACACAATCTGAAGTGAGCAGTTGGGTGTGGAGAGGATTTTGAGGTGCTTAATATTGGCTCTTGCCACGTTGCTCTCGTAGAATCGACAGGGACATCGGTAAGTCAGGCTGACAGGTTTTTCTGCGGGACAAAGGGAGGGAAAGGACACGTTACCTGTTGCTCCGGG